>LPNX010446874.1:0-185419 GCA_001517045.1 Pseudotsuga menziesii
AAGTAAAAGACTTTATATTATTATGTTATGTCCCTATTCTTCTTGGAAGTCACTTCATATGGTGGCAATAGAACAATATCCAAATGATACAAAGAGTTTACAATTAAGACTACACAATTTATGTGAACTTGATGAGAAGCAACTAACAGCATACTGGATGACTAAGGTAGCCTAGAAAAGAAGAAAACATTAGCATTATCTACTTAAAGAGGGTGAATTGAATTTAGGAATGTTAGCATTAAAGTATACTAGAAATGTGAACAAAAGAGGTGGAAATTAACATTAACATGAAGTATCCTTACAAAACCCAAGAGATCTTGGAAAATGGGGCCATTATATTCCCTAACTTGGATACCACAATGCATCAAGATAAATGTCAATGCCTCCAAACTTATGATACATTATAGAAAAAAAAAGTTAAGGCCAATTGTATCCATATTACTGAAGGAAAAAGGAATTGAAAAAGGAATTGCATGGATAATCTATGAAATCAAAAATTGCAAAAGTGCCCATTGGCACTAAGGAGACATGAGCTGTGTATATAGACACCGAAAAATAAGTTTTTTAAGAGCGCATGATAACATCTTTGGGAAACTATGAGAGGAATGCCTATCAACACCTAGGATGGGCACAAGGCATTTTAAAATTTTAGATGGTGTCACAATTCTGATGGGCATGCATGTATGTGATGGAGGGGACTAAGTCATTTGAATCCTTGCAACTCATTTCATATTTGAGTCTAATAACAATCTGCCTTTTAAATTGAACCAAAATACCAAAAGAAGTTTATTAATGGCTAGATTTCAGAAAGTTATAGGTGTGAGTAGTTAAGTGCTTAAGTGAGAAAGTTATAGGTGTGAGTAGTTAAGTGAGAAAGTTATAGGTGTGAGTGGTAGTTAAGTTAGATTTTATTGAAAATATATCATTTTTTTCTTCTGTAAATAGTAAGAGGTGCTCAATTGTTAAAATTATAAAAAATTTGAAAGAACAATTTTATTTTTTACATTATTTTTGGTGAAAGTGTTTAGTTAATTTAAACTTGTCAATTGAAATACAATTATTTATAGTACCATTCATCTTTGAAGGGCTCCATGAATAAATGCCCTTCCAATTGAAATTAAGACCCACCCTTCAAATTTGATCACTACTACCAATTCCAAAAGAGGAGAAGATTAGGTACATCAAATTGGAAATTAAGAACTCGAGCCAAAACCTTAACAATGAAAAATGGATGGAGGGGTTATCCATACTCTTTTTTACAAGTGTTTGTTCACGAGACTACTTGGATAATCCTTTTTACAAGTTAGCATCACATATTTAGCTTGTATTTGAGCAATTTTTGAAGCAATTTCATAGTTCTCGGGTTATGCACAAATTTTAATTAAAAAAAGGTGATCAAATTCAATGAAAAAAGCCCATTTCTGAAGAAATTTCAGAGTTCTTGGGCTAAATTTTTATCATTTGAATATCAATTAAACGCAGAAACAATAAATTGAAAAAATTTGGGATGGCCATAGATTGAAACATACCTTGTGCCATTCAAACTTTGAACACAGTGAGCTTGAGTGAAATGTAATCTTAGAAGGGCATCTATCATATGGTAATGAAAGGGGAAGATTGTTCTACATTGGCACCCACCAGCGTTCAAATTAGAATCATACTAGATCAAAGGTAAGAATGATAGATCAAAGGAAAGAATGATCAGATCCAGAAAAGAAAACATCATATATTAGATGGATCTTCAACATGTCAAAGGAATACACATGGATTCACAGAATGGACTGCCACATTGGTGCATTTGTAGTGTTAACCAAGCAAGAGCCAGCTCCGGTTGTTTATTTCAAGGAGACATATTTTACACCATCAAAACATTACAAATGAAACATTCAAAATAATACCAATGAGTCATTAGAGACCGCTACACTGAAGGAATTGAGATCATTATTCTTTATTTATTAAATTTCCTAGGATATCACTGCCTAACTTGCTAGAAGATTTTATTAGTTTATTTTTTCTTTTTTTTATATTGTAATTTGATTTTAATTTTAATTTAGTTTGATTATAGTTTAATTTTATTCTTTCAGTTTTGTTAACTTGATTTTGTTTTAGATTTAGTTTATTTATAGTTTGTTTGTTATTATTGCATATTTCCAAGGAGTGAGATTGAGGATATTTCTCTAATCATTTCGTAGATGTGGATATGACGCCCTGACAGAAATCAACTTATTCAAGTGTCGAAGAAGATGGAGAGATACCGATAGTTTTCAAGTAGAGATTGATCGACCTGTTCAATTTTGGAAAAGGGAAGCACTTTGTCATTGGAAGGAGTTACCTCTTCATTTACATATAAAAACCTATGCTGATTATGTTTGGGGGATTGGTTGGTTGGCGTCATTTTCGATGTACTCAAGAAGAAATCGAGAGGAAGAGACATTGATACACAAAAATATTTTTCTCCTGGAAAGTTGTTGATTTCGTGTGTTTATGAATGAGATCGGCTCTCTCTATCTTCCTTTCTTCAATTATGTTTCAGAACTCTATAATGTTTTTGTAAATGATTTCATAACCAGTGGATGGGCTTTCACAGATTGTTATGAGCATTGATTTTGTTAAGTAAAATGTTTTCTTTTGTGCAATTCAATGTTAGTTAAATTGGAATATTTTTCATTCATTTATGTTTGTTATGAAGTGTGACAAAGCCCAAGTTTAGCAAGCTATGGTAAGAAGTCTAAACTCTAATCCGATTGAAGAACAGTTGGAGTTTTTCGAGGAGTCTGAGTGAAAGGTTAGGGATTATTCGACTGTCCCAAGTGTCAACCTATAATTTGATGCAAATCTGTTGTATGTGAAGCATTGTTGTTGGGTTCCTGGATGAAATCAATTACCTATAGAAACCTTAGAGGTCAAAGACACAAAATATATCCAAGCAAACTGTAGTTCCAATCTGGAGGCTTTGGGAATGATATGAAGTAGAAATTGAGCAGAGTCCAAAGAACAGAGGAAATCCCCTGCATCCATGATCGTGACTTAGAGGCATGGTGAATAAGTTTATGAGTGAGGATTCGAGCCTAGAGGATGTTTAGTGGAAGTCTAGTAAAGAAACCCATAATTCATGAGTTGAAGAACTAGCGTTATTCCTCTTCACAAATGAACTGAGGAGCATTTTAGGTAAAGAGAAAAGAACTCTTGCTGTTCATTGTGATGTTGAGTGGAACACTGAACCTATAATATGCGTTGAAGGGATACAAACCCTAAAGGTCGTTGGGTTGTAGTATTACTGCAGAGAGAGCATCCAGGTGCATATTGATGGATTGAAACCTTAACTTACAGCTTGATGATGAGAATAAGCCACAATCAGCTAGTGACATGTGGCATAAAATTTGAGTTGGCAGAGGTTAAGATAAGGGCAGACTGAATCAAGCTCAAGAGATGGTTTATAAACCCATATAAATCCTCCTTTACTAACCTCAGCCCTCAAGCCACCTCTCTCAAGTCACAACCATGGAGTCAAGCTTAAAACTTAGAATCCATGTCGTACCTCTATCACTGGCAGTGTTGTTCACTCAAACAAACCAAAGAAGGCACCAAGAGTGACTTGATTGTGTATTATTGAAGAGGGGTTTAATTATAGGATTATTTTAGGATTTTGGTCCTATAATATATTGGCATTCAATGTTTTAGTGGGGGATTTTTCCACATTAAATCATTAGATAACCTACCAAATTTTGGGTTGAAGCGTTCTCAGCTTAGTAGGCAACTTGTACAAACTCCCAAAGAGGAAACTCTAATAACTGCATTCCCATGCCCCTGGAAATTTGTATTAATGTTCCCAAGCTCCTAGTACCATTATGATTATTTCTGAGAGGCACATCTTAGACAAGAAATCCTAGAAGTGCAGAAAGAAGCAATGTCTTTCAAGTTGAGCAAGGTAAATATGTCCCTTGTTAGGTTGGCACTAGAAAGCATGTCTCAAATTGAATGAAGGCCTTGAGAAGGGAAACCTCAAGTACATGTAATCCATGGTAATCTCAATCTCCTCCGATTATAAGTGGAAAGTGGTAGCCATGCTATAAAAGGATAACCTAAAATAATCTTCCTTGCTGGGAATCAAAGAAAGGGCAATGCCAAAATTGTAGCTTTGTGTAATATTCTAAAAAATAGCAAGAAAATAGATACAAGCCTTGAGGAAGGAAAACATTAAAGACATAGAAATTTTTAATGGGCACATAAAGGAAACATCATGTATCAAGAGTCCTAAAGAGTTTCAAGAAACAAGTGTACCTCCAATTTAATGAAAAAGATCATATATTGAAATTCCAAATATAACCTGGGCATTCTTTGAACTAATGATGAGGTAATTCTTATGGTTTCTTCTATGTGTTTCTTATGGAAATAAGAAAGGATTCATTCATATTATAAAGAGTTCAAGATGAATATGAAAGAAATTATGACATGTTAGAACTCAAATATGTTTTATCCAAGAATGTTTGATGATTCTGATGGGGTACTAGTGTCAGATTTATATACATTGGTACAATAGAGATGATAACAAATATTGCACAAGACCTTCTGAGAGATGCTGATCAATATATTTTAGAAGGCCTCAAACATTTGTGTGAATATTCTATTGCACAGGTATTCTTTTATTTCATTGCGTTTTTTCCTTTTTGTTATGATATTGTCCAGCCCCAGCACTGAGATCTCTATTTTCTGTTTAGGACCTTACTTTAGAGAATTTTGCAAGTATATATGATCTTGCTGAGTCATAACATGCAACTTCTTTTGTTGGGAGAAATAAAATTGGAACAATTTCAATATTATGTTTCCCTTGTGGTTTGAATTTTGTACTTTGGTGGGGTGTTTTAGAATAATCCCACTTTTTATGCATGCTTTAAATGGTAAACATATCCCATATGCTTTAAATGATGACGATGATGAACTAGATGACAATGACAATGACAATGATGATGTTTTTGATGATTACGATGATGGAAATGATGATGATCATCATCATCATCGCCATCTTTGTCATTGTCATCATGATTATCATAATAGTCATCATCATCGGCATAATCATCATCCATGTCATCATCATCGCCATTGTCCTTAACATCATCATCATTGTGATTATTGACATTTTCATCAGTTATTCATCATTACCTTTGGCATAAGAAATAACATCTACCAAAAATATGTGATTAGTGGAAAAGGGTCATGGAGGACACACACGATTTATGCATGACAAATAAAAACTTATTTTTTAATATGATCAACATCATCATTCTCATTGTATTTGTTTGTGCCAAAAATTGTTTCCAAGGCCAAAGAAACAAGCCAACACAATCTCAAATATAAAATTCAATAAAATAGACTAAGTTTAGGGTTTTTGATATGATTTAATGGTTGTAAGCTTTGGGAACAATCAGGGAATACATTCATAAGAAAAGCAATAACTAAATCATAAACAAATGATGATAAATATGCATGATATATCCAACAAGATCCAACAGAAACAGTATGTTGAGGTTCATACATAAAAGACAAGCATCACCAACAAATACACATAAACCAGCAATGAATATATCTATTAAGAAACTAAACAAGTTCAATAATGAAGCCAACACAGAAAACTGAAGGGGAACAATGTCACATATATCTCATAATTTCATCAGCAAACGCTTACAAGAGTCACAATACTTAGCTCTGAACAAGTCTGAAGATAGAAAAAGTCTGCAGACCTCCTGTAGCCCCAAAAATTAGAACCCTCTCAATGACTTTCTAACCTCTCTAAATACTAATCTTTACAAAAATCAGTTAGGTTTCTAAGCCTAACTACCTCCATCAAATCGCTGAGGTAAAGTAAAATGTACAAAGATACAAAATTACAAAATATGCTAAAAATATTAAATACTAACATATGTGTTTATCAACTAGTGACAACAAATAACTAAATGAACAACTGACTCATAGCTTTTTCGTAGCCTCAGCTAGCAGAGAAATGCCATCTAGTGCTTGATCTTTCCTCTTAACTTTCTTCTGCTGCTACTCCATGTCATTTATATTCTTGATGAGCTCTTCGTTTCTCTGTTGTAGATCCTGGACTGTCTTCTCTAACTTTGGGCAATGCATGTCAGTAGCTATTTTTTCTCTTTAGTGCTTCCTTTGCTACTGCTGTCAACTCTTGAAAATGGTCATTTATATCTTGTAGGTCTTCTCTCAACCTTCTGTTAGCCATCATTAATCCATCATTTACCTCTTGCATGTAACTCATTTGGTGCTTGTACTGCCTAACAGTTTTCTGCAAATTCTCTCTGTTAGAGTCAATGACCTTTTCTGTCATAGCTTATTGTTCATCTGTGGGCCTCCAAGGTATGTTAAGCCTCTTGAATATATCTGCATCATCAATTAATAGGTTTGCAGGAGTGTCTACAATGCTAGGATTTTCCTCACCTGTTACTTCAACTGAAGGAACTTCTTTTTTCAATTGTGTCTGTTTCAAAAGATCACTTCTTATTTCAAAAAACATTTCGGACAATTTAAATGCAGGCTTGCTTGAATATTCTAATGATTTTGATGAACTCTTGATTTCTGCAGGATGCACATAAGAATATTTTGTAGCTACTGGCTTCTTCTCTTTTCTGCTAACTTTCTTAACTTCTGACTTTTCATCAGGAGATACATCATCTAATACAGTAACTTCATTTGAGTTTAACCTGGGATTGAGCAATTTCTTCATGTTCAGTTTTAGTTTGTTATTTGACCTAGTTTTAGGTCTCCAATATGATGTTTCTTCTCCCATCATTTTCAGCTCCTTTCCTTGATGCTGGATAGTAGCCAACTCTACTACTTCAAGTTTATTCCTCTTTCTGTTAGTTTTGTTGCTTTGTTGCCTGAAGTAGGAATTTCTCTGCAGGTTTCAGTTTCAACTGCAGTTTTTTCCACTTGCTCCTCTTCTAGCAGGTAACCTTCATCATCAGACAATATAGTAATGGGGCTTCTCTGTTTGACCTGCAATTATTCTTCATGTACAACCACCTTTTTTGTATCAGCAGTTTTCACTTCATGAAAATCTTCTGTAGGTGCCAAGGATTGCTCAGGTTGCTCTTTATCATCTACAAATAGTGAGTACTTTCCTTTAAGACTGGCTGAAAATAGTTTGGGTTTACTATCCTCCTCCACATGCTCTGATGCTTCCTCAAGTTTGACCTCTTCCTTATCTTCAAGTTTAGGCTTTTGACCTAATTTTCTCATCAAAACCTTACCTTTGTCTACTTTCCTCTTAGGTTTCTGATCTTCTTCTTTGGTTTGAAAGCTAGACCAAAAGATGAAAAAGTGCTAGGTCTTCCCTTCATGTTGCAAAACGGTGCTAATAATCAACTTGATTAGCCCATGGTGAAAGATGGACTGAGAAGAATGATCTACCTGCCCTTTCACCCTGTTGGACATCTTCTGCAAGCTTTTCAAAAAGAAGAATGGCAGGTTCATCTTTGACACCCCCACCATGTGCTGAAGAAATATGAAGTGGTATTTGTATACATAAGCATACCTGCCTTCACAAGTAACATAGCTCTGCAGTATCCTGATTGGCTCAACCCACTCCTTTCTGAAATTTTGAATAAGGATGCCTTTATTCCAATCAGGAGTGACATTTGGTAAAAGATATCTTTGTGGATCAAAGTCAAAAGGTAGTTTCTTAAACCATGGTTCACCCTCATTCTTAATCCCTGTGGCTTCTACAATCATCTCTACTGTCAGCTTGAATTTAAGAGTATCAAAGGTCACCATGTAATTTTTAAAGCCTTGGGCAAACTTACAGGGCACTTCTACATTATATCCATCTATCTTCTTAAAAAAGTCCATCCAACCAGCTTGTTGAAATAATTCAACACATCCAGGGAGCTTTTCAATCCACCCTACATCAGTAGGTTCTGCTCTGTTCACTTTACCACTTTTTCCCATCTTTTCTGCAAGGGATGAAAACTATATGGCTTTAGGTTTCAGTTTATGATTTGACAGATGCCTGCTTTATTCAAATCTCTTAAACTTTGCTGAGAGCTCCCTTTAATCTTATCTAATTGCTCCTTTGGTTTCCTAATACAGATTAGATTTATCATAAGCATAAGAGACTTAGGTCATTTGAAATCTTCCAAACTCTTCACTGCAATTGGTGACTGTCATGCAATTTAATTGTTCTATTGGTTGTTCATCTCCAGAATGTAGCATAAACCTGAGTATTGGGTACCAAAACATGCCAGAATCCTGTATAGAAAATCTCTGCACAATAAGAGTTACAAGCATAATCTCGACTGTCAACCTTCTAGATAAATTGTAGACTGTTCAGAGGTTGGATGAGAGGAATATAAGGCAGAAACAGTCTCAAACTTATCACTTTCATCTCTTAGCAGTTTGAATATCGAAATGATACTAGGATTTCCTCTGTCTTCAAACTTTTAACTCCTCGCTGTCTCCATCTGTTGGCTGTAGATGATTTAAACCGCTCTCCACGCTATTTGAGTACTGTCCTGAAAAATACAGGTGTCTCTCCAGGTCCAATTTAACTCCAGGTGTCAAGATGAAGAAGCCCTAGTTTTCTGGGCGACTATGAAAACCTGCATTATCTCTGCAACTGTAATCTCTGTGTTTTTAGGCAGGCACCATCATTTTATTTATTCTTCTATCATCAAACATGCATGCATGTAACAATTCACTTCGCATTAGACCAAATTTCACTGCTACCTGTCAAGCTCAACCCCATTAGGAGTAATGATAACCACGTTTTGCCTCGCGACCTGGAAACATTTGGAATCATGATAATTCTGGAGTTCACACATAGCAAACAACTCATAGCATGGGATTAGTCGCTCATCATTTGAAATCGTGACAAAATTTTGCTAGAAAATCTGGAAAAATGAAGGTCGCGATATTCTTGTAGTGTGCCTTCATTATTTTTCCCCCTTCGCGCTACAAGAATAATGTTAGTGCTATTTTCTCGTTGTTTTTCAGCTTTTTGTCATTTTGAATGTAGTTTAAAAGATGTTTGAACTATGAGCTATACTCAAATGCTATTTGTGACCACATCATTCAATAATATGACATTTTAAAACCCTTTGAGACCTAAGGGAGGAAAAAACAAAATAACTCTAAAGGTAAAAAAAAACTTAAAAATCAAAGTAAATACCCAAAAGCTCCTATAGTAATTGAAAAGATAAAGTCAAAGAAATAAGAAAACTTGATAAAAAAGGTAATTGAATATGAAAAGGTAAGAAACAAAATCCTGACATAACATCTGGCTCCAGCTGCGGGATGAAGTCCTCCCTGTGAGGCTTCAAGAACCTATAGACCAGTGCCTTCTGTCTTCTATATACCTATCTGCAAACTTACATTGGGCTATGGAGTCTTTATTCAACCTCACTCACACCGGTATGTACAATAAAAAGTGAAAATGTTCTTATAAACTATAGAAATGCTTGAGGAATTGCCCATTAACAGGGCTGGACAACTCCTCAACTTCCAAGGACTGCAAGATAAAAGTATTGTTCTCTAAAACTTTTGATACCAGAAAAGGGCCAAACCAAAGATTGTCAAACTTACCATGTTTACCCTTTTGTTCCTTTCTTGCATCCCACCTTAGAACCATCTCACCTACTGAGAAAGTCATTAGAGAAAATTTCAACTCAAAATGGGCCTCCTAAAATGAACTAATAAAATAATAGTTAAAATAATAAAATAATATTTATTAATTTTGGAGGAAGAAAAGAAAAAAACTACTTTTTTTTTGTATTTTTTACATATCTCCCTGTGTTTTTACTCAAATTTCGATCGGGAGAGCTCGTTGGATGCGGAATTAAATTCCGCATCCAACGAGTACCCACTTGGCATACTTTTGACAGACCCTTCTACCCCAAAAACAAGAAATACCTGAAAAACATAATGATGATGTCATCATTACATTTTTTCAGGTATTTCTTGTTTTTGGGGTAGCGGGGTCCGTCAAAAGTATGCTGAGTGGGTAATCGTTGGATGCGGAATTTAATTCCACATCCAACGAGCTCTCCCGATCGAAATTTGAGTAAAAACACAGGGAGATATGTCAAAAATACAAACAAAAAAAGCAGTTTTTTTTTTATGATACCTATCTCCAAATTTATATTAAAAAAGTGTTGAAAACCTATACGGTATTTCAAATTTAAAGCAATTTCATTGGCTAACACATGATGACATGGAATTTGAATAAAAGTTAAAAGGCCCATTTTGAGTTGAAATTTCCTCTAATGATTTTCTTTAATATTCTTGTCAAACCTGTTTTTAATCTTGGCTCTCTACAGCTGTGCTTTTTCATCCACCTTCTCTCTACTTTGCTGTAACTCTATCATTTCAAAGATTCTCCTTTGCATATCATCTGGGTCCTCTTGATAATTCTGGAGAAATTTCATCACTGGGATCCCCAATTGAACAGGGAACACTACCTCTGTACCATAAACCAGCTGAAAAGGAGAAGTACCAATGGCCTGCTTCACTGTGATCCTATCTTCCCATAATGCATATTTCAGCATTGAATCCCAAGACCTTTTGTTATGCTTGAGCAGTTTCTTGATGCTCTGAATGCTGTTCTTATTGGAGGATTCAGCTTGACCATTGCCCTGAGGATAATAGGGAGTTGAGTGCTTCCGAATGATGCCATTTCTTTCACAAAAGATCACCATTGCCTTGGATTTGAATGCCTTTGCATTATCTGTTATTAATCTTTGTGGACAGCCAAACCGGCTCAAAATATTTTCTTCAATGAATTCAATGATTACCTTATCTATATCATTCCTCGTGGGAATGGCTTCCACCCATTTTGTGAAAAAATCTGTTGCAGTCAGGATCTAATGATGTTGTCCTGAAGATGCTGGATTTATTTCTCCAATAAAGTCCAGACCCCACTACTGAAAAGGGGCATTGACTGCAATAGGTTTCAAAGGAAAAGACAATAATTTCTATTTACCTGTAAATTTCTGACAAGAAATGCAGGCTCTTACCTGCTGGTAAACATCTGTGAACAAGGATGGCCAATAATATCTAGCTCGTAAAATTTTGTAAGCTGTTGCTTTCCAATACTAGTGCCCTCCATAGGCACCTTCATGAGATTTTGAAATCATCTCTCCTATTTCATATTGGTCCAAACACCTGAATAAAATACCCCTTGGGTCCTTCCAGAACAATTGATCCTCAACCAAACAGTATTTAGTAGCTTTGAGTTTTAAATATCTGGCAGCCTTCCTATCCAAATGTTCAGGACATTGCAGAAATAACAGAAAATGAACAATATCAGCATACCAAACTGAAGATGAATAAAAATCCATGATCCTTTCTTTTTCCAGAATTGCTTGATTTTCTTCAGGTGCTAATTCTTCAGCCATGACATGCAATCCTAGTGCCTGACAATTGGAGTCATCCAGCAGCTTGGCTAAACCTTGTCCCTTAAGAAGCTTAGTAGGCCTGATTTCTACATCATATTCCATAATATTCGCAATCCACCTACCTCTCTTCCCTTCACTATCAGGCTGAGTTAACACATCTTTCACAGCAGAATTAGGTACAAAATAGATTACTTTTGAATGCAGGACATAAATTCTGAAAAATTTCAAAGCCTTTACCAGAGCATAAGATTGCTTCTCCAATATACTGTACTTCAGCTCAGAATCTCTGAGGGTTTTGCTGAAAAAAGCAATAGGCTGTTCCAATCCTTCCTTATTCTTCTGAAGTAAAACAACTGCAATTGTGTGTTCTGATGCAAATGAAAAAGTAAGGAATTCCTTGGTAAAATCAGGACTTACCAACACAGGTGCTTCAGTCAGAGCTTCCTTGATTTTCTCAAATGCAACCTTTGCCTCAGCAGTCCACTTTACTTCCTGATATTTCTTCAACATGGCTGTGATTTGTTTAATGGTTTCAGCAAAATTAGGAATAAACCATCGTAGAAAATTGATATTGCCAATAAATGATTGAACATCTTTTTAACTCCTAGGTAAACTAATCTTCAGTATAGATTTCACTCTTTCAGGATCTATTCTGATGCCATCAGCAGACACCAAGTGACCAAGTAGTTTACCCTCCTGCATAGCAAAATGTGATTTCTTGGGATTCAGTGATAGGCCAAATTTTCTGCATTTTTGGAAGGTCTGCCTTAAATGCTTCAAGTGTTCATCATCATATTTTGAGAATACAGTAATATCATCCAGATAGATAACCACAAACTTATCTTTTTCTCCAACAAATGCAATGTCCATTGCTCTCTGAAATGTTTCTCAAGCATTCATCAAGCCAAAAGGCATCTTGTCATACATGAATGTCCCCCAGGGGGTTGTAAAGGCTGTCTTTTCCTTGTCATCAGGGTGCATGGAAATCTGATTGTACCCTGAGAAACCATCCACCATAGATATCCTCTGAGCTCTAACCACTTGCTGCAATACATGTTCAATCTTAGGAAGAGGATAGTTGTCTTTTAATGATGATCTATTCAAATTTCTGAAGTCAACACATAATCTAATTTCCCCATTCTTTTTTTTTACAGAAACCAGATTAGCAACCCAGGAAGAGTATCTGAGAGGCACTATTATCTTTTCATCCAACAGCTTCTTTACTTCCTTTTCAATCACAGGAAAGAAAGCTGGATTGATCCTTCTTAGTTTCTGTCGGAAAGGTTTAACATTAGGCTTCAAAGGAACCTTATGATGAATGATTGTTGTATCATAGGTTCGTAGTTCTTCATAAGACCAGGAAAACACATCTACATGTTCTTTCAGAAGTTTGATGTACCTATTTATTTGTTCAGCTGACAGAGATTTAGAAATTTTTACCATTTTTGGATGTTCAGCAGAACCAATATTGCAGTGCACTACATTGTCTTCTGAATATTGAACCACTGGCTTTGAAGGTGTATCATCCTTGGTAAATATTCTTTCTAAAGGTACTAAACCTTTTGGGATGAAGTTGCTCTTCAACTCAATAATTTTATGACCTGCTATCTCATTTTTAGCAAACTCATCTAACTGTTCATCCCCTTCATCTTCTTCTTGATCAATTTGGGCATTAGTAAACTCATCTGTAAGCTCAAGAAATTTTTTGATTTCAATATCATCTTCAAATACCCTCCAGTGCTTCACATTATCCGGCACACATGGTCTGTACCTCACTTCTATGGGATACCTTAGCTGAGTGGTTTTAGGAATTCTGAAGTGTGTGGCAGCCAAAGCTAACGAATCTGCAGTCTCATTATGATTCCTTGGAATATGAGAGATATTAAATGCTACAAAATAATTTTCAAGCATATCCCATACCTCATTCCGGTATACTTTCAGCAAACCCTGTTTTACTTGATAGTTGTTCTTCACCTGTTGAACAACCAACTCGGAGTCGCCAAATGTAGCAATTTGCTAAATGCCTAAGTCTTTAGCAGCTTTCAGTCCCAGTAGCAGAGCTTCATACTCAGCAGTATTGTTAGTGGTAACAAACTTCAGCTTATACATGAGCTTCACTATTTCACCTCCAGGAGAAATGAGTAGGACTCCAGCTCCAGCACCCTCTTTGCATGAGGATCCGTCAAAGTACAACTTCCACAGTACATCTTCTTCATCTTTGCTATGTTTTATTGGCTGATCTTTTTCCACTTGTAACAGACCAGCAGAATTATCCTCATCACTGAAATTTAACATGCAAGTTCCCAAGTCTTTGTCAACAGCATATAATGGATGATTAGTGGGGTTTTTGTCATCTGTCACTATGTAAGCAAACTACAGCTCTCTGCATAATCTTCTATTTTCTCCACCAAACACAGGAATGGTGGCATAAGAGAGGTCCATCTGTAAGGTTCCCCCAACCTTCTTAGCCCATGACCTGGAAAGGAGTAAGACAAACTTTGGTGTAATGTCAGCTACTACAACATCCATTATCACACTTTTCATAGGCAACTAAGCTAAGCTGACAACCATATCTTTAATTACTCCTAAACACTTCATAGCTCAAGAGTCAAAGGCATATAGATCATGGTAAGGTTTGGTGATACTGAGGCCTAGGGCTTCCATTACAGCTTTTGGAATCAAATTGTGGGAGGCTCCTGAATCTAAAAGACAATTGTGAATCATTTGGTCATGGACATTCAAGGTGACATAAAAGGGAGGAGAAGCACCAGCCTCATTTTCAGTCTTTTCAGCCAGAGCTGATCCAATAAAGATTCTTGGGATTTCTTCCTGCAAGTTAACTGTATCTGAAACAGGCTGATTACTGGGTACATTCATCACTTTCAGAACTATTTCTTTATATGATGGGTTATTTATTAACTCAGTCAAAGGTACAGGAATCTTTAACTTCCCTAGTTCATTCTCCAAACTGAAATTTTGGACAGATTTGTTTACCTCTTCAATTTCAGCATTCTTCTTTGATTTTTCTATAGATTGCTTCTTCTCTATGACAGGATCAAATACTTGTTTAGCAGGAACAGGCGCAGTAGGAATAGCAGCCTTCTTCTTCGGGGCTTGGACCACTTGTTTTGGGCCTGATCTGAGATTTATGGTCTTCATAGGTCCATTCTGATGAACAACAGCAGTTACAGCAGTATTTTCCAAGCCTAAATCATCTTCAGTTTCAAACATATCAGCATCGTAGTATTCTGAATTCAGAAAATCTTCTTCAGTAACAAAACCTGTAGACAATCCATCTCCAAAGTGGTTCATATCCTGATCAGTCTCAGTCTCTTCAAAGAGCAGCTGTTCATCAACTTCTTCTTCATCAGCTACATTATTTTGAAGAGGTGGAGGCACTCTCTGATCCTCATTTTCTCTCCTTTCTCACTGGATATCATTGTTCCTACGCTCTCTTGGTATAAATCTGGGAGCAAATTGCCTTCTGAATTGATTCTAGTTATTTGGATTCCTTTCAGCTTCTGGAGCAAGTTTGGCAGAATTCTTTTCAAGCTCTAGTTTATTCAGTTTGGCAGTGAGAATATTTACTATCTTTCCCATCTCATCTATCTTGGCTTCAACAGACTGAGGAGCAGCACTTGTTGAAACAACTTCCTTCTTTCCTTTTCTTTCATAAAGCTGCTGGGTTGTTTCTTTCTTAAGTCTGTTTGAAGCCAGCAAATTGGATTCTACCTCCAATGCTGCATCTTGCATGTTCAGCAAGGTGATAGGTCTTCTCTCTCTCAGCAATAAAGAAAATTCATGATCAAAGGCATTTGCATAGGTAAGTTTAGCTGATGTTTCAGTAGGCTTAATTTCTACTGAAATTTTACTATACATTTTGTTAAACCTTTTGGAAAAATCTGCAACAGTCTCTTCCTTTTTTCTTCTGAGAGCTCCAAACTCAGTTATATAATAGGTATGGTCTTTTGTGTCTCCCCATTGCCTCATGAAAAGATCATGGAGCTCTTCAATTATAGTGATTGAGTTAGCAGGAAACTCTCTAAACCACTTCCTTACATCCCCATCAAGGCTCTGAACGAATACCCTCATCCATACATCTTTGACCTCAATATTTTGATTCTTAGCATAACTTAGGAAATATTCCCAATGTTCCTCAGCAGTGGTTTCCCCCTAGCCATTGAACCTAGGCATATATTTCTAGTAATCCCCTCCAGGCAATGCATGTAAAGGCTGAGGTAAGACTAATGGTGCATACCTGGCTGCAACCATGCGGTCCATCATATCTGTGGGAGGGTTTTGGGCTGCCATTTTTGTACTGACTGGTTTTGAAGATGAGGAAGCTTGACTGGAACTTGTTTGAAAAGGGATCTTTCCTACTTTCAACTGAAAGAGAGGTATTTTACCAAGACAAGCAGTCTTGGCTTTCAAAAAGGTTTGAGGATTAGTAAAAACCTGAAAAGTGCTCTCAAGGATGGTAGGTTTTATCCAAGGTGAGGTTTCACCTGAATGTGATGGAACACCCAACTGGTCAGGGTCATAGGAGGCTGGTAAAGATTGAGGCCTTCTGAGTTTTATTGCTTCTTTTAAGATATATTCAGGGTCTGTCACACCCAATTGCAATGGAGAAGTAGGTCTGTTTCTAGTTCCAATTCCTCTAGAAGCCATTGTGACAACTTGGTGAAAAATAGCCTTCAAAGTGCTGGTTTAAGTTCACCTCTTAAACTAGGAAAACTGATAAGTATCCCAGGGAAGATATGCTTCAGCTACGTCCTCGGCAATGGTTCCAAAGATGTTTGTGCCAGAAATTGTTTCCAAGGCCAAAGAAACAATCCAACACAATCTCAAATATAAAATTCAATAAAACAGACTAAGTTTAGGGTTTTTGATATGATTTAATGGTTGTAATCTTTGGGAAAAATCAGCGAATACATTCATAAGCAAAGCAATAACTAAATCATAAACAAATGATGATAAAGATCATGATATATCCAACAAGATCCAACAGAAACAGTATGTTGAGGTTCATACATAAAAGACAAGCATCACCAGCAAATACACATAAACCAGCAATGAATATATCTATTAAGAAACTAAACAAGTTCAATAATGAAGCCAACATAGAAAACCGAAGGGGAACAATGTCACATATATCTCATAATTTCATCAGCAAATGCTTACAAGAGTCACAATGCTTAGCTCTGAACAAGTCTGAAGATACAAACAGTCTGCAAACCTCCTGTAGCTCCCCAAAAATCATAACCATCTCAATGACTTTGTAACCTCTCTAAATACTAATCTTTACAAAAATCAGTTAGGATTCTAACCCTAACTGCCTCCATCAACTCGCTGAGGTAAAGTAAAATGTACAAAGTTACAAAATTACAAAATATGCTAAAAATAGTAAATACTAACATATGTGTTTATCAACTAGTGACAACAAATAACTAAATGAACAACTGACTCATAGCTTTTTCGAAGCCTCAGCTAGCAGGGAAATGCCACCTAGTGCTTGATCTTTCCTCTTAACTTTCTTCTGCTCCTGCTCCATGTCATTTATCTTCTTGATGAGTTCCTCGTTTCTCTGTTGTAGATCCTGGACTGTCTTCTCTAACTTTGTGCAATGCATGTCAGTAGCTCTTTTTTCTCTTTAGTGCTTCCTTTTCTACTGCTGTCAACTCCTGAAAATGGTCATTTATATCCTGTAGGTCTTCTCTCAACCTTTTGTTAGCCATAATTAATCCATCATTTACCCCTTCAATGTAACTCATTTGGTGTTTGTACTGCCTAACAGTTTTCTGCAAATTCTCTCTGTCAGAGTCAATGACCTTTTCTGTCATAGCTTCTTGTTCATCTGTGGGCCTCCAAGGTATGTTAAGCCTCTTGAAGATATCTGCATCATCAATTAACAGGTTTGCAGGAGTGTCTACAATGCTAGGATTTTCCTCACCTGTTACTTCAACTGAAGGAACTTATTTTTTCAATTGTGGTTGTTTCAAAAGATCACTTCTTATTTCAAAAAACATTTCAGACAATTTAAATGCAGGCTTGCTTGAATATTCTAATGATTTTGATGAACTCTTGATTTCTGCAGGATGCACATAAGAAGCTTTTGCAGCTGCTGGCTTCTTCTCTTTTCTGCTAACTTTCTTAACTTCTGGATTTTCATCAGGAGATACATCATCTAATATAGTAACTTCATTTGAGTTTAACCTGGGATTGAGCAATTTCTTCATGTTCAGTCTTAGTTTGTTCTTTGACCTATTTTTAGGTCTCCAATATGATGCTACTTCTCCCATCATTTTCAGCTCCTTTCCTTGATGCTGGATAGCAGCCAACTCTACTACTTCAAGTTTATTCCTCTTTCTGTTAGGTTTTGTTGCTTTGCCGCCTGAAGTAGGAATTTCTCTGTAGGTTTCAGTTTCAACTGCAGTTTTTTCCACTTGGTCCTCTTCTAGCAGGTAGCCTTCATCATCAGACAATATAGTAATGGGGCTTCTCTATTTGACCTGCAATTCTTCTTCATGTACAGCCACCTTTTTTGTATCAGCAGTTTTCAGTTCATGAAAATCTTCTGCAGGTGCCAAGGACTGCTCGGGTCGCTCTTTGTCATCTACAAACATCGAGTACTTGCCTTTAAGACTGGATGAAAACAGTTTGGGTTTACTATCCTCCTCCACATGCTCTGATGCTTCCTCAACTTTGACCTCTTCCTTATCTTCAAGTTTAGGCTTTTGACCTAATTTTCTCATCAAAAACTTACCTTTGTCTACTTGCCTCTTAGGTTTCTGATCTTCTTCTTTGGTTTGAAAGCCAGACCAAAAGATGAAAAAGTGCCAGGTCTTCCCTTCATGCTGCAAAACGGTGCTAATAATCAACTTGATTATCCCATGGTGAAAGATGGACTGAGAAGAATGATCTACCTGCCCTTTCACCCTGTTGGACATCTTCTGCAAGCTTTTCAAAAAGAAGAATGGCAGGTTCATCTTTGACACCCCCACCATGTGCTAAAGGAATCTGAAGTGGTATTTGTATACATAAGCATACCTGCCTTCGCAAGTAACATAGCTCTGCAATATCCTGATTGGCTCAACCCACTCCTTTCTGAAATTTTGAATAAGGATGCCTTTATTCCAATTAGGGGTGACATTTGGTAAAATATATCTTTGTGGATCAAAGTCAAAAGGCAGTTTCTTAAACCATGGTTCACCCTCATTCTTAATCCCTATGGCTTCTGCAATCATCTCTACTGTCAGCTTGAATTTAAGAGTATCAAAGGTCACCATGTCATTTTTAAAGCCTTTAGCAAACTTACAGGATACTTCTACATTATATCCATCTATCTTCTTAAAAAAGTCCATCCAACTAGCTTGTTGAAATAATTCAACACATCCAGGAAGCTTTTCAATCCACCCTACATCAGTAGGTTCTGCTCTGTTCACTTTACCACTCTTACCCATCTTTTCTGCAAGGGATGAAAACTATATGGCTTTAGGTTTCATTTTATGATCTGACAGATGCCTGCTTTATTCAAATCTCTTAAACTTCGCTGATAGCTCCCTTTAATCTTATCTGATTGCTCCTTTGTTTTCCTAATACAGATTAGGTTTATCATAAGCATAAGAGACTTAGGTCATTTGAAATCTTCTAAACTCTTCACTGCAACTGGTGACTGTCATGCAATTTAATTGTTCTATTGGCAGTTCATCTCCAGAATGTAGCATAAACCTAAGTATTGGGTACTAAAACCTGCCAAAATCCTGTATAGACAATCTCTGCACAATAAGAGTTACAAGCAGAATCTCGACTGTCAACCTTCTAGATAAATTACAGACTGTTCAGAGGTTGGATGAGAGGAATATAAGGTAGAAACAGTCTCAAACTTATCACTTTCAGCTCTTAGCAGTTTCAATATCAAAATGATACTAGGATTTCCTCTGTCTTCAAACTTTTAACTCCTCGCTGTCTCCATCTGCTGGCTATAGATGCTTTAAACCACTCTCCACACTATTTGAGTACCGGCCTGAAAACTACAGGTGTCTCTCTAGGTCCAATTTAACTCCAGGTGTCAAGATGAAGAAGCCCTAGTTTTCTGGGCGACTATGAAAACCTGCATTATCTCTGCAACTGTAATCTCCGTGTTTTTAGGCAGACACCATCATTTTATTTATTCTTCTATCATCAAACATGCATGCATGTAACAATTCACTTCGCATTAGACCAAATTTCACTGCTACCTATCAAGCTCAACCTCATTAGGAGTAATTATAACCACGTTTTGCCTCACGACCTGAAAAAATTTGGAATCATGATAATTCTGGAGTTCACACGTAGCAAACAACTTATAGCATGGGATTAGTCGCTCATCATTTGAAATCGTGACAAAATTTTGCTAGAAAACCGGGAAAAATGAAGGTTGCGATATTCTTGTAGCGCGCCTTGATTATTTTTCCCCCTTCACGCTACAAGAATAATGTTAGTGCTATTTTCTCGTTGTTTTTCAGCTTTTTGTCATTTTGAATGCAGTTTAAAAGCTATTTGAACTATGAGCTATACTCAAATGCTATTTGTGACCACATCATTCAATAATATGACATTTTAAAACCCTTTGAGACCTAAGGGAGGAAAAAACAAAATAACTCTAAAGGTAAAAAAAAAACTTAAAAATCAAAGTAAATACCCAAAAGCTCCTATAGTAATTGAAAAGATAAAGTCAAAGAAATAAGAAAAATTGATAAAAAAGGTAATCGAAGATGAAAATGTAAGAAACAAAATCCTGACATAACATCTGGCTCCAGCTGCGGGATGAAGTCCTCCCTGTGAGGCTTCAAGAACCTGTAGACCAGTGCCTTCTGTCTTCTATATACCTGTCTGCAAACTTCCATTGGGCTATGGAGTCTTTATTCAACCTCACTCACACCGGTATGTACAATGAAAAGTGAAAATGTTCTTATAAACTGTAGAAATGCTTGAGGAATCACCCATTAATAGGGCTGGACAACTCCTCACCTTCCAAGGACTGCAAGATAAAAGTATTTTTCTCTAAAACTTTTGATATCAGAAAAGGTCCAAACCAAAGATTGTCAAACTTACCATGTTTACCCTTTTGTTCCTTTCTTGCATCCCACCTTAGAACCATCTCACCTACTGAGAAAGTATTTTCTTTAATATTCCTGTCAAACCTGTTTTTAATATTGGCTTTGTACAGCTGTGCTTTTTCATCCACCTTCTCTCTACTTTGCTGTAACTCTATCATTTCAAAGATTATCCTTTGCATATCATCTGGTTCCTCTTGATAATTCTGGAGGAATTTCATCACTGGGATCCCCAATTGAACAGGGAACACTGCCTCTGTACCATAAACCAGCTGAAAAGGAGAAGTACCAATGGCCTTCTTCACTGTGATCCTATCTTCCCATAATGCATATTTCAGCATTGAATCCCAAGACCTTTTGTTATGCTTGAGTAGTTTCTTGATGCTCTGAATGATGTTCTTATTGGAGGATTCAGCTTGACCATTGCCCTGAGGATAATAGGGAGTTGAGTGCTTCAGAATGATGCCATTTCTTTCACAAAAGATCACCATTGCCTTGTATTTGAATGCCTTTGCATTATCTGTTATTAATCTCTCTGGACATCCAAAACGGCTCAAAATATTTTCTTCAATGAATTCAATGATTACCTTATCTGTAGCATTCCTCGTGGGAATGGCTTCCACCAATTTTGTGAAAAAATCTATTGTAGTCAGGATCCAATGATGCTGTCCTGAAGATGTTGGATTTATATCTCCAATAAAGTCCATACCCCACTGCTGAAAAGGGGCATTGACTGCAATAGGTTTCAAAGGCAAAGACAATAATTTCTATTTACCTGTAAATTTCTGACAAGGAATGCAAGCTCTTACCTGCTGGTAAACATCTGTGAACAAGGATGGCCAATAATATCCAGCTCGTAAAATTTTGTAAGCTATTGCTTTCCAATACTTGTGCCCTCCACAGGCACCTTCATGAGATTCTGAAATCACCTCTCCTATTCAGATTGGTCCAAATGTCACGTCCCCGTCCCTCAACCGACGAAGAGGACGCGACGAACACATCAACAATCAACCGGGAAAACAGCCCATGAACATAATCAAATGAAATCAATGCTAGAATTAAGCATACACAGATGCATTTATCTTCAATCATACAACGGAAGCAAACATACATTCCAGCAATTACATGTTCATCGTAATTCCATACACAATTGATATAATTACGGAGATAGACTAGCAGCACTTATCTGTTAATGAAGAATCCACCCGCAACCAGCTACGTTGCTGCAACGTTCCACCCAACCATAGGCCAACATGCTCATCAATCTCTCAGCAACGCTGCCACCCCCGAGCTGGGCATGATTCCTTCGGAATAAAGGTTAATTGCAGGCTTATACATAGCCAAGGGGCACAAACAGCAAACCAACACAGCTGGGTTTCACAGGATTTCAACAAACAAGCCAAGCCAGCACAGCCCAAAGGCTAACCATTGCACTCAGGAAACCAAAACAACTTCATTCACTGCTCTGTGATGAAGGCATAAACAACAGGGGATAGCCCCAAATAGTGGATGAGCATAGCTCAAGTCCAGCGGACAACACGGAGTTGTTCTTGGCCCTAACGTGGCCAAAACAACTCAACCACAACATCCCAAACCAGGGAAACTACAGCAGTCCAATTTCACAACAAAATTGACGGCAACTATGCATAGTCCCAGAACAGGGAGACCCATCCAACATATTGGGAATCAACGGTGACCCAAAACGAATTTGAGCACCCCAGCCCACAAAACGTGGGTGAAAACAACAGCAACCCAATACGTGGGTTAAAACCATGGCCAGCAAAACGTGGGGAAACAACAGCCCCAAACAAAACAGTGAGCATGGCTCTCACATGGAAAGAACGCCCCAACCAGTCTGTGCGTGAGGAAAAACTTGCACCAACAGCAAAATACACGGGAAAGACATACCCGATGTCTACATGAGGATTCTAGCCTGCGCGTGAGCATGAACCGACCAATGCATGAGGTGAACAGACCAGGCGTGAGAACAACCGACCATGGAAAACAATGGGGAAAATCCGTGGAAGGGAAGAGTGTGTCCGGGAGAAGAATGGCCAACATGGGTGGAGTGGGCAATTGGGTAAGGCTGATAGCCTCCTACAACCACCACCACTTCAGCAATAAATTCCCTCAGCCATAACTCCTCAACCACCAGCTGAGCATTAAAGAGGTTGACAAGGTTGGGTGAGACAAAAAGGTGGCAAATCAACAACGGTGATAAACATGGGTTTTTCCCCCATAAACCAAGGTTTGACATCCCCCACCCCTTATCCTTTGGAACCATGCCCTTTTCATTCAACGTTGCACTGCCGTAGCTGGTTTTGGTTTTAGTTTATTTGATGTGCGTGTTTACATGATGCCGAATTATAATGTGCCTTATAGCACAGCATACCATCGGCAATTATCCCCATTGCCGAAACATACTCACACAAATCGATGGTGGGGATTTTGCCTTGAGCTCCTCACCACGAGCAATTACAATATATACATCATGCAAACGGGGTCAAAACCGGGGACATTACATCAAACACCTGAGTAAAATACCCCCTGGGTCCTTCCAGAACAATTGATCCTCAACCAAACAGTATTTAGTAGCTTTGAGTTTTAAATATCTGGCATCCTTCCGATCCAAATGTTCAGGACATTGCAGAAATAACAGAAAATGAACAATATCAGCATACCAAATTGAAGATGAATAAAAATCCACGATCCTTTCTTTTTCCAGAATTGCTTGATTTTCTTCAGGGGCTAATTCTTCAGCCATGACATGCAATCCTAGTGCCTGAAAATTGAAGTCAGCCAGCAGCTTGGCTAAACCTTGTCCCTTGACAAGCTTAGTAGGCCTGATTTCTACATCATATTCCATAATCTTCTCAGTCCACCTACCTCTCTTCCCTTCACTATCAGGCTGAGTTAACACATCTTTCACAGCATAATTAGGTACAAAAGAAATTACTTTTGAATGCAAGACATAAATTCTGAAAAATTTCAAAGCCTTTACCAGAGCATAATCTTGCTTCTCCAATATACTGTACTTCAGCTCAGAATCTCTGAGGGTTTTGCTGAAAAAAGCAATAGGCTGTGCCAATCCTTCCTTATTCTTCTGAAGTAAAACAGCTACAATTGTGTCTTCTGATGCAAATGAAAAAGTAAGGAATTCCTTGGTAAAATCAGGACTTACCAACACAGGTGCTTCAGTCAGAGCTACCTTGATTTTCTCAAATGCAACCTTTGCCTCAACAGTCCACTTTACTTCCTGATATTTCTTCAACATGGCTGTGATTTGTTTAATGGTTTCAGCAAAATTAGGAATAAACCACCGCAGAAAATTGATCTTGCCAATAAATGATTGAACATCTTTTTTACTCCTAGGTAAACTAATCTTCAGTATAGCTTTCACTCTTTCAGGATCTATTCTGATGCCATTAGCAGACACTAAGTGACCAAGTAGTTTACCCTCCTGCACAGCAAAATGTGATTTCTTGGGATTTAAGGATAGGCCAAATTTTCTGCATTTTTGGAAGGTCTGCCTTAAATGCTTCAAGTGTTCATTATCAGATTTTGAGAATACAATAATATCATCTAGATAGATAACCACAAACTTATCTTTTTCTCCAACAAATGCAATGTCCATTGCTCTCTGAAATGTTGCTCCAGCATTCATCAATCCAAAAGGAATCTTGTCATACATGAATGTCCCCCAGGGGGTTGTAAAGGCTGTCTTTTCCTTGTCATCAGGGTGCATGGCAATCTGATTGTACCCTGAGAAACCATCCACCATAGATATCCTCTGAGCTCCAACCACTTGCCGCAATACCTGTTCAATCTTAGGAAGAGGATAGTTGTCTTTTAATGATGATCTATTCAAATTTCTGAAGTCAACACATAATCTAATTTCCCCATTTTTTTTTCTTACAGGAACCAGATTAGCAACCCAGGAAGAGTATCTGAGAGGCACTATTATCTTTGCATCCAGCAGCTTCTTTACTTCCTTTTCAATCATAGGAAACAAAGCTGGATTGATCCTTCTTAGTTTTTGTCGAAAAGGTTTAACATTAGGCTTCAAAGGAACCTTATGCTGAATGATTGCTGTATCATAGGTTCGTAGTTCTTCATAAGACTAGGCAAACACATCTACATGTTCTTTCAGAATCTTGATGTACCTATTTCTTTGTTCAGCTGACAGAGATTGAGAAATTTTTACCATTTTTGGATGTTCAGCAGAACCAATATTGCAGTCCACTACATTTTGTTCTGAAGATTGAACCACTGGCTTTGAAGGTGTATCATCCTTGGTAAATATTCTTTCTAAAGGTACTAAACCTTTTGGGATGAAGTTTCTCTTCAACTCAATAATTTTATGACTTTCTATCTCATTTTCAGCAAACTCATTTTCAGCAGACTCATTTTCAGCAAACTCATCTAACTGTTCATCCCCTTCATCTTCTTCTTGATCAATTTGGGCATTAGTAAACTCATCTGTAAGCTTAAGAAATTTTTTGATTTCAATATCATCTTCAAATACCCTCCAAGATAGGATTCTTAGTTATATTTTTCTTCAGCAACTTAAAATTCCTATCATTTGCTTCTGTCCATTTGAAAGGTTGTCTACTTATTTTGAAAGTATCTATCAAAGGTGCACAAATCTGACTGGAATTCTTAATGAACTTCCTATAAAAACTAGCAAGTCCATGGAATCTGCTTACCTCATAAAAATTCTTTGGAACTGGCCAATTTAATATTCCTTACACCTTGTCAGGATCCATCTTCAGTCCTTCTTGTGAAACTACAAACCCCAAGTAAACTAACTATTTCTTCAGGAAACTACATTTCTTCAGATTTACCAACAACTTCTCTTTTTGCAAAGTTCTCAACACCAACTTAAGGTGTCTTAAATGTTCTTCTCTATTCTCACTGAAAATCAGAATGTCATCTAGATACACTATCACAAAATTTTCAATAATTTTTTTAAAACCTCATGAAGGTACTAGGTGCATTAGTAATACCAAATGGCATCACTAACCATTCATACAAACCATCATTATTTTTAAATGTTTCCTTCCATTCATCCCCTTCCCTTATCCTAATTTGATGATATCCACTTTTCAAATAAAAATTGGAAAAATATTTTGAACCACTTAAACAGTCCATGAGATCATCAATTTCGGGTAAAGGGAATCTATACCTGATAGTGATCTTGTCGATTTCCCCAGAGTCAGTGCACATCCTCCACCCACCATCTTTGTTTGGCCTAATTACAGTGGGCACTACACAAGGACTCAATCTTTCCTTTACCAATCCTTTCTCCAATAGCTCTTGCACCTGCTATTTTATTTCTTCATTTTATTGAGGAGTTAATGCGTATGCTTCTTTATTAGGTAAACTTGCACCAGGTATTAAGACAATATTATGATTAATACTTATTACGAGGGGGTAAATCATTTGGCAACTTATCCACAATAATATCAGTATATTCATCAAGCAAAGTTGTAACTTCAGCATGGAAATCATCCCAATTTGTAGAAATTAAAACTACCCTAGGCTTACAAAAAAGGGAAAAATGTAGATTCTCCTCTTTATGAAATTATTGTAATAGTCCTTTTCCAGACATCAACCAAATGTTTGATCCTGAACTTTCCTGAATTGATTCGTCTTCTAAGGGTGACAGTGTATGTCTCTTCCCATCTTGCTCCAGAGAATAATTATTTTTCCTCCCATCATGAACAAATTTCCTGTCATACTACCATGGCTTCCCTAAGAGTATATAGAACACATCCATAGGAATTATTCCATATAATAGTTCATCTTTGTAAGTACTGATATGGAATTCAACATTACACTGCTCATTCACCAAGAGTTGATTTCCTTTCTGCGACCAGGACACTTTATAGAGAGTGGGATGCTTCATCCTCTTCAATTACAGCTTCTCCACCATATCTGTGGAAACCAAATTATCTGTACTACCATTGTCAATGACCATTTTACAACACTTACCTTGTGACTTACACCTTGTTCTGAACAAACTTTTCCTTTGGGTTGGTTCATGTACTTCTTTGATTTGACCAAAACTCTCTTAATCATAAGAGATTATCCTTCCTGTGGAGGGATATTCATCTTGGTTTCTTCCTTTGACTCTTCCTGAGCCTTTGCAACATTCACATTTCTCTGATTTGAAGACTGATTTCTTGGACAATTCCAAGACATATGTCCAATCTCTCCACAAGTATAACACTTTACCTCTCTATTCCTACCTCTTCCTTTTCCTCCTATGAATCCTCCTCTTTGGGATGAATGACTTCTATAACCCTCAACTTCATATTTGGAAGTCCTACCTCCACTACTAGGAGATCATCTTCCTCTTACTATATTCTTTCCTTTGTTTTTCTCGTTTTATTTTCTTAACAGATTTTCTTCTACCTTTGAAGCTACTTGATATGCATCCTATATAGTTTTAAGATTTAATAAACTAATTTCATCATGTATATCATATCTTAGTCCATTGGTATACCTATCTACCCTTTCTAGACCTCCATATATGTGTCCATCTCTGACACACAGTCTAAAAAATTATTTTCTGTATTCTTTTATAGTCATGGTCTTCTGTCTAAGGTTTTGTAACTGTCTAATAAGATTCAATTGATAGTCCTTAGGCATAATCCAACTCTTAATCATTTGTAGCATCTTATCCCAAGAGTTTATTTTTTACTTACCTATTCTTTCTTGATGGATTTGGAGCTCATCACACCAGATGGATTCATATCCCTCAATTAGGGTAGATGCATATATTACGTTCTTCTTGTCTTCAATTTCTTCAAACTCAAAAGATTTATTCAGAGCATTAATACAATCCATAAGTTCTTCAACATTTAAGTTACCTTCATACATAGGTACTTCCACTCTTGGTATGCTACTGGCCTTCATCAGCATCTTCAAAACTTTGACTTCTTTAGTATCTTCTTCTTCTTCATTGAACGATACTTCTTCTACATCACTGTCATTTGAATTATCTGAGTGGTTCCTTCTCTCCATAGATTCTAGTCTTTCTTCCAGTATTCTCATGTCTCTCTGCACATCTGTCTCTACATGTTGTCTTCCTTGACCACATCCTACAGGAACTCCATGTGCTTGTCCTCGTTTTGGTGGCATCTTTCTACAGGCTCAACTTACACTCTAATACCAAACCTGATTCTAGGTAGAATTTGCATGTCCAATCAGTAACGCAACACCCAATCCAGTCATCTCACAAAGTACCTCATCTTTCATCCAACTCACTCGCAAATTTCAAATCCACGATAAATTTCGTTTCATAAACAAAATTTCGCAGCCAGCTAGAATATTAACAACCTTGCTTGTTAATGCTATGAAATGGATTGCAGACCGTTCGATCAGTGTCCCCACCAAATCAATGGTGGAATCCAAAAAAGTTGAAGCACATTTCATAAAATTTTGTGCACATCGAAATTTCTTTGGACCACACAACTCCTCCCAACGAAATTGTTATGGACCATCAATCTACTTTGATGATCAATCTCTACTATTGATCTAAATTTGAATTCCAACAATTAGTTCTAAATTTCCCAACTCAACGCCTTCTTTATCTTTCACACTCTTTCTCCATCGAAATGTCTTTATCATCATCGATCTTCTCCAAGGTTGATCTCCACCGCATGATATTCAATCATATGGGATATTGGTTTAGGTTTAACTCAGGAACATATTTTGGTTACGAAACTCGATTTAGACCACAAATCCATCGAAGATATGCATCCTTTAGCTCTATTTAATACTCTTTGAATTGATCACTGAAAGGATCAATTCCCTCCCACAAACATTCTTACAGTAGATTTCGATCTCCTGCATTTATGTCATAATTCAAAGTGAAAAAATAAACATGCACATAGATAATTGCAAAATTCTACTTATGATGATTAAAATGGATGTATAAACACTGAATAATTTGCATAGTAAAATATGTTCTTCATTCCATTGAACTAGAAGTACAATTACTCACAGAAGTTGTACTCTTCACTGCTCACTCACTCTTCTATGCACAAACAGTCACCTCTCATATCTCTTGCATTCAATTCTTATTATACCACTTAGAAAACCTGTCATATTCAAATAAATGGGATCTAAACACCTAATAAAAGTAAACCTATCAGCAAAGATTAATCCTTGAAGAATTCCCTGTAAGGTTCAAGAAGAATAATGGAAAATTGCCACTTATTACAAATTAAAACTAATCCTATCTATATAAAAATGAACCCTGTCCATCTAGAAGTGATTACATAGCATGCTGACTCATCATTCAACAAATTTTGAGTTGGATCCTCCTGCTTCATTTGGAAATTCCTGGCTAGACGTAGCCCATATTGAGTTAACAATGTTATATCTTTATCTGTCTTGTAATGTGTTTAAGATTGGAATATTGTTTAATTATTTAATTGTATAATTGTTATTTCTTGATCCTTTTTCCTAACATAATCGTCATTATCATCAACCTCATTGTCATCATCAACATCATCATCATCATCATCATCATCTTTTTCATCATCATCATCATCAGCATCATCCCCATCGTTATCATCTTCATAACCATCATCATCCTCATCCTCATCATCCAATTGTCATCATCATCGTCATCCTCATTTTCATTTTTGAAAATTTCATCATCCTCATTGTCATCATCATCATCATCATAACCATCCCCATCATTGTTGTCTTCATCATCATCATCACCGTCCTTGTCCTCATTATCGTTGACATTATCATCATCCTCATCGTCATGATCCTCATTGTCATCATCATCCTCATCCACATCGTAATTATCATCATTGTCATCATCATCATCATCATCATTTTTATCATCATCATCATCATCATCACTATCATCATCATCATCACTATCATCATCATCATCATCATCTATTAGAATTTAAATGCGATTAAGATTTTCAAGGAGAGAGTTCTGAGAATGTTGTAGCAATTGAATAGAGAATGAACATACAAACTAAGCAAAATAAACCACATAGGACACAGACAAGTATTGCTCAAGAATTTACAGTATATTCATCATAATAATATCTAGTGTTACAATACTTTACATAGGTATAATTTGAATGCATGAGTAATGAATTCAAATCCTCCAAGTGGATAAGACTGTATCTAATTGAATCTTTATCTCAAGGTATCCCAATCAATATCAAAGTCCAAATAGACAACTCCCTGATGACCAATAACTCCAACAACCACTGGCGACTAGTTAACTCAGTGTAATTGAGTGTGGTAGGTGGGTGAAGTGCTCCTCCCCATGCAGCCATGCATTATCCATGCATTAGTAGCAGTAGCCTAACTAACTATGAAGTAACTGAATGTAACTGGGGGCTAACTAAGAATAACTAGTGCTAACACCAAATGACTAAGGTAGACTGGTGTTGGGAATCCTAGTGCCTCGTAAAATGTAGGAATTGGTCTAGGAGGCGCCCTAACTGATGCATGCACATGTAGTAAGTGATAGTTAACCTCTAGTAGTGTTACCCACACTTCAATGACTGGTACATGTGTCCCAATTGGGCTAAGTGGACCCAATTGCACTAGTGGACCCATTTAATTAATTTGATGTTTCTAATTTAGGCAATAATTAATCTAATAGACATTTGACCAAGGGAGGATTAATAATCCTAACACCCCCCCCTAAATGCTAACTTGGACAACTATGTGTTGAAAGATTGTAACTTCGAAGAATATTCTATATGTTTCTCTTGTGGTCCTCGATGATCCTACAGGGAGAAGCACTTGTATTATCTTGTACCCTGATGCTTGTAATCGAAAGAACTAATAAGAGTCATGAGGTTGTCCCCTCAAATTGTAAAGGTGGGTCATTAGCACCCCAGTGTGGTTACTTGAGCCTACATGTGTAACTCGAGCCTACATGATTAATTCGAGCCTACATGTCAGGTGAGTTAATTGAAGTGAACGGATGATTATAAATAGAGGTGTAGCTCTCCTCATTTGTGACACACACACTCACTTGTGTAGTGCACTTGTCGAGGAGAGAAGTAGCTCGAGAAGGAGGAGGATAAGATAAAATTTTAATTTACACTATGTCCAAAATTCATCCTCCGATGCGCTATATTCTGAGAGATATGACCCCTCCAAGTTAGGGTTCCATCCTCTTCCATAATTCATCCCTAATCAGGACACCTGGGGAGAATCGCTGCAGCATGTGCTACAGAGGTCCAAATGGAATTCCTAAAGATGTTCCAAAAATAGCATAGAATTTAATTTCTATGGCCTTAATTTTAGAACCTGAAGATGAACCAATGACACCTGGCTTTCTGTACAACTTCACTATTTTGAATAGTCTTGTAATAGGTCATCTTGGTAAAATGATCCTAAATCCAAATTGGTGAACCCAATTCCGATGAAACATGTTGTGTTGGATCAGGAACATGTGTGGTTACCTCAGTGAGAAATTGTAGACACAGAGGAGCAGTAATTTTAGAGATATCATAGAAACAGTAATAGGCATTTCTGTAGAAGAAATTGGAAAACTAGGGCTTCCTGTTTCGGGAGCTTCCCTCCACTGTTTTCAGAAAAGAAGTACATTGGATAGATCCATTTGAAGAGATTTATCTTTCTATCCAATAAGATATGAGAGATTCCAAGTTTTGAAAATTAGGGTTTCTCTGACAAACCCTAGATCAGTCAGCTCCAGAAGCAGGACGGACACCTCAAATCGATAAGATCTAATATTTTGCTATTTGCATTTGAGGTTCTCATTTCAAAGTGATCTATCACATTAGCTTGATGATAAGCTTGAAAAAATTCCAAGCATGGAAGTATTTGATATCTCTGAAGAAAATGAATTGGACATTTACATGAGTAGAGAGGTTCCAGTTCTAGAGGGAGATGAGCCTCAAAGCCTTACACAAAAAGAACTTGATCAAGGCCAAGAATATCATTGTTGATTCAATCACAGATCAACTTGTGCCACAAGTGTCTTCCCTAAAGACACCAAAGATGTTTGATTCCTTGATCAAGCTATTTGAAGATAAGAACATATTTCAGATGATCGATTTGAGAAAACAGTTGAAGAATGTGAAGATCCAGAATGCATAACATCTTGAAGCGGTAGAAGAAGAAGCAGAGAATGCAGAAGTGGTGATATCCACCTTGAAGGCCTCCCATGATCATGGGATTCATTCATGTGAAGAATGTATGCCAGAAGTAAGTGATTACTTTCAGCTCGACTAATAAGAAGAGAAGAAGAAGATGGGAGCAATTGAAGATCAATCTCTCACCATTCAAAGAAGATCCCTCAAGCGATGAGGATAATGAAAAACTTAATTCTTGAAGAACCTCTTATTCATCTTATCATTTGGATAAGAAATGATGATTTCATGAATGAAAAATATGATAAAGCAGAATGATCAAGATGGAGTCTACCCACGAAACAAATAAAAGATAAGTTTTCAATTGTAATTTAATGATATTGTTTTTTTATGCATTTGATTATATTCAGTTGATGTGTTATGCATGATAGATTGTTTGCATTAATGACTATATACTACTAATATGCATGTGATTGGTAAATAGCTCGTGGTGCTATACATCTCTCCATTTCTACTTATCTAGAATGAAACCTCTTTGCCGACATATTGGATTAGTGCACAATCTCAATGATGTCATGATAGAGATGGAAGGCATCTAGAAAGTTTCCATGAGATATGGATGAATGTTGTATTGGATAAATAGTTGCATGATGCATAAGAATTTGTCGTTATGCATATGTTTTATGAAATAGTTCTAACCATACAACTGGTGCATTTGAATTGTAGGAAAGGTCCTGTACAACCTCCTACAAGAAAAGAAGGATGAGACTTGTTCCAAAGAACAAGTGATGACAATTAAATAAACATGAATCTAAATCTCCCAGTGTCACAGACACCATGACGGAAGAAAGAGATTCAGAGAGCGGAAGATCCACCTCAAAGGATGAAGACCACCATGGGTATGAGAGATAACTCAAGATGAAGAAAATAATGCTATGAAAGAAACTATGATAAAAGAATAACAGTTGATCATGGGGAATGATGTATACGATATGATTTCGAGACATAAAGGGAAGTAAATAATATCCTTCATATGGATCTACAAGAACAAGTGTACAAAGAAAGGTTCATGATTTTCCTCAGAAAGAATAGACTATGACATGACATACTCTATTGACCAGTATATATCCACTTGTACAGAATGAAGAAGCAAGATAATACTCCACTTCAGGGGGAGTGACTACAGAAGATATCTGAGTTCGACACTGTACGACATGATGAACAACTTCTTGATGGATCGAGACTTTACCAAGAGTAAAGTGGGTTCCAACCTTCAAAGTTGAATGCAGAAGACTAGGATATGTTGATGATCTGACAAGACGAACTCATGAAAGATGTTATGATGAAATAATACTAGAATGATGTGTGGGATATAGTTCCCAAACGAGAAGGAAAGAGTATTGTATCCTCCAAATGGATATACAACTGACGGAAGTATCGAGAAGTATAAAGAAAGATTTGTGGCTAGAAGTTTATTTCAGAAAGAGGGAATTAATTTTAAAGAGACACTTACTCCAGGAAGCAAGGTACACTTCCTTCAGAACTATCATGGTAGTTTATTCCATGGTGAAGTAAAGACAAGCCTTCCTTAATGGTATGATTGAAAAATATTTTTACATCGAATAGTCATGAGGATTTGAAGTTGAAGCTAGATGGAATCACGTATGCAAGTTGAAGAAGGCCCTCTATGTCCTGAAGCAAGCTCCCAGAGCCTAGTATGGAAGAATAGATAGTTTCTTGTCAAGCATGGGATTTACCAAGGGTAAAGCTGATCCTAACCTTTATCTCAAGGTTGTAGAAGATGAACTTGTCATCTTGTTATTATATGTGGATGACTTATCCTTGACAGGAAATGAGAAACAGGTCATGGAAAGCAAGAAGAAACTAGCAGAATAATTTGAGATGAAAGACCTTGGGTTAATGCATTATTCCTAGGTCTGGAAGTATGGAAAAGTTCAGAAGAAATATTTCTCAACTAGGGAAATTATGCGGTAGAGATATTGAAGAGATTCAATATGTTGGAATGCAAAGTCATGGCCACACCCATGGACTCCAACCTGAATCGGTTAGCTGATGACTCATCAGAGTTAGTGGATATGACTCAATACAGATAGATCATTGGGTCATTGATGTACTTAACAAATACTAGACCAGACATTTGTTTTGCTGTGAATACCTTAAGTCAATATCTTGTTCAACCAAGACGGGTTCACCTAGTAACTACAAAACATGTGATGAGATATATGAAAGGGACTATAGACTCTGGTTTATATTATGATGGTAGCCATGAGTATAGATTGTATGGTTACACAGATGCAGATTGGGCTAGAAGTATCTCGGATAGGAAAAGAACATTAGGTAGATGCTTTTGTTTGGGGTCTGCTATGAGTTCATGGTTTAGCAGGAAACAGTCCAGTGTTTCTCATAGCATGGCTGAAGTAGAATACATAGCAGATTGCTCTGCTAAGTTCTGAAGCCATATGGCTTCGGAAGCTGATATCAGGTCTCTTTGAACTGAAGATGGATACTACATTGATTCTATGTGATAATAGAGAACCCTGTGTTCTGTCGTAACACATAGAAATCCGGTATTTCTACATTCAAGATAAAGATGTAGATGATGATGTTTCAGTATTTAGATACTGTAGATATAGATGATGGTGATTCAGTATTTCTATACTGAATATAGAAATGATGATGTTTCAGTATTCCCATACTGAAGATATAGATGATGATGATTTCAATATTCCCATACTGAAGATATAGATGATGTTTCAGTATTTACATACTGTAGATACAGATGATGGTGATTTAGTATTTCTATACCGAATATAGAAATGATGATGTTTCAGTATTCGCATACTGAAGATATAGATGATGATGATTTAGGTATTCCCATACTGAAGATATAGATGATGTTTCAATATTTACATACTATAGATGCAAATTATGGTGACCTAATGATAGTTCCGTATTCACACACTGAAGATGTAGATGAAGATGGTTTAGATGATGACGCGCTAACAAAGCCTCTGTCTTGAGTAAAGTTCGAACACTTTCGAGACAAGCTTGGTATGGTTCAGAAAGACCTTCCCTGAAAGGGGGAGTAGTGATGTTGCAGTGGGATTGTATCATCCCTGGGCATCTGCCCTAAAGTGATCTGGTGATCTCGGTCCTCGAGAATGAAGAGGGATTGTATCATCCCGGGACATCTGTCCAAAAGTGATCCGGTGACCTCAGTCCTCGAGAATGAAGAGGGATTGTATCATCCTGAAATTTGGTTTAGAATGGATACGGTGACTTCGATACTCAAGAACGTGTGTTGATCCTGTAATTCCTAGAGGAAGGATTGTCTGAGTTCCACATCTGTGTTGATCCCGTAATTCCGAAAGGAAGGATTGTTAGTAACTCCGTAAAGACATAAAACCCATAATTTTGTAAGGAAGGATCATTGAATTGATCCCATAATTCCAATAGGAAGGATTGTCTGAGTTCCATAGATGTGTTGATCCCGTAATTCCAATAGGAAGGATTTTTTGAGTTCCACATCTGTGTTGATCCCGTAATTCCGAAAGGAAGGATTGTTAGTAACTCCATAAAGGCCTAAATCCTGTAATTCGGAAAGGAAGGATCATTGAATTGATCCCATAATTCCAATAGGAAGTATTGTTTGAGTTCCATATATGTGTTGATCTCGTAATTCCAATAGGAAGGATTGTCTGAGTTCCACAAATGTGTTGATCCCGTAATTTTGAAAGGAAGGATCGTTAGTAACTCCGTAAAGACCTAAATCCCGTAATTCCAAAAGGAAGGATCATTAGTAACTCCGTAAAGACCTAAATACCGTAATTCCGAAAGGAAGGATCATTGGTAACTCTGTAAAGACCTAAATCCCATATTTTCGAAAGAAAGGATCATGTTGATGTTTTGATGATGTTGATGTTTTTATGATGATGATGATGTACTGATCGAAAGATCAGAGTGTGATGATGATGATGTACTGATCAAAAGATCATAGCATGATGATGATGTACTGATCAAAAGATCAGAGTATGATGATGATAACGTACTGATCAAATGATTAATATGTGATGATGTCAACGTACTGATCAAAAGACTAGAATATCATGATGATGATGCTGTTCGAGATTTAAAGTATGATTATGGTGCTGACCATGATATTATCGATCGGGTTGCTGATCGAAAGAACAAAATGCTGAAGAAGTTGTTGCTGATCGAAAGATCAAAGTACTGAAGATGTTGCTGATCGAAAGATCAAAGTACTGAAGATGTTGCTGATCGAAATGTTGAAGATGTTGTTGCTGATCGAAAGATCAAAGTGCTAAAGATGTTGCTGATCAAAATGTTTAAGATGTTGTTGCTTATCGAAAGATCAAAGTGCTGAAGATGTTGCTGATCAAAATGTTGAAGATATTGTTGTTGATTGAAAGGTCAAAGTGCTGAAGATGTTGCTGCTGATTGAAAGGTCTAAGTGCTGAAGGTGTTGCTGATCAAAAGGTCAAAGTGTTGAAGATGTTGCTGATCAAAAGGTCAAAACATGTTGATGCTGATCAAAGAGTTGTTGTCATTGAAAATTGAAGACGAAGACTATATGATGTTGAAATGCTTCCAATGATTTATAGATGTGTTATCCAGATGATGTTGATGATTTCCTCTCCTACTATTATTGTTGTTGTTGTAGAATACCCTTCTCATTAAGGGGGAGTGTTGAAATATTGTAACTTCGAAGAATATTCTATATGTATCTTTTGTGGTCCCTGATGATCCTACCAGGAGAACCACTTATATTATCTTGTACCCCGATGCTTCTAATCAGAATAACTAATAAGAGTCATGAGGTTGTCACCTCAAATTGTAAAGGTGGGTCATTAGCACCCCAGTGTTGTTACTTGAGCCTACATGATTAACTCGAGCCTTCGTGTCAGGTGAGTTAATTGAAGTGAACAGATGAATATAAATAGAGGTGTAGCTCTCCTCATTTGTGACACACACACTCACTTGTGTAGTGCACTTGTGGAGGAGAGAAGCAGCTGGAGAAGGAGGAGGATGGAGCTATCTTTAGAAGAATGGAGCTTCCTCCTTAGAAAAATAACTTGAGAAAAAAGTTGTTGCAAAATTGCAGCTCTATGCAGCAGCATGGTCCATCGGTGGACCTCTTAATGTACTTCTGAGATGATGATTCTGTTTGTTTTTACTAAATGGCGAAGGTAGGGAATTATCAAATCTATGCTTTTCTGGGCCATATAGCTGATAATTCGCCATCATCAAGTAGCATCGACCTGAAACTTTGTTGCACCATTATGTAGAGAGTGAATCTATGAGAGATAGCGTAACATGCTCATTCTAATTCTGGGACCTAGTTTTTCTTTTGTCTTCTAGATCTCCAACACCACTTTGAGCTGCATCAAGAAGCTTTTAAGCCCATATGGGTTTGGGCTTTTGATTAGGAATGGGTACTTGATCTGGATCTAGAATCTCTTGAGATTCATTCTCAATAATAGGATCATGCTATATGTGATATTCTTCATCTAAATCTGAAACATGTAGCACATCATCATCATCAAAAATAGGTGGAGAAATAGTTATACCTTCTTGTGCTACTGGAGGAATATTGTGTAGTTGATCTTCTTTGAACTAGACACTTCTTTCAATAAAGAATCTTCTGGTAGCAACCTCCATCAGTCTGTAATATTTTGCATCATCTGCATATCCCAGCAAAATGCATTCACCACTTTGGGCTTGGAAGGCCTTCCTCTTGTCAAGTGGTATCCTGACCTAAGATTTGGAGCCAGAAACTCTCAGATGAGATACATTGGGCTTATACCCATGTAGTTCTTCGAGTGGTGTGGCCCTAAACACTAACTTGTGGGGAACTCTATTCTGCAAATATGAAGCACAGTTTACTGCTTCAGCCCAAAGAGAAGGAGGTAGATGCTTCGCATCAAGAAGGCATGTTTCCATCTCTTTCAGTGATTTGTTCTTTCTCTTAGCCACACCATTTTGTTGTGGTGCATATGGAACTGAGTGTTCCATTCGAATCCCCTCTGATTCACAAAAATTTTAGAAACCTCTTTTAACATATATTCTCCTCCTCCATCAGATATTCTTGACTTGATATTCTTATTGAAACTAATCTCAACCATAGCTTTAAAACTTTTAAAAACCTCAAAAAATTCTGATTTTAGTTTCATGAAGTAGATCCAGCAGTACCTAGAACAATCATCAATAAAGGTCAGGGAATACCTACAACCATTAATGGAGTTTTTTGGCATAGGTCCAACTACATCACTATGTATCAAATCAAGTGTAGATATAGATGTACGATCCTTCCCAACATCATACTTACCTACAAAGTACCCAACACATACTCCATCAGAATTTTGGATGGAGGGAAAACCTTCAACCATGTTATCATTGTGGAATTGCTTTAGATATTTGAAATTGAGATGGCCAAATATATAATGCCAAATCTTGCTGGTCTTGTTAGCATGAGACAATAAAGCTATAGGAGGAGAAACATGTAAGAAATGTGAAAACTCATAAGCTTTGGTAGAGTGATTTGCAATACCTTTTGCAACTAGATTTCTAGTGGCTTTTTTAGTAATGTCAACTAAGTCTGAATTGAATGTGACACTCTTGGGAGAGCCTGTATGAGTCATATGGTAAAAAATTAATAGGTTAGAATCAAGGGAGGGAACATATAAGACATTCTTGAACTCACCATGCTTTGCTCTGACTAATCCCCTTCCTTCTGTTGGAATTTGGGAACCATCCCCCATGTGAATATTAGGCCCCTTTGATAGTGAAAGAGTAGAGAAGGATTATTTGGAGGAAACCATTTGGTTGGAGGATCCAGAATCTATAATAAATGTTGAGGATGGAGAGAGAGTTTCTTTCAAAGCATGACACCTTTCGACATCTTCTATCTGTGCTTCTTCATGAGGACTCTTTTCTCTTGGAGGAGAAATGTTTTGTTGCTTGAGAAGAGTGGACATCTCATCAAGTTTCTTCCTCATACAATGTTCTTCAAGATGGTATCCATTTTCACAATAAGGACATAACTTCTTTCCAAATTTCTTCTTCTTAGAGTCGGAGGCCCCATCAGAAGATTGCTGATTTGGTTTAGGATTCGAATCAGCTTCCTTTGCCTCCTTCTTCTCTAATTTACCCTTTTATTACTCTTTGGAAGAGTCAGTAACCAAGAGAGCTTGATATTTGGAAGTCTGGATGACTCCCATTTGAATCAATTTGTCTTGTTCCTTGATTAAGGAATCGAAAAATGAATCAAAAGAAGGAAGATTCCAACCAGGAAAGATTTCCCACTTGGAATGAAACATAGAGATATAGACAGAGTACTCAAGACCTAGTTTGCTAAGTATGGAAAGGAAATTATGCTCATCCTTACTCTCTATCCCACACTTTCCGCATTATAGCACTAGAGACTTGAATTAGGAGAAGAATTTCCCAATAGTATCAAAATTGCTGGGATGTAAAGATACCAACTCATTCTCTAGAATGTTTCACCAAAGCTCATCCTGTTTGTTAGAAAATCTATCGAGCTTCTCCCAGAATTCTGTGGGAGTCCTCAATCATTCTAGATGAAAGAGGAGATGTCTGAAAATATAAGTACATAAGTACCTAAATGCTTCATCACAACGTTTTAGGAACTTGTTCCGCTGTACCGACTGATGAGTCTCAGCCTCCCATCCATATATGATCCTATGGTAGGCATTATTGTGCAAGGCTAGCTGTATATCAATCCTCCAATCAAGGTAATTGGAATTTTTGAGGATCCATGGTTCAGGAGTTTGAGAACTCATAATTTCTCCAGCTGGAAGACTGCAAATACTTCTCTCAAGCTACGTAGAACCTGTCAATTTCACTACAAATAACATCAAAACATATGAACTGTTAGAATCATGCTTTTCCTCTCGACATGAACATGTTTTCAGGTTCCTTCACGCGGTCCTCTCCACTGCTCTGAATGAATCCAGAGCTATAAAATTTTCATAGGGGGCTTCTCTGGAAACCTAGCTACTTTTGATGTTCAATGGGGAGAAACATGCATGAAACCTTCCTGAGAAGGCTCTGATACCATATTAGAATTTGAATGCCATTAAGATCTTCAAACATAGAGTTCTGATAATGTTGTAGCAGTTGAATGGAGAATGAGCTTATAAAATAAGCAAAACAAACCACATAGGAAACGAACAAGTATTGATCAGGAATTTACACTATATTCATAATAATAATATCTAGTGTTGCAATATTTTACATAGGTAGAATTCGAATGTGTGAGTAATGAATTTGAATCCTCCAAGTGGATAAGAATGTATCTAACTGAATATCTAACTCAAGGTTTCCCAATCAATATCAGAGTCCAAATAGACAACTCCTTGATGACCAATAACTCCAATAACCACTAATAGCTAGTTAACTTAGTGCAACTGAGTGTGGTAGGTAGGTAAAGTGCTCCTCCCCATGCAACCATGCATTATCCATGAATTAGTAGCACTATCCTAACTGAATATGAAGTAACTGAATGTGACTGGGGGATAACTAAGACTAACTAGTGCTAACACGAATTGACTAAATTAGGTTGGTGTCGGGACTCGTAGTGGCTCCTAAATTGTAGGGATTGTTCTAGGAGGCGCCCTGATTGGTGCATGCACATAAATTAAGTGGAAGTTAACCTATAGTATTGTTCCCCACACTTCAATGACTGGTACATGTGTCTCAATTGGTCCAAGTGGACCCAATTGCACTAATGGACCCATTTAATTAATTTAAGGTTCCTAAGTTAAGAAATAATTAATCTAATAGACATTTGGCCAAGGGAGGATTAATAATCCTAAAATCATCGTCATCATCATTATCATCACCATGAGTAAAATAAGAGTAAAAAAACTCATCAAAAAATAGGGCCAACGTTTTACGAATTATAAAAAAACCATACTATACCTATTGCACTAAGTATCATGGAATAGTTTGTACTCGAATGCTACCATACTGTGCATCTGACTAAAAATTAATTCATAACCTTTGTGTTACAATTTTTTCATTTTGAAAACTAGGATTCTTTGATTTGGTGAGGCATGCAGTTGATGATGGCACTATTTATCATGAAACAATAATATTATGGTTTTTATATGTGTATTTCCCATCATTTGCATGGGGTTACCAATCATTTTGGGCTCACTTTCTATGAGAATTTTCTCCAATTAGAAGATGAATCAATTCATACACTGTCACCCTTAGAAGATGAATCAATTCAGGAAATTTCAGGACCAAACATTTTTTTGATGTCTGGAAAAGGACTGTTACAATAATTTCATAAAGAGGAGAATCTACATTTTTCCCTTTTTTGTAAGCCTAAGGTAATTTTAACTTCTACAAATTGGGTTGATTTCCATGCTGAAGTTACAACTTTGCTTGATGAATATAATGATATTATGGTGGATAAGTTGCCAAATGATTTACCCCCCGTAATAAGTATTAATTATCATATTGGCTTAATACCTGGTGCAAGTTTACCTAATAAAGAAGCATATGCATTAACTCAAGCCAGGTCGTGAGCCATAGGATCGTTCGTAAGTATCGATAAGTTAGGAAGGTTAAGAGTCACAAGGAAAGGGATCCTAGGATGATGAGGTCTATAGACCGCTCCCTGGTTCATATAGGGTTGATTACCACCATGGCCTTGGACATAGTGTCCTCCTCCTGTCTGACCCATATAGGGTGGCGTGGAAGTACCATAGTAAGGTGGACCTTGAGTAGTAGGAGCTACGAAGCCGTAATTAGGACAGTAAGCAGGCTTTTGATACCCACCTCCATAAGGTGAAGAAACCTATCCATACTGCATCCCATAATAAGTTCCATAGGTCATTGCATGAGATGCCCCATGGGACAGTCTTTAGGTAGGAAGATAAGCTCCAGAAGTAGGGATATACATACCGGAAGTAGGGATATATGCCCTAGAAGTAGCAAGATGACCTCTAGAATTGTGAACATAGCCTCCCGAAGCAGTGGGCGGTATGTGAAATTGAGACACAATCGTCCTAGTAACCGCAGTACAGACCTGAATCGTAGCCATATACCGGCTCGAAGGACCACGTGAATAAGGTGGAGGATGTACATTTGAAGAACTAGGAGCCGAGGATAGAGGAATCTGAGTAATAATATATGTACCACCGCCTATCATCACTCGTCTCGTATCTAGAATCCTAATTGTATCGCTAACCCTAGACCTAGGAGGGAGATACGATGTAACTTCCACCACTGGGACGGAAGGTGCAATGTGACTAGTGCTCCCAAACCTCTCTGCATGGTATGGAATGAGAGTACCCCCAGGCATAGTGCTAGGCTCAAAGTTGGGTTCGACATGAAATGTCAAATCATGTGCAGGGAAACCAGACATAGCATAACTACCGTAGCTAGTGCTGGCAGGTTCAAATTTAGTCTCGGCATCTTTCGACATTCCATACCAGTAATGTGTCAATAGGGAATCTGCCCTAGAGTGAGTAGGTCTATCATGCAAGGTTCCTATCTCAAAAATCATAGGACCGAACTTAGCTAGGTCGGGTGAAGGATCATAAGTAGGAGTAAATTCCCCTCCGTCTACACGAATGGGAGGAGGTGGTTCAGGAATATCCTCTGAAAGGTCCCCCATGGTGTGTGAATCAATGTGTGACATAGTCCGCCTGAACTGTCTAGGTCTCTCTCCCAAAGGAGGAGGAGAAGTAGAAGGTGGAAGTCCTACTAAATGATGAGAACGACGAGGAACTGCACTCGAATCCACAATGACTCAAAAAATAGCAAAGAATCTCTATTTACGTAAACCCTAGGCCAACTATCGTGCACAGAGCAATCACTAGTAAAATTTAAAGCCAAATGCAAGCAAACAAGGGTTGGATAAGTGAGCTCCGGAATGAAGCAGGTATGTCTCGCCTAGGAGAGGCTTGAGACTCCCATACACAATAAGCAGAGGTGCATAACCAATTATTGTGGCCCTCAGCTTCAACGCGTAAAGCGATTATGCTATCCGACCCCAACCTTGCCGGGACACCCACAGAATAACCTCTACAAGTACCCCCTCGATATCCTAGGTAAGGTCACTAAGGTCACCTCAATATAATCAATGCTCAGGCGGGCAGTCATAGGTGGGATTGACCGTATGGGTAGGGTAGAAAAGCCCAAAACTTTCAAAAGAGCCCCCAGATACAAATACAATCCTCGAAATATCTCAGGTGCTACTCAGTTATGACTAGGGGTCATCCCAATCAATAACCGCTCACACTACCTCGTGCTTAACTCCAATTTGAGAGGAGGATCCTGAGAACAATGGTTATACCAAGGATTTCACACACTCACCTAGACAGACACCTAGATGTTGTTGTTTAGTGATCTTGGAGAATTGACTTACAATGAACTATTCCAAGATCCTAAAACCTAAGCTTGTTGGTGCACCCTAGAAAAGAAAAGAGTGTAATTCATTTTAATTTAGCGTTGATTTTAGTTGGATTTATTACTAAAAAAAGGGATATGATCGTGCAACTAGTGGTGTTATGACGCAACATGAAGTAAAATGCACACCTTAACAATTAATTCAAATGCATTGTGTCCATGAAAATAGGGTATGTTACTACGTGAAATGCACAATTCTTCTTCAAATGATAAATGCAAACTTTTCCTATATGAAGTCCTAACTAGTACTTTAAAGAAAATCTAGATCTAGTGCAAGTACAATGCAAAGTGCAAAATGCAATGCATGATGATAAGCAAATGTTTTTGGATTTTTTGAAAATAAAAGAGATGCAAAAAGAAAAAGAATGATTCTACGACCCCTAGACTCTGCAAGTACACCCAAAAAGAACTCAAGCAAAGCACTAAGGTAAAAGAACTCTAATGGACTAATCTCAAACAAAAAATAAAAAATGCCATGACAAAAACTTTCCTAAAAAAAAAATTAGTCTAAAAAAACATTTTTGGTCAGAAACAGAGGTCTAAACAGACTCAGGTAGTGCCAAAGGAGACTCAGCAACTAACAGAATTCACCCAGCAACCAAATATCTTCCCCAAAAAGGCAAAAGCAAGGGTATACGTGACGTTTCGCAGTAAATCCACGTGTATACATGACTGTAAATGAAAAACCTGCATATAGGAAGAAAAGGTGCATAAAAACAAGGCAAATAGGCAAGATGAGATAGACTTCACACCAGTCAGACTCTACCAGGCATACATGCCCCTAGACTCGACACAGAAACAAGAGAGAAAGAGCAATTCAAATACATTGAATGCCGAGAAATCATCCCCCAAAGGACAACTACTAGGAACTCCCTAGCGGAGTCGCCAATTCTGTTATGGAGAGAAATTCCTATGTCTTGGGTTACCACAACAAACAGCTTGACTCCAGAAATCAATCTTTTCCAATATACAATAGAAACTAAATGTCTAACTCTAAAGGATCAGACCTCGTACCTTCTTTCGGACGGTTGAAGTAGATCCCCATTGAGCTTTCCAATCTTCAGCTTGAATTGATATATTACTTCCTCAACAACAAGTAAACATTACAAGCATACTATATATCATGGTGTTAGATCTATTCTAGCATATATAATCAATAATGTAAAAGCATTTGACATATTCCCATGGATAAAATATTCATTCAAATACACATCATTGGACAGGAAAATATATTTCTATTAATATAAATCAGAGATTACAAGATAGATACAACTTTTGATGGCATGTCTGCGAACCGGAGAAACTGAATCCCCCACTTGGGCCTCCACTACTTCAATCCTCCATCTCTTGATAGCAAGATCACAAGCAAAAGGCAAGCTTGGGAAGAACACAAAAGTGCTCCAAGGGACAAAGGGATGCAGACTCAAGCATAAGTTCCGGCAACAATGGACTATAGTTTCTTTGCTCTCAATTCTCTCTTCTTGCATTCAATGTACCAAGGGATTCCTTATATAGCTTTCAAAGGGATAATGAAAGGTAGAATCCGAGCGATCTCAAGGCATATGGAAGGCTAGGAGTCAGATGAGTCAGATCCATGTCAAGGAAAACTCCAAAAGGATTTGGATTATGCACACATCCCGATGTACGTGGTTATATGGGTCAAACCCACGTATGTATGCGCTTATAGGTTTAAAATCCGCATATATCATTTTTCATATGTTTTTAGGGATGATCAAGGAAACATCAAAGGACAAAAAATGGTCCATGGGGTCTAAGGAGTCTGCAGCAGGACAAGGGAAGGCCATACAAAGTGTGATTCACCTAGAGTGGTGAAATCCTCTATAACAAACTTGAATAAGCATATATAGTGCAAATGCCAAGGTACATGTTGTTTGATATGAATAGGGTGTATGGCCTATGCTCTCTAAAATGGATTGATTGAAAACATACTTTCCATGGATCATACATGCATCGATGAAAGTTGGTATATCCTTACAAGAAACAAGTTTGAATGTAGTTTAATATGGAGGTTCAATTTACAACTTAACGATGCTTTCCTTCGATCATTATACACTGTTGAAAGTATTTGTCTTCACCGATAATGTGAAAAGTAACTATTGGCATCAAACCTAGGTTATGATTTACACTTCAAAAGAATGCAAGTGAAATTCTTTTGTTGTGATCCCCATGATTTGAATTGTTGCATATTCAAAGGTTTTGGAAAAACTTAGTTGTTCAATGTGGTCTTGCAATTCAATTTGAATTATATATATGTACACATTTTCCTTGAAAAATTCATCTTTCTATGGTTATGTAGCAATAGTTATTACACATTAGAATATGGTTATGTATATTTTATTTTATCAATGGTAAATGTAAACAACATTCACATAATATATTTGTCCTTGTTTTGATTTGCAAATCTTGTCTCCAATTTACAAGGATTTCAGAAACCAATGAAATATATAATTCCAAAGACTCCTTTTTCTTAGGGAGGATTAACATTTTACCCTTAATTATTGGTTATTTTATAATCTCATTATGGTAGAAAGAAATCGAGTTTATTAAGAATTTTGTGAGGCTATGAGAAGAAAAAGAAGACTCTTAAGATTATTTCAAGAATCTGACATTTCAAAAAATGTCATGGGGATTTTCAAGTTCCATAGTTGATGGACATGATGAAATACACTAAAAAGTTCTAGTGAAGAGATGATAGAAATAGGTGTAGTGAAATGTACAAAGTGATGGATTCCAGGGGGGAAACAACTATCTATCCTAGGTAATCATATATGTTATATCTATTCTTGGGGTTGCTTCTCGTTTTAAAGGGTAGAGTGTCCACGTTCTACTACGTTTCGAGTTTTTTGTTACATTTCTTAAGTTTATATTTTTTTTCTATTAGTGGGGCAATTTGGAAAATAGGAAAGTGCCGCAAATATATAAAGTTAAGTGCTAGTGAGGGTTGACTAGCTCCTTGGTGGATAATAATAACACACAATAATAGTACCATATTATCATTTTACTCATTTATTTCAAATTACGGTGTGAAAAAAATAAGCATCAGTTGACATTTATACTCATTGTTTAGTGGTGAAGTTGTCTACTGTAGTAGCATGTTGAGAATTAAAGGAAATAACACCCACAACAGTCCCATTGTTATGATTACATTAGCTACTATTTGAGAGAAACCATGGATGACTTGTAGACTTGATAAGTTGTCTTACATAATCCTTCCTATTAATTGAATAGGGCATGTCACCAATTGCTTATACTAATCATTTCTAGGCATGTACACCATTTTCTAATTAAATGTTCAGATTTGGTGCATTTCTTTAAAGTCTTTTCCTAGTGTTAAGTTGTTGTGATATGCAAGTTTAATATCTTAAAAAATGACGTACATTCTCACATGAGAACATGAAATGAAACCATTACACATCACACTCCTATGTTTACAAACCACTAAGTATCTACAATAGTTAGATAACAAAGTGTTTAAAGAATATTCAAGTATGATTGAGAAATCAATATATTTTATAGCCATGTGGATGGATTTTTGGAATTATCCTTCAATAATTGTCAATTTATAAACATTAAGAGTCACCATTGGGATATCATCAAGAGGGATTCATATATAAATTCCTACTGTATCAAAAAATTGAGCACCCAGTTTCTTGAACTTGATCAATTTGGTTGCTTTTACCCCGTGCCTTAGTTGTAGAACATTAAATGTCCCTCCTTCAAGTGAATACTAATTTTCTTATATAACTCAAATAAATACCTCATGGGGGAGTCTTGAGATCTTTCATTTTGTATTTATCCTTCCTACATGTAAATCCCACCTAAACTTTATCCTTTATTTTACTGTATATACTATATTTCAACATTGTTTACTTAAGAGGGCATGATTGAGAAATCAATACATTTTCTATCCATGTGGATGGATTTGTGGAATAATCCTTCAATAATTGACCTTACGAGGATATATTGCATATATTTGACCTTATTTGACCTTCCATCTCTTTGGCAGGTCAAACAAGAGGTAGTTACAAGGAGCTATTGCATATAAGAGGTAGTTGAAAGGATCTATTGCATATACTGGACCTTATTTGACCTTCCATCTCTTTGGCAGCTCAAATAAGAGGTAGTTACAAGGCGATATTGCATATAATAGGTAGTTGCAAGGAGCTATTGCATATATTTGACCTTCCATGTTTTTTGCATGTTAAATAAGAGGTAGTTACAAGGTTTTATTTCATATAAGAGGTAGTTACATGGAGCTATTGCATATATATGACCTTATTTAACCTTCCATCTCTTTGGTGGGTCAAGTAAGAAGTAGCTACAAGGAGATTTTGCATATTTTTTATCTTATCTGACCTTCCATCGCATTGGCAGGTCAAATAAGAGGTAGTTACAAGAAGCTATTGCATGAATTCATGGAATCATGGTTACCCCACATTGTCATGATTTATATAAAATTGGCATCCAATATGCTATTTTATATGTTATAGTTCTCATACTCTAGCTATCAGGTGTGCTTGATAGACTCAAACCTTAATTCTTTTCCAAATTATGTGCCAACAATTATGGGAATTTATTTGCCAACTATAGGAATTAATGTATGATATTTTTTGTTTAGTGTCAAACTCATTCCCATGGCTGATATACCTCATCATGACCAAATTAGCGTACAAAGGATACCGCTAATGCATAGTTCCCTATTGAATACCTTGGATACTTGTGGACATAAAACATGCAAATTTGTCACAAACACATGTTTGTGTAGGTAGGCCTAAATCTCCTCCAAGAAAATGTGTGCCTTTGTGACAACTTCTAACACCTTCGAAAATTATGTGTACTAGTAAGGTAATAAAGCAATAAGATTATGTAGGATTTTATTTGAAAAAAGTCATTTTAACATCCATAAGACCTTACATTATTGTAGATATATGTTTATTGGACTTACATCTTTTAGAATGTCAAAAATATATCAATGTTGATGTTCTTTGTGTTATTTCTAAATTGGCCAATAAAAGAAAGGAGTTTACATACCACCATTCATATCTTAACACCAAAGGGTGTTTACCTCTGGATTTTCTAATAATATGACATGACCCATGAAATAATTTTCTCATGCAAGGGAATTAATTCACCTTAGAGCACCATATTATCATCCTTTTTTAGAATTCAGATCACCTTTACTTTTTTTTATCCAAATATCAAAGCATATTCCATCACTTTATGTCCACTTTTTTATATCCAAATATCAAAGCAAATTTCATGATGATTTCAAACTATGTCTCACATAGTTTAACAACACATATGCTTCAAATTTTGATGATTCCTTCTTATACGAACTCAAGGCATTCAAAAATTATTTTTGTCCATTTTTTCAAATTTTGAACATGCAAGACAATTAAAGGAAAACCCTTACTAACACGAATGATTTTAAGGAACCATACATATTTAAAAGTGTATAAATGTTGGCAAATGTTACCAACTCTTAAAACGCCAACTATAAAATGTTTGGCGATATTTTTCAAAAAATATTTTAATTTCCAAGGATTTTATATCATTTATATAATAATTTGGCGATTTTTAGGGTGAAAATTTTGTAACCCATCAAAATTGGGCGAAATAGGGCTTCAAAAAATGCAAAAAAATGAATCTTTTTTTGGAAAAAAACATGGAAAAATAGCCCATTGGGATAAATTTCTCCCCTAAAATTATCCTTGCTTACTAATCAAAATATGCATTTTCAAGATCGGGGAAGAATTGATAACTATTTATGATGATAGTGGAAAATGCATGCCTTAATGCCTTGTAATTTTATATAATGAATTATGCATACCGAACAAGGTCCTATTTGAACGTTTTTCCCATGGTCCAGGTAGATCCAAACATGTATTTGTGAGATCATTCTTCCTCGAGCAAGGGGAGGTCAATAAGAACAGATGAAAGTGAGACAACCAGTAGATATACAAGATTTATATCAACTAGATGTCAAAATATCATAAGAAAATTACATAAATGCATGGAATATTTTCTCACTGAAGGGGGGTTATATTCCTATGATGATGAGACAATAGGTGACATTGAGGTGCCCTTAAGGTATAGACATCCAGTGAAAAAATGGGTACCCAATAATCTTCCTCAACTAAAACCATATTTTTGTGTGAACGAGAGGATATATCGAATTGCACCATCATCATTACATGGTTTGAGGATGTTTTGCATGGATGGCATAGAGGTCGGTTACGACGAATGTACATAATTGATGGAGTATGTTGGAACATGTAAAAACTACAAATATTGGATGGGCCTCATCCAATATACATGAAGTATGGGAATATATGGATTGCCAAAAAATTATTTACAGCTTAATGTCAAAGATCAAATTAAAGGAGCAACGTTGTACATTGACCAAAGGCCAAAATCCACAGGTAATATTGCGGGGGTTTATAAACAGTACACAACTAGGGTCTACAATTAATCAACCCAATGGAATATTTGAGGGGCATGAAGGAAATCATGTTTTTGTATGTTCCATTAAATCATTAGCTACAGGGGGAGAGTTGCTTATTAATTACAATTTGAATCGAGTAGATACAAACATGGTTACTATGTGAGTGGTACATCTAACAATTTACCCAACCTTTTATTAATTAATTTAACATCTTAAGGGTTTTTTCGTTAGTCTATTGTTATAGTTTTGTTTAAATTTTATATATTTACTTCTTAGGGTAGTGATTGGGGCATCTCCCCAACAATTGCTCAGATGAGTACAACTTCCTAGAGGTTGCAGGTATACATATTTGTAATAGTACAAATATAATTTGAAAAAAGAGTTTTTCTACTGTGTTTTCTCATGAGTATTGTTATGGAGAAATCTTCCTATAACTTGGGGTACCACAACAGATAGAGTAACCACAGAAATCAATCCCTTCCCAATATGCAAGAGAAATAAAACATCTAACACTAAAGGATATCGAAACATACCTTATTTCGGATGGTTGATGTAGATTCCTGTTGAGCTTTTCTAATCCTGCTTGTGTTAACGATTTGCTCTCTCAACAATCAGCAAACAAGACAAGCATTCTATATAATGGTCTTAGACCTACTGTAGCATGTATAATCAATAATGTATAAGAAATTCAAAGCATCCATGCATTCAATATTCATTAAAATGAACATCATTGGATAGGAAAAGATATTTCTATTAATATAAATCGAAGATTACAAGAATGAGAACCTCTGTTGCCACATCTGCGAACCAGAGAAACTGATTCTTCCACCTAGGCCTCCACCACCTCAATACTCCATCTCTTGATAGCAAGCTCACAAGGAAAGGAAATATTGGGAAGAGCACCAAGTGTTCCAAGGGACAAAGGGATGTAGAATCAAGTATAAGCTATGGCAACAATGGACTATAGTTTTCTTGCTCTTCAATTCCTCCCCCTTCAATCTATCCAAAGGGTTCCTTAAATAGTGCTTAAATGGGGTAATGGAAGGTCAAATCCAAGCGATATCAAGGCACATGGAAGGCCAAGAGACAAGTGAATTAGATCTCCATCAAGGGAAACTCCAAAATATTTGGCCTTTTGCACACATCTCGATGTATGCAGGTTTAAGGGTCATATCTGTGAATATACGCGAGAAAGGGTTTAAAAGTCCCATATGGCAAATAACATTTGTTTCTAGGGATGATCTTGGAAAAATCAAAGGTACAAAAATAGTCCATGGGGTCCAAAGAGTCTGCATAGGGACATGGAAGGCCATAAATGTGTGATCTACCATGTGTGGTAAAATCAGTTGTAACAGATGCCCCATAATTTGTGAGGTTAGAGGGGTGATACGATGGCTGAAATAAATTATAAGTCCATCCTAAAAGTGGAGTGATGAAGAACCAGGTGGAAGAACCAGCCATCCAACAATACAGTACAAATATCTCTGCTTATGACTACAAGTACATACAACAGTCCCAGACACAGAAGATTACAATGGCCATGAATAGGCATGATACAAAATATGACATGTGTGGTCATCGCCACGTACATTATAGATAGATCAGAATCTCCATGATGAATATATACAAAGGATCATGATCTCCATGAAATCTAAATATATACAATGGATCAATATCTCCCTAATGGTTGAAGATATCAGACACACACTGGAATCAAGTCATGAGAGCTGAAATCTCATGAACACTGGAACGATCAAGGAGGTAGCATATCAGAAATGCCACCAATATGGAAAATCTTCTACACAACCCTCTACGAGTACATGTCCTAGTATGTGAATAGAAGTGTCGAGGTCGAACATAGTAGTCCATCGTCTGATTACCAGTCATTGATGTATACTGTTAACAGACATGAGATCACCCATCGATAATGAAAATGGGAATCAAGGTACTAGATTGCAATATAACAAGTGAATAAATGTGTTAAGGTTGCATACTTGAAAGAATCCATTGATCAGGGGACATTGATGTATTCCCAAAACTGTCGAGGGCGAGAGAACCTGCCACTGATGACTGCAAGTATCAAGGAACTCAAAATGACTCTAGACTCCTATCCCAGAATAAATGATCTGAAGTCAATGGGATGAAATCTGCCAGAAGGATGGAATTAAGGAACCCCCCATCATCCAACATGAGGTACTTAGCAAAGCTGTATAATGTGGAAGGACTCGATCATAATGTGCACGAACTAGTACCAGTACCGATAATGGCTGACATGCAAAGTCAAGAAAACTGAGGAATGGACAAATCAGGATTGAAATTCATTTGAATCAGAGCATAAAGGTGAATGGTGACTAAATGTAGGTGGCATAGACAAGCACAACTCATGATAATAAAATTACAACTTGACATAAGGGAGTCTTGGGGAAAAGGGTAGCAAAAAGATCAAGAAGAGTATGAAGCTCTTGCGTAAAGTCATGGCGATACTATACAAAGGACTCCCACACCCTAAAAGAAATTTTTTGGCATGGGAACTAAATGCAAAATAGGATTTAACTAGGGTACCCATGTATGGTCAAGCTCTACCATTCACATCATGTCACTTCTAAAAGAAACAAGAAGGTTCCGTGACAAGATAGAATGGGTTCGTACCTAAGGTTATAATGAAACATTCATAAGGTCATGTAAAGTGAAAATGGATGTAAAACCTAACCATATGCTAGTTTAGACATAATCCATGAAATCAGCATGAACAAGTCAAAACCACGGTCAAATTGCGCTCAAAACGGACTCCTACATCATGAAATTAGTTCAAAACGGTCCAAAATGGTCAGAAACGGTCAAAACTATAGAAAGTGGGTAAAATATTTAAAACATTTCTATAGATAGTAAAAAATTTAAAAGTTCCATATAATTTGAAATTTTTACCCATTTGAGCTCAAAATTTCCAACGCAAATTCCGGGAGCATCGTTCGGCAAAATTCGACACCGTTTGATCTAGGTAACTCCTCATGTCATCGTCTTCCTATTTCATGTAAATTTTTTAATTTTTCATGGTTTATTTAATTTTGTAGGCCATCCCAAATCGTGCATTTTGTCCCACGTGGGTATCGGGGTTTTTTCTGTGTATAGGGCTAGCCATACGTGAAAAAATTGCCCAAACCCGCGTACATACGTGGCTATTTTGTAAACAGTCATGTATGAGGCCTCGAATGAGGTTTTCAAGGGAAAATAATAAGCAAATATCTTGTTTTTTGTGCAAGATGGTTTTAGAATGGAGGGAGAGGGAACATGGTGAAGTGGAAGAGGCTGTACAAGGTGATTTAATGGCCCAACAAGCATTACATGCGTGTGGTTTGTATAAGTTTTGGTGTTTTGGAAGCCTAAGGGCCAAACCAAGACTCCTGCAGATGCTAGTGGATTACTGGGATCCAGACTCTGAGTATTTTCACATGGATGGGATGTCAGTCAGTATATAAATTGAGGACATATACTTTATTACTCGATTATCCCGATGAGGAGAGGTGGTAAATCTCCGATCTCGTGGGCCAGGAGGTGGATTCACTATTGATTAGTACATTGTGGTGTACTGCTTTTCGAACATGTAAAAGGTTGGGAGTCAAATCCCGACAAAATCGATCCAGGTACTAAGACTAAAGGACATACTATTGGCACTTGGCAGGATAGTCGGCTTAGCTTCACTCCACTAGGCCTCTCGGCCACTAATGTTCTATGCGGTGGAGTGTATGACTAGAGCACTACAATGTTGTGCAACATGAAGCAGCAGCTCAGGGACTGCAAGATGGGCAGGGTGAGAAACTTCAGTTTTGGCAGCATACCGAACATGTTCTTCTTTGAGCATGTACCGGGCATAAGCCCTAGAGTGGACATTCCTCCACATGGATTTCGACATATGGCCCAACAACGTTGGGAAAATGTTATGCGCAGACTGGGTGGAGGTAGGGTGGCTAACCCCTACCCAGGAGACTTCTTTCCATGGTGGTGAAGGCATATCATTTCCATCGATGACTACCCCTATGTAGGGATATATTTCCATGGAGATCTGTACATGCCCCTACCACCAGGAGCAGCATATGGCGACATAGATAACGAATCCAAAACCCACTTTTTAAGTTTTTTGAATTATTAAATTTGTTGTGTTCTTTGATATATTGACTCAAAATACATGTGGAAATTGAACCCAAGTGTTAGAACAATTTCACTCACAACAATTGCCAATTACACATGCAAATTACTCACAAAGAAGACTGAATATGGAGCAGAACACTAATCTGTATTGAATAAGTGTACAATAGTCAACCCTATAAAATCATAGGCTGCCACAATAAATAATTACATGAGAGATTCGAATGCATAAGGATTCCATTCGAATTTGGTCAAAAGCAAGCTTACTAAATCTAAGCAAATCCCCCATATGTGCATAAAGCACATTCCAAATATATCTAGGAGCTCACAAATTGGCAAAATAAATTAGGAAAGTTAATAGATGGTGGAAGGACAACTCATACATGATATTCATAGAAGAAAATAGTGGAGGATGATGAGGAAAAAAAACAAGTTAACTTCACCTAGTCAAACTTTCCCAATTGCCTTAAAACTCAGAAAAAGCAGGCAATAAAGCATAAAAAAGTAGACATGTGCTAGGGAGGCCAAGAATAAAATAGATTTGATTCCAAGAGGTTTCCCAAGTGCTCCATGACTCAAATTTATCAAGTTTGACCACTATGGATGTGTGGAGGACAACTTGCATAAGGTGGAATATGGAAACTAGGAAAATAAGACAAAAATTGGATTAATTAATGTCTAAGGTAGCTAACTATGGGTTGATTATTCTAACACCCCCACTTAAGCCTGAATTATAAGTAAAATATTAGATAATTATAGGCCTAGCAACAAGGCTTCGTCACCCTTTACATACTGCATGTCCATTTAACCAAGAAAAGAGACAAAAACCTAGTGGGAAAAATCCTCCCTTAAACATGGACAGTAAAACAAAATTTGGAAATCTTGTCATCACTCATGCTTCACAGCATGATCAGAAATCCCCAGCAATGATTTGATATTGCCGAATGTCTTCTCACAAAAAAACTTTGGTGAAGATATCTGCTACTTGTTCTGAAGATGAATAGAAGAGTAGGTGAATGGTGCCATCATGCACAAGTTGTCTGATGTAGTGCATATGGATCTCAATGTGTTTGGTTCTCTGCTTCTAAATTGCATCATTACATATTTGAATGGTACTCTGATTATCACAATAGATAGTATTTGATTATTCTGATTCGAAGCCACACTCTCCAAGTAACCCCTGCAACCATAAACATTGAGTTGTTGCATTTACAACTCCTCTGTACTCTACTTCTGTAGATGAGAGTGCAATGGCACTCTGTTTCTTGCTTGACCAGCTAATTGGCCCTTCTAAAATCATGAACATATATCCTAATGTTGACTTTTGATCTATGCTGTCACCTGCCCAATCACTGTCAGTAAACCGAATCAAATCCAGATCAAATTTAGCTTTGTAGAAGATCCCATGAGTCCTTGTTCCCTGAATAAAGTTAAGGATCCTTTTGGCTACTCTCCAGTAGATCTCATGAGAATGATCCATGTATATTGAAGCCACACTTACTACATAATAAATATCAGGTCTAGTATGTGTAAGATACAACAAATATCCAATCAATTTCCTATACAGTGTATTGTTTACCATAGGTGAAGAATCAACTTCTTCAAGCTTAACTCCTGAAAGGAAAGGAGTCTTAATTGTCTTGCAATCCTTCATATTGAATTTGTTGAGAAAATACAAGGCATACTTGGACTGATGTACTTTGATTCCTTCTTTGGTTTGAGCAATCTTGAGCCCCAAGAATTGGCTCAATAGGCCCAAATCTATCATTGAAAAGAAATGGTTCATTGCATCCTTCAAGGAGGCAATTTCATCCTTTGAGCTTCCTGTAAAGAGAAGGTCATCAACATACAAAACAATGATCATTAATGAACCATGAATCATCTTCAAATAGACATTTGGATCTGACTTTCGGTGAACAAAATTCAGTGATAGCAGAAAGCTATCAATCTTGGCATACCAAGCCCTGGGGGCTTGCTTAAGCCCATACAATGAATTCTTTAGCCTGCACACAAGATATGGGTTAGTAGAAAATACTTGAGGCTGCTGCATGTACATATCTTTAGCGAGATCTCCATTTAGGAAAGCACACTTCACATCCATGTGGTGTACCTCCCACTACTTTGAAGCTGCAATGGCTAAGGCTATCCTGATGGAGTCCATCATTGTAGTCTATGTCATATACCTATTAGTAGCCCTTCACTACCAATATGAATTTTTACTTTAGAGGTAAACCATAAGCAACAAATTTGGTTTTGTACACCCACTTACACTGAACTAGCTTCCTCCCTTGGGGAAGATCAACCAGCTCCCAAGTGTTGCTCTTCTGGAGTGAGCTGAAATCTTCTTTCATGGTTTCTTTACATCTTGGATCATTTTATACATATTCATATGTATGTGGGTATGATTCAACCATCAGATATCATTTCTCTGCAAACATAGGATCTTTCATGCACATAGCACTCTCAAATTGAGATCTAGTCCTCCTAGGATCATTAGGATTTCCAGCTAGTTCTCCAGCTGCATGAATGGTCTTGGATTTCCAGTTTGGTCTTGTAGGAATGTTAGGATATGCAATTAAATCATAATTATCAGACATATCAGAATCAGCATGTTCATATATCTCTTCACTTACATTCAGAGGTTCTGGTGGTGAAGAGGATTCTCCAACTTCCACTGCTGGTAGGGGCTCTTCTTGAAACTGAACACACCTTTCAATGAAGGATTTGTTTGTGCTCAAATTGATCAGATTGTACCCTTTTGAATATTTACATTTCCCAAAAAATAGACACTCTTGGATTTGGGGCTGCAAATCCTTCCTCTTTTCTGTTGGAATTCTAGCCCAAGCCCTTGAGCCAAAAATCCTGAAATGGGTCACATCTGGCTTGTGCCCACTCCATGATTCGAAAGGATTCATACCATCAAGATGTTTATGAGGCACCCTATTTTGGATATAGGCTGAAAAGTTTATAGCTTTTCCCCAAAACTTTGGTGGCAAAGTCTTAGCCTCCATCATGTAGGTTGCCATCTCTTTCAGTGATCTTTTCTTCCTCTCAGCAAAACCATTCTGCTATGGTGTGTAAGGGATGGAATGCTACATCTGAATACCTGCATCTACAAAATATTGAATGAACTCAAACTTGACATACTCACCACCATTTTCAGATCTGAGGACCTTGATTTTCCTCCTAGACTGGTTTTCAACCAAAGCCTTAAATACTTTGAAGAGGCCAAAAACTTCAGACTTGTGTTTCAGGAATTAAACCCAGCAATACCTAGAAAATTCATCTATGAATGTCAATGCATATTTGTCCTGAATCATTGAAATATGAGGAAATGGGCCAGCAACATCACTGTGGATCAACTCAAGAGGTGCATAGGTTCTCTCATGACTAGCTTTTTCAAATTTATGCTCTGGGTGTTTTCCTAGGATGCAACCTTGACAGACTCGTTTGGAAAACTTAATCTTTGGTAACCCTATGAGCATTTCTTTTTCACTAAGATAAGAAAGATACTTGTAATTTAGGTGGCCAAATATTTCATGCCAAAGCTTGCTTGCCTCATTAGCATGAATCAGAAGAGCAGAGGGGTTTGAGTAGGGTAGGAAGTGTGAGAACATGTATACCTTCGAAGTGTGATTTGCAGCTTTTTTTGCAATGACTTTACCACTTGAAATCTCTGTGATCTCAACTTTATCAGGGGATAATATGACCTTCTTTGGAGACCCTGTGTGGGTCATTTGATACATTGATAAGAGGTTAGAGGCAAGACCTAGAACATACAACACATTGCTGAACTTACCATGGTCAAGATCAATCCTCCCTTTGCCCAAACTTTCAGTGAGAGAGTCATCTCCCAGTACAATTGTTAGACCTTTTGACATGTCAAGTGAGGTGAATGTCTCCTTGGTCGAAACCATATGTCTTGAAGCTCCAGAATCAATGATGAAACTAGGTGAGCTTGATGTGTCGGCAACCAATACATGAATTCTCTCTCTGTCTTTTGAATTTAATCCTCCTTCCCTCTTCTTTGACTTTTCTAGAAGGGAGATGCCATTCTTCTCCAAGAGTTGGGTCAGCATGTCTATTTGCTTATTCATGTAGGAGCTTTTAGAATGATTTCCCTTACTGTAGTATGTGCACTTTCTCATTTCTCCTTTGTTCTTCTTCTTTTGGGGGTTATTCTTGGAACCTTGAGGCTCCTCTGGAGACTTGTTCTTGTCTCTCTTTTGCTCAGGTGGATTTTTAGCTTTCTTCTTGCTTTTTGAATCCACCCTCGAATCTCTAGCAACCAGAGCTTGGTATTTGGAAGGTTTGATGGTGCTCATCATCACCAGTTTATCTTGTTCTTGTGTGAGAGATTCCATGAAATCTGCAAGGCTAGGCATTTTCCAGGCTCGAGCTGTTAACTTTGTGGCATAGAAGGTCAAAACAAACATTGAATAGTCAGGGCCAAGCTTCAAGATTATGGCCAAAACTAGTTGCTTATCCTTATTTTTGATCCCACATTGTTTTAGCTGCAAAACAAGTGCTTTGAACTTGGAAAAATAGAGTTGCAAGGATTCAAAGCTATTTGGACTCAGGGAGATCAATTCATTTTCAATTTGATGTCCCCTCATCTCATCTATCTTACCAAAAAGATCAACAATATTCTCCCATACTTCATTTGGTGATCTCAATCCATCAAGATGGAAAAGTAGGTCTCTGGATATACTTAGACACAGCAGACCATAGGCCTCATCCCTCCTGTTGTGCCATTTAATATTCTCTACAGCTGCATTGGGCTTTGCTTCTATTACCATAGTCACTATGTAGAGGCATTTCTCTCTCAATAGTATCTCCATCTCTTCTTTTCATTCAAAGAAGTTAAATGGAGTCAAGATGATCTTCTGAGATTGATCCATAGCTCAGAAATTGTCCCTTCAGTCAGCAAAATGATCCTAGTCAATCATGTCGAACCTGCAATAAAAAATTGGAAGGAGAGAAATCGATCTACAAAGGATCTGATACCATGTGGAAATTGAACCCAAGTGTTAGAACAATTTCACTCACAACAATTACCAATTACACATGCAAATTACTCACAAAGAAGACTGAATATGGAGCAGAACACTAATCTGTATTGAATAAGTGTACAATATCCAACCCTGTGAAGTCATAGGCTACCATAATAATTAATTACATCAGAGATTCAAATGCATAAGGATTCCATTATAATTTGGTGAAAAGCAGGCTTACTAAATCTAAGCAAATCCCCCATTGGTGCATAAAGCATTTTCCAAATCTGTCTAGGAGCTCACAAATTGGAAAAATCAATTAGGAAAGCTAATAGATGGTGGAAGGACAAATCATACATGCTTTTCATAGGAGAAAAGAGTGGAGGATGATGAGGACAAAAAACAAGTTAACTTCACCTAGTCAAACTTTCCCAATTGCCTTAAAACTCAGAAAAAGAAGGCAATAAAGCAGAAAAAAGTAGACATGCGCTAGGGAGGCTAGGAAAAGTAGATTTGATTCCAAGAGGTTTCCCAAGCACTCCATGACTCAAATTTACAAGTTTGACCACTATGGATGTGTGGAGGACAACTTGCATAAGGTGGAATATGGAAAGTAGGAAAATAAGACAAAAAATGGATTAATTAGTGTCTAAGGTAGCTAACTATGGGTTGATTATTCTAACAAGACATGCATGTGTATGTAGATGTTTGACCATGGCAATAGGATGGTTTCTCTTTTCATAGATAGAGGGGAAGAGGAGACGACATCATGGGTGTAGATGTGGAGCAGATGCTCCAAAGTATTCACACAAACTTTGTACAGTTGACACACAGGGTACCCATAGCGCAAGTCAAGGACTTGATTGAGGCCATGCAATGCCAGGTGGTTGGTTTACCATGAGCATGGGTTTGATTATTTCAATGGCTAAATACGGCCGTGGTGTTATACCACGATCAAAACTCCCCTCCTCCTCCTCAGGCTTAGAGACCTGAGCGTATTTCTTTTCTGTACGACCGTGTATTATATTTTGGTGGCATAGAAGCCCCAAGTTTGTATTATGACACTTATGTATTATGATGTCACATTTTGGATGTTAATGAAAAACTTTTATGATGATAGATTATTTATTTACATTTGTGCAAAAATTTACGTTTGTGATATGCTTATGGTCTATGAAACAAATGCCAATCTAACACATAGTTAGCATATGAGTCAGCAAATTGATTAAAAATTATTGAAACATGAATGTATGTTATATTCTCAAATTTATGTTCTAGCAATCTCACACGTAATAATCTTTGTAATAATATCGGATCCCTAATACGATACAAGCCATTAAGTTGTGAAACCAGTAACTTTGAATCAAGATGTACCTTAAGAGAGAGAACACCATGTCAAATGGCATCACACAATAACTCAATAATGACACTATATTCAACAACATTGTTCGAAGAAGGCCATTAGCATACACCTCCTGAAGACAATACTTGACCCATAGGAGTATAAATCACCCAAGCAGCCGAAGTTTAGTTTTGAGTGTGACAACTAGCACCATCGGTGAATCCTATGAAAATGAAAGACTCCATCGACATCTTCCATAAGAAACAAAATCTAATCAACAAACCCAATCATGATAATAAAACCTAACTATGCGCCTAAAAAATTGTACAATAATATACAACAATTAGGCCTGGCTGAAGATCATGCATAGTAGTTTTTAAGATAGAGCCCATTTCTAGGCTCCACCAAGGTTGTCCCTTCATAATCCACTAGCTCATAGATGCCCTTCTCTAACACACATTTGACCACGTAAGGAATATGCCACATGGGATTAAACTTCCTTGCCCGCAAGGGTTCTTTAGGTTGATCCCACAAAAGGACCAAATCACCTTCATTAAACCTCCCCAGATGGACAAAATTGTCATATTGGACCTTGAAGCGACGCTTATTTACCTCTAGAGCCACTAAGTCATCTCAGTGCTGCTCATCAAGCTGCTCTAAGTGGACCAAACAGTCCTCCAATGTGGAAGTGTACAGTAAAAGCTCTATAGCTAACTTCAATAAAGGGATTTTGCATTCAATCGACAAGATAGACTCAACCCCATGCACAAGTTGATATGGAGAGAAACCAGTGGTAGTCTTAACCGTGGTTCTATGGGCCCACAAAGTGAGATATAACATGATATGCCAATTCATCTTGCTTTGTGCGATGGTATTTTGGGGAATGGAATTGAGTGATTTATTCAATGCTTCAACCTTTCCATTCACTTGAGGGTAATAAGAAGATGAATGCTCCTACTTATACGCTAACTTTGAAGCCAACTCTTCCACCATTTTATTCTGAAATTTCCTACCATGGTCAGTGACAAGATCTTTCAGAATGCCGAACTCAGTAATAATTTGGTTGAAAACGAATAACGTGGCTGTCTCACCGTCATATTTAATCATGGGCATAGCCTCTGCCCATTTCATGAAATAATCGATAGCCACTATAATGTGATGATGCCCCACAGTTGAAGCTGGGTTGTGATCCATAAATTCAAGTCCCCACTTGGTGAAGGGACCGCTGGTGATAATAGGATGTAACGAGGCTAGATGAAAGCATATATTGCATGAAAACACCTGGCAAGGGTGGCACTACTTGACCGCATTAACATAATCTTTGAATATCATGGCCAATAATATCCTACTCTCAATATTTTTTTTGCTATAGAAAGCCCAGATAAATGACCATCACATGCCCCTCCATGGCAATCTTTCAGCAAAACCTCAGCCTCATCAAGGGTTAAAAAACACCATAAAATGGAATCTAGCCCATGGTGGTACAAAGTGTTATCCACTATAAGGTATTTCTTAGCTACATGACGTAATCGTCATCACTCATCCCATGAAAGGTGAGTAGGGACCTTCAAATTTTGCAAATATACAATGATATACCCATACCATGGGTCTAAAGTTGAGATAAGGAAAATATGCTCATCGACAAATGTATCCTCATAAACCTGTTCTTCCTCCAAACTTGGAAAATCAAACATGAGCTCCGCAAAGATCAACGATTTCTTTGATTTTGCCGATATGAATTCGAGATCGAACTCTTGCAAAATAACAATCCATTTATTGTATTTTCCCCCAATCATCATTCTAGTGAGGACGAATTGAAACAGATTGATATGAGCTACAACCAAGGTTCGGTGAAGGAGAATGTAATGTCTCAATCTTTGAACCACATGAACAGTGGCCAAGGCAAGCTTCTCCACATGGGAATAATGGATTTCTGCATCAGTAACATTTTGGATCAAATAAAATATGACATGCTCATGGAGCTCCTCATCCTCCTGAATCAAAACCATACCAACCGTCTCTATGGACACGGCCACATAAATCAAGAAATCGTGGCTATAGTCAAGTGGAATAAACAAGGGGGGTGATGCTAAGGCTTGTTTAAGAGCATCAAAGGACTCCTGCACTCACTCATCCTAGAAAAAAGGAGTGTCCTTCTTTAAAAGACGCATAAATCCTTTAGTCAAGTTTGCAAAATTAACTACAAATCTCCACAATAAATTTTCCATGCCTTGCAAACATTGAAGACGTCTAATATTATGCGGGGGAGAAGATTGAAGTATTTCTTCAACCTTTAAGGGATCGACTCTTATACCCTCCCTCGATGCGATGAACCCTAGCAAGCGACCAAAAGTCACGCAAAATATGCACTTATGAGGATTTAACTAAACCAGGAAATGACAGCATCTTTCGAATACTAATCTCAAATGGTATGGGTGACACGATCTCAAATGAGAATGAGCAGCAAGGTCATCCAAATACACTTTGATTGAGATCATGAAAAATTAAGTTCATAGCCCACTCAAAATGTAGCTCCAAAATTTTTAAGTCCGAAAGGCATCTTCCAATATGCAAAAGTACCCCAAGGACAAATAAATGCATTCTTATGTTGATCCTTGGGTTTGATCTGAATCTGATTATATTCAGAAAAATTGTCCATGAAGGAGAATACCTCGCTTCCTGCACACTCATCCAAAATCTGATCAATAAATGGTGTGGGAAAATTATCCTTAGGAAAAGCACGATTTAAATCATGGAAATCAGTGCATATACGGATCGTTCCCTGCTTCTTATCAACTGGAATGGGATTTGAAACCCACTCCATTAGGGGAATGGGATAGATAAAACCAGATTTTAACAGTTTCTCTATCTCAGCCTTAATGGCAGGTGCTTTTCTAGAATTCACTGCACGCAAATGTTGTCGAACTGGCTTCGCATCCGGATAGGTATTAATCTCATGTTCGACAATATGAGGGTCAATACCTGGAATTTCTTCATATGACAAAGAAAATATGTCATAAAACTCTTTAAATAGATCGGTATACTCCTTGATCTCATGAGGGGAACAACTTTCCCCAATGTAGACATTCTCAACTTTGCCAGGATCACGAGAAATATTGATTGGAATAGTAGGTGATAAATTCACCATGTTCCCATCAGCTATCTGACCAGGAGAGCTCAATGGAACCACAGGAATACCAATATTCTCACTAAGAATATCCCTAAAGTCATCACACTCCATACGGTTGAGCTCAAGAAGAAAATATGATCGATGATGTAATTCTTCCCAAGGTGGCTCAACCCTAGACATGGCATCAAGAATGGCTTCATCCGATGGAAAAACATTGTCAAGGCAATCATGTGCATGATAGGACTCAACTACCCATGCATTAACACTAGGATTAACTAAGAATGATCAATAATTAGGTTAGAATTTCTCGATGATGCATTAACACATGGATTACAGAACGACGTCTGATCAATCGTAACGATCTTCCCATTAAATGGAAATCATACCACTCAAAAGAGAGAAGAGGCTATGACTTGCATACTATACATCCAATTCTGGCCCAGAAAAATATTGTAGTCAAGGGGTGCATCAACCACCTTGACCTCGATCACGACGAAGTTACAGAACTCAAGATATGGGTCCTCCAAGTTAGGTGTGTTTTCAGTGACTTTCAATGACTTTCATGAAGTGTCGTCATGGAAGTGTTGACATGTGACAGAATCATGGGAAAGTGGTCACAGGTAGAGATGTGTCATTTTGAGCTATAACATGACCTCTGGACACAACAGGAGGTACTTGACTCTGAGATACTACCATACAAGTAGTCTCAGTACAAACATGGCTAGTAGCGATATTCCATCCGGAAGGACCACGTGAATGAGGGGAAGGAAGGGTTTTCAAAAATGCATTCGAAGGAGTAGGGTTTGAGGACAAAGGAACATGTGAAGGGATGTAAGTGGTGTTCCCTATGGGCACTCGTTTTGGTTCTAGTACCCACATCTAGTTACTAACACTAGTTCTAGGATGAACATGTGAAGTCGCTTCCACCGCTGGGATGGAAGGTGCAATGTGACTAGTTCTCCCAAATCTCTCTGCATGGAAATGAATAGGAGTGCCCCTAGGCATAGTACTAGGTTCAATTTTTGACTCGAAATGACATGCCGAATTGGGTGCAGGGATATCAAACATGCCATAACGAACATGACTAGTGCTTGTGGGTTCATAATGAGTCTCGTCGCCTGGAAACCAATACCGACGACCTATGAATGAGGGATCATAACCATAATGTGAAGGTATTTACGGTGAAGGATCATATATGGGAGTAGGAACTTCATCCCCAACCTCATGAGGTGGAGAGGACATCTCAGGAATCTCATCCTCGTGATCTCCCATCGTGTGTGAATCAAAGTGAGAAGTAGTCTTCCTGGATTGCCTGTTTCTCTCTCCCAAAGGATGAGGAGACATGGAAGGCGAAAGTCCTGCTAAATGATGAGGCACCGCACCCAAATTCACAATGACTCAAAAAATGAAAAGTCTCGATCTAATTACGCAAATCCTAGGCAAACTAGAATTCACAGAGCATACACCTATAAAATGTAAATCCAAATCGCAAGCAAACAAGGGTAGGATATGTGAGCTCCCGAATGAAGCAGGTATGTCTCTCCTAAGAGAGGCTTGAGACTCCCATACACAATAAGCCAAGGTTCGTAACCAATTATAGTGGCCCTCATATTCAACACATATAGCGACTATGCTGTTTGACCCCTACCTGGTCAGGACACCTACAAAATAACCTCTGCAAAGTACCCCGTTGATAGCCTAGGTAAGGCAACTAAGGTCACCTCAATATAATCAATGCTCAGGTGAACAGTCACAGGTGGGATTGACTATATGGGTAGGGTAGCAAATCTTGAAACTATCGAAAGAGAGCCCATATATGGATACAATCATGGAAATATCTCTGGTGCTACTCAGTTACAACCAGAGGTCATCTCAATCATAACCGCTCACACTGCCTCGTGCTTGTTGAGATATTGTAACTTTGAAGAATATTCTATATGTATCTTTTTGTGGTCCTCGATGGTCCTACCGGGAGAACCACTTGTATTACTTTGTACCGCGATGCTTCTAATCAGAAGAACTAATAAGAGTCATGAGGTAGTCCCCTCTAATTGTAAAGGTGGGTCATTAGCACCCCAGTGTGGTTCCTTTAGACTACATGTGTAACTTGAGCCTAGATGATTTAACTCTAGCCTACATGTCGGATGAGTTAACTTAAGTGAATGGATGAATATAAATAGAGGTGTAGCGCTCCTCATTTGAAACACACATTCTCACTTGTGTAGTGCATTAATGGAGAAGAGAAGAGTATCTAGAGAAGGAGGATTATCAGGCTTTGATCTCCTTGTTGGTTTTACCTTTTATCTTTTTGGGGCATCTATATTGGGGAAGCTTTTGCTAGGTTTTTCCCTTTAGGGTTTTCCCAGGATAAATCTGTTTTGTTCTTGTGATACTGTTTCTTTCAATGATCCTGTTTATATCCTTTTGTTATTAAATTGAAATGAAATACTAATTTATTAGCTAAGCATATGAAAATTTAACATGGTATCAGAGCTAACCTGAACAAGACAGCTTTCACAAGGGGAAATAGCTCTCTCTCTCCCTAGAAGAAATTAGGGTTTTCAGGAAAAATTTTGAGTCTCAGAAAACTACTTGAATAGAAAGTTGTGCCCTCCTAGAGCACATCTTTTTAGCCTAGAATCAAGTTTTTTAGATGTGTGAGTCTCTGGGAAAGTCAAACCCTAGTTTGACATCTGCACTAGAAACTGTTGAACCAGAAGCTACAGAAGCTGAATCTTGCAAGTCTAATTTGAAAGGTGAAGAGTTGAAGTCTTCAGGATCCAAGCACACTAGTCATCTCATCTCATTCAAGCACATCTCCTGGCAAGGTTAGTTTCTCATTCTACAAAAATTCATTTTTTTGTGATTTTCTGACAAAATGACCCCAAGCACTAAGCTTGAGGACAAGCTAGAAGGCATAGAGAATTTTCGAGCATGGAAATACATGATTGGTCTCATTCTCCAAGAGAATAATCTTGATAAGTATGTCAACGAAGAAGTTGCATAACCTGAACAAGTTGAAGTCAAGGAGAAGCACAGAAAGGATATGATTAGGGCACAAAGGATTATTGTTGACTCAATCAAGGATCACTTGATTCCTTAAGTGTCATCCAAGAAGGCTCCAAAAGAAATGTTTGATTCCCTATCTAGAATTTTTGAGGGAAGAAACATTAATAGAAAGATGAATCTAAGAGCTCAACAGAAGAGCACCAAGATGAGTCATGGAGAATCCATCCAAGACTACTTCTCAAGGGTTTCTTAGATCAAAGAGCAACTAGAAGCTATTCGAGATAAGATCGATGAAGATGAAATGGTCATGACTACTCTCACTAGTCTCACTAGACCCTAGGAGTCCTTCATTTATATGATGTGTGAAAGAAAAGAAAGCATGAAGTTTGACATTGTATGGGAAGACTGCATTCAAGAGGAGACTAGAGTGGCAAATAGAGAAGCTTTACTAAAAGTAGATGATCAAGCCCTAGCCACTCACACCAAAAGAAGGAGAGGCCAATCCAATTTCAAGAGAATAAATTTCAAGGAGTCTCATCCTCCTAGAAGAATCCAAAAGGTAAGAGAAAGTCTGCCCATTAGAGACTATTCTGATTTTGAATGTTTTCATTGTAATAAGATAGGACACCTTGCCTGAAATTGTCCTATAAAGAAGAAATAATATAGGAAGAGGATAAACAACAACAAAATACATCACGCTCATCTAGCATAAGATGAAGATGAAGAAGAAGAAGAAGAAGAAGAAGAAGAAGAAGAAGAAGAAAGACCTCCAAGAAAACAAGCAAGAGAAGAAGATGCAGAAGAATATGTGCTATTCTCTGCACTCTCTGGATCTGTAACTCCTGGAGAAGACACCTGGCTTATTGATAGTGGTGCTTCAAAGAACATGACGGTAAAAAAGAAAACTCTATCCAAACTTGAAGAAAAGAGCTCTCCTCAGAAAGTATCCCTAGGAGATGACTATCAATATCCGATCAAAGGAGTTGGTGAAGCAAGCTACAAATTTGATTCAGGTAATCCCCTAAAGATGAAGGATGTATTATATGTACCTGGTCTAAAAAAGAATTTACTTTCTATCTTAGCCTTAGATAAGAAAGGTTTTATAGTTGCTTTCATAGATATCCAAGTACTCATGTGGCCCAAAGGAAACAATATTGAAGATGCAATCATTATTGGTGAAGAAGAAGGAGGCTTGTATAAACTAAAAGGGAGCTCAGAAACAACCCTTGTGCATGAGTCCACAGACCCTAGTGAACTATGGCATAGAAGGATTTCCCACATTAATTACAAATCTCTACCTCATGTAAACAAGGTAGTAATAGGATTACTAGACATGAATATCAAGCATTAAGACATTTGCAAAGGATGTGTGAAGGGAAAGGACATCAAAAATCCATTTCCAAAAAGTGAAACAAAGACAAAAGGTACGTTGGAATTGATTCATTCAGATGTATGTGGTCTAATGTCTTCTACATCCCTAAGTGGATTTGAATATTATATCACATTTATTGATTATTTTTCAAGAAATACTTGGATATACTTATTGAAAGCAAACAGTGAAGTGTTCGAGAAATTCAAGAATTTCAAAGCCTTGATAGAGAATCTTTCAGACAAGAAGATAAAGACACTCCGTTCAGACAATGGAGGAGAATATACCTCAAAATATTTTGGGGCTTTTTGCAAAGATGCCAGAATCAAGAGGGAGCGAACCACTCCCTACAATCCTCAACAAAATGGGATTGCAGAAAGAAAGAACAGAACCATCATGGAGGCTCTGAAAACAATGATATATGATCAAGATCTTCCTATGCATCTATGGGCAGAAGCAGTAAGAACTACTGTGTATGTACAGAATAGAATATCTCACAGTTCTCTTGGGTTCAATACTCTAGAAGAGATGTTCATGGAAAATAAGCCTAAGGTAATTCATCTCAAGGTATTTGGTTGTCCAGTATATATTCATATACCAAAAGAGAAAAGAACCAAGTTGGACCCTTCTGGAAAGAAGGGGATATTTGTTGGTTATTGTGAAGTATCCAAAGCATTTAGAATTTACATTCTTGGATTTCATCACATAGAAATCAGTTGAGATGTCACATTCTATGAGGAGGTGGCCCTCAAGAGATCCAGGAAGTGCCAACATGAAGAAGCATATGAAGAAGAGACGTCTCCTAGAAATATGGAAACTACATGTCTCCCTGAAGATGAAGCTCCTGAAGAACATGACATGGAAAAACCTCAAGAACCTCCTATGATGGAGACATCAAGAAAGAGACAACCTACCTGGACAAGAGAAATTATACAAGAGGAAAAAAAATATGGAGCACCTAAAGGCTCTGTTGAGGCCTGGAAATCCGCAGGCAACAATAGCAAGGGATTCTCCCCAGTCAACGTTCCCAACTATCCCGTGAATATTTGGTGTAGGGAATCCATCTGTTTTATGGTCCAGCTATCGTAGGTCAAGTAACAAAAGGGTTTAACGGTTGTGGCCTGGTCCACCGTATATTTTTTTGTATTTTGACTTAAAGTATGAAATGCAAGTGCCTAATTAACAATGCAGGGTGATAAGATGCAGGGAGTATTCACAACATGATGCACAGGTTCTTACCTCTCATCTTAGAACTCGCAAGCATCTAAATCACATATGCAGAAATAAAGTAAAACTAACAATCTATCTATCTATCCCCGGGGAGCCAAATTGTAACTTATTTATGAGTAATGTGTATTGTGCATGCATGATAAAGAGAAATTATAGATAGCTGATATTCCTTTCTACAACACATGAACTATCAAAGATATTTCGACAATCAGATAGCCAATTGTTTATGAACAACATACATTACTCATGGTGGTAATTCCACAGAATAAACTAGAAATCATTCAAACAAGAACATAGGCTCTAAGAGTTAGAACGATCTCACAGTTAATGGACAAAAAGCTGAAAAAACGAAATCATTCATCATTCTACAATCCACCACATAACATTTGAAAATCCCACCAATCTTTCTCCAACAAGAAAACAATAATTCTTTATTGCAAAAAAAAGTAGTTCTTCTTACAATATCAATTTACATGTCTAACTGGGAAAAAGCCCCTTCTCCTTCTAAGTATTCTATATTTATACAAAAGGCTGAGACTGTTGGGCTGCCCACAAATGAATTTTGGGCTTCCCAACTCTTTGCCTCCCAAAAATTCACTTCCCTTAAGTGTATACAACATCGTTACATATTAAAAAAGTGAATGATTATTCACGAGGAGGGCCCGGCTTGAGTATTTAGGAATTTCTTCCACGCCAAAGCCTCAGATGCAATGCCTTCAAATGTACAAGGTTCCAAAAATTGAATGTTTATCTCAAAATTTTCAGCTTGGTTCTTGATGGCCTCAATTCTGGCTGCACTTAAACGAAGCTGATCCTCCAATAGCTATACACTGATGGCAGAATGATCTACTTCATTCCTCAAAATCTGGTCATCAAGGGCTTTGATGTGCTGCACTTTTGCCTCTTCCTCTTGATACCTCTTCTGTAAAATTTCGACAAATGAATTGTTGTGTAGAAAAACATCTAGCCTCTGCTCAGCTTCGACTTGGCACCGGTTGTATGTAATTAGGAGCCTTCTAAAAAATTCTGTGCATGCTCCTTTAGTTTTTCTCTCAGCCTTTTTGAAATCCTCTGCTGTGTTTATAGCAAATTCTAACAGATCATAATCCTGCTGAAGGGCCTGCCTATCTTTCGAAGGCAGCTCTGCAGGAGTTTCTTCATTATTCTCCAACCTTGTCATTCTTGCTGTCAGGAGTTCCAATACGTCTTGAGACCTATCAACAAAATAAGAGGAAGTCTCCAGAATTTCCTCTAATCAGCCATCTATTTGCACAAATTTGCACATCTCTTCTTCTATGGCAGTTTGCAGCTGCAGCATCTTGGCCTTTTGGGCCAGCACATGCTCCTAGAAGGGTTGTAGATTGACCTGCTGTTCTTTTGCTACCTCTAAAGCGGTTGTGAGAGAAGAGATCTTCTCTTCAAGTTTCCCCTCTTGCTCTTGATCTTGCTTCTCATTTTCCTCCCAGGTGGTTTTTTGTAGCTCTAAGTCTTCTATCCTTCCTAGTAGCTGTTCCTTTTCCATCCTTAGCTCTTGATACTCTTGTTACAATTTCTCTAGACATTCTTGTGTAGTTTCCCTAACTTGTCTCTCCACCTAGAGGAGCTGCAGTTCATCCTTTGAAGACCTTATCTCCTTTTTCATGTCCTCATATTTCCTTTTCAGCTTATTTCTTTCCTCTCTCTCTTTTCTCAATGTGTCTTTTAATTGAGCAGAGGAATTCTTGGATTGCTCCAAGTCTGTCATAATATTGTCCACATTATCTTCTGAAGCGTGAATCAGTGAAGCTCCGGCTCTAATGGTGAATCTTGGATCTCGGTCTGTTCAAAACACAATGGGCGTATCCATTATCATTTTTCCAGGCAGACCTCCTATTTCAACCTTCCTTTCCATTCTCTTCACTATCCTCTTTGTCTCCTTATCATAGAAAAAAGTGTTAAAATCAGGTATTTCTTCACCCACCTTTTGTACAAAAGGGACCAGCTTATGGGTAGGGACCACAGCTTGTCTAGGTGTGCTGGCCATAGGTACTTCTGGGTCCTGTATTTTGGGGTTTTCAATGTCCTAGGTCTGACCGCCAGCTGTGTCAGAGGATGAATGTTCTGTCTCTGTCTGAGTCAGTTTTAGCCTCTCTGCTTCTTGCTTCTGTAGCTCCTCATCAAGCTTCTTTTTCTTTTCTTCTTTTTCTTTCCTTGCATATTCCTCTGCTTTTCTAGCTGCCTCTTGCGCAGCTTTTCTTTTCTCTTCTTCTTCTCCCTGCAACCAACCTGCAGCTTCTTGTGCTAACCTTTGGGCTTCCTCATTTATTCTCTTGGATTCTTCCTCAAATTTTGCTTGTTCATCTCCCTTCCCACTTTTGGTGATGATATTTTTCTTGAACCTCCTCCTCAAATATGTTATGTTCAATGCACTTCGGAAGATAGATTCTTCTTTATCCCAATCGTGGGCGTACTCAAAATGTACGTTGTTTTCTTTACAATGTTCAGCTACTTTACCGCGGGAGTCATTTCTATGGAAGGGAATCTCACCAAAATGAAACCTTTCCAACTCTTCTACAAACTCATTAGCTTTCTTCACTCTGGTGAACTTGTAACTACCTAACTGGAAGGGAAAAGGGGGATAGGTAGCCTTCTTATGCTCAAATAGAAAGCTCTCTGTGCCATCCAAGAAGACCTGCCTAACTGCCTCCTTGTGAACGATGTAGTCTGTGGCATATTTGGGCAGTAGGGAGGGTGCTCTTGATCCTCCAAACATTCTGAAGTAAAGGCCATCCTCAGTTAGATAGTAGTCTGCATATTCTTCAATTACTTGCAGTGCCCCCTCTGACATGCAATCACACTCCTTTAGGAAAATGAGCGTATACAATGGGATGATGAAGTGTTCACAGACTTATCGATAATGAATGTGGTACATGTGTGCCCACAGTGGCTTATATACATAACAAACAGGAATCCTCTCCCTTTCCTAGTGCACCTGAGGCCAGGGAAAGGTTGATTGCACAATATACAATCGAGAAGTATGGAGCTCATATAGAATTCAGACCTCTTTTGGGACACTCCTCCCAAATCCGAGGCCATGTAGGATGAAAGATTGTTTGATACAATATTGTCCCAGTTTAAAATGGTCCCCTGGGTTGAAACATAAAAAATAATGGGCATCCACTCCAATTTGAATATTTTCCCATGTGCTCTTCCAAAAATTCTGTTAAGAATTAAAGCTATGAACCTGTATGGGGCCCTTAAGCTTGCTGTGTCATATTATCCTGTTGGTCTAGTTCTAAAAATTTTTCCAAGCAACAGCATTCTTTTGAGGGTCTCCACAAGGTCCATTCTGATGTTGTTCAACTAGTCATCAGACAAAAATACTTGGGCTTCTGGCAGATGGTAGGCCAGGGCTACATATCCGGGGCTATAGGCAGCATAGCCTTGTTTGTCTACATTCTCCAGGATCATAGTAGTTACATCTGTCTGGGGTAGAATCCAACCAATTACTTCAGAGCATGGGAACAGCTCTGGTCTGGTGGCAATCTTCATCAGTGAAGATATCTCTATATTAACATATATGCTTTCTTCCTCCAAGCCCATATCAGGAACTTCTATGCGTGTGATCAATCTATATATCTCTCCCCACTGGTACTCAAGTTCTACACCTGACATACAATTGGTGTCTTCATATATGTATTCAGTTTTGGTAATAAATTCCACTTTGGGCTCCTCCTCGACCACAGGGGCCTTCTTATTTTTCCTCTTCGACATTTCGAGTTCGAAATCTTCCTGCCATATATGAGATTGTAAACATTAAGCTATTTCTAGAGAAGTTACAAACATTGAGACATCAAAGTGTAGTATTTCACTTCATCTATGTTTAACATGACAGAATTAATTAAATTAAGCAAATATGTGCATGCATGTAAGCTGAAATGGCTTAAATAATAGAACTGTGGTGAGAAACGAAATCTACATTAAAATGAAGAAACTTCGGGCTCATTGTGGGTGCCATAACCACCGCACCGCGCAGGAAAGACAAGGGGAAACTATGCAAGTTTTTCAATGGCGTGCTCTTAGGAGAGACATGGTCTATGCATCATGTACGGTCGCTAAAACTCTATGCAGTGATACACTCCCCCACTACAATAGCTCGGGTTCGAAATAGACCGTGGACTGGGTTGCATGAACAACATGACGGAACACAGCTGTGGTTCTGAAGGATACGGGAAACAAAAGAGGGGGGGGAAATATTCCAAACACCACAGGGGGGTTATGAAAAAACCGCCCCTAATTAACCTATCATCAAGCGGGTCATATTGGCATAGACAGTGTAACGGCCATCTGCACCAATCTCCCCAAACACTAAGCGCAGGGTTGAACTACATCACGGCTGCGGAGTAAAACATCCTATGGGTCAAAATGCCCCCCCCTACTGACAGTTACAATACATTCCCTCTAATATATATGCATGTAATTACGAGGTGAAGAAAACGACCGCAACAAAAACCTAACCGTGGGAAAAAATCACCAAACGCTCAAACGAAACGGGACAATGCAATAGAAGCCTACCTGGCAATGCTGCGTGAACGGCGGGAAGAAAGCAATCAAGCTTCCATGGTTGAGCCACCTAGACACGGGTACCGACAATGGGGTCCTTACAAGCTTGAGAGAATGACAACAACGAGAGCGACAGTTGAAAAAACAATAGAATAATAAAACCTCTACCCCGCGTATATAAAGTCAATCACGAGTGGCGGGGAAAAATAAATCGGATGGAGAGAATTCTAAGGATCAGAGGTTTGCAATACTAATTCCTTCCGCAACATCGAGTGGTGAAATAACTAAGCTAGCCATCGAGACATCTGCATCAGAGCTCATAGGACTAAAGTCGAAGCGATAGCAGGATCAGGAACCGTAATGGTGGAGGCATGAAAGACAAATCATTCCACAACGTAAGGTCTGAATCAGAAGAGAAAACAACTAAAACCTTGGAAGGATAGAGATTTCGTTAGCTTCAACGGTAGAGTCATAAAGGGCGCAACCTTCCGCAATGTCGGGGGTTTAAAACGACTGGACAACCGAAAAATATAGATCTTTCCGTAGCCGCAACGGCAAGAACACAAAGGACATCACGTCCCTCCAAGCAAGTCGAAAGAGAAAACAATTAGAATGGCGGAAGGTTAGTGCTTTTGGAAGCCGCAACGGTGGAAAATGAAAGAACAAGATGCTCCGACTCGAAAGCAACAAATCAGCCGATTAAGCCAAATGTATCGGAGAAAAATAAAGCGAAGCCAAAACTGATTATCTATCCGCAATGGCGGGAGAAAAGGCAAATACACTTTCAATTCAGTCATTTGAAAACACATTCAAAGGAAAATGAAAAATTTAAACAAGCTGTGGATCAATTCAAGCATTAGAAAAATTCTTCTGGAGGATCATCAGATCAAATCAAAGAAGAAAATCAAAATGATATAAGCAAAAGGAGGGTCCCGAAATTTTTTGAATTTTTGGAAAATGTTGCAACTGCAACAATTGGTGACTACCTGGTGAACCCCAGATTTCTGAATTAACTTCTTCCCAGTGCAAGACTGTCTGGATAAAGGTTGAAATCTTCTAGATGTTTGTATTTATAAGCTGGCCAATCTATGCATTTAAATCATTTAGAAGTAGTCCATTCTTTGGGAAATGGTAACATTAGAAATATTGGCCAGTCTGAATAACTCTTTCGAGGCATAATAAGTGAGGTTTATTTTACCCGTACTTAGGTAGTTTCTAGCTTGGACACCACAGGATTGTAACAGATAGTAAACAGCATTATCCTTTTGTTCCTCATTCCCATGCCAACTACACTTTTGTGCCATTTGAACTTTAGTTCTTTTGAGTCCTCCATCTGCCTTTATTTCTGAATTTTATTCAGGCTCCTCTATCCATAGTGTCCTTTTGTGTGAGAGAAGAATTTACTTTTTATCCCATGGACGGAGGGGAACTTTTGGCAATTTGAGATTCATGCTTTTGATACTTTGCTTTGATATGTATTTCTTCTTTAAGGAGTTTGGACTCTTGATAGCTTTTGGCTTTTCTAAAATCATGGCATGGGATTATTTATATATGATATACTATTTTCCTTGCTTCCTCTCCATGGGTCCTTTGCTGTCACTCCCTTGGACATTTAAGATGTGAAATGGATGGAGCCTTGAAATAGTATTCTAGACCTGTTAATTCTAAATTATTTATAGGGGTTAAGTAGGACTCCAATGAATACATGGCCCATTGGAAACACTGCGACTAGAATACATTCCATGTTTCAAGCAGAGTCTTTTGCTCAATATTTAAGTTAATTAAGAACCCTGATGTTTCCATTGCAACCAAAAGTTTGCCTCTTTATTCAAAATAAAAAGAACTAGTAACAAAGCATTAAACTAAAAGAAGAACAACATCAAAGAAATAAACAAAAAGAAAACATTATCAAAGCATTAAAGAAAAACAACATCAATTTATTTATCTACAAAGCCAAAAAAAAAAAGAAAATGTGGGCCCGGCCTTAAAAAATCTTCAATCCGACGAGTTAACGGGCTAGGATGCAGTGCAGGCTGAAAATCTATCCATGGTCTAAGTGTACCATTTTTGAAATCGAAACCATGTCTATTAGTCTACCGTCATCCTTTTCAGCCTGAGGAAGTTGAAGGAGATCGGGCTGAGTGTCAATTCTAGAACTGGCCTTTCTTGAGGTATGATGTCTTATCTTAAGCTCGGTTAGATAATTTCCCAGGACAGAATCAACAGATTCATTACCTTCTCCTAGCTTAGTGACAGTATGATTCATGTAAGGCTCTCTCAAAATTTTAATCTGATTTGGGGTACCCTTGAGAGGTAACAATAAGTGAGACCAATCTGAAGCAAAATAACCTTTTAACCTGGCAGACCAATCTCGGTTGAGAATAAGCCCATATTCGCCCGGTATATCAGCCACCATAATGTCAATAAATTGACATATCTTGTTATTTGCAGAAAAGCGAATGAGGACATTTTTCATTTCTCCCACTACTTTGACACCTGTGCTATCTAATTGCACTACTTCCCAGGATGTGGACTCTGGCTGTCCATTAATACTTTTGCAAACCTCAAGTCGCATAACATTCACTGATGATCCAGAATCCACCAAGCAATTATGCACATTATGATTCAGCATTTCGAGGGTCAAAAGAAAAGGTAGGGTGTCAGCTTTTTCTTCCCAACCTGGTTCTATGTCTTCTTCTCCTGGTTGGTTTTGAGTGGGTATATCCTTTTTAAGCTCTTCATTTTCTTTAGTGTTTCTCTCATTAACACCTACCCGTTCTTCCGCAAGTTTGACAGGCTCACTGATTGGCTCAGTTTCCTGGTTGGCAGTAGTGACTTCAGGTGTTTTATTTTCAATATTGGCATTTATCTATCTTTTGACATTTGATTGCAACCTTTTAATCTTCACAATTATTGCATTGTCTTTGATTGTTAGGTCTGTATCTTTTGCTTCTGTAAGTGTGTGTTCAGATTTAAGAGAATTCTCTTCTGTGTTGAAAATCAAGGCACCATTCCATAAGAACATGGTATCATTATCTTGTTTCTCTATGGTCTGGCTTTTCTCTTCTTCTTTATCACTGTCTTTAGTCAATTTAGAGTCCAGAAGCTTATTCATCACCAATGTCATCGAATTTAACCATTGAGGACACTTCTTTTCAGAATGAGGTTGTTGGTGAAAAGTGCAGAAATTATCCCCCCCCCCCACCTCTGTTATGTTCATTGTTGCTAAATTTGGTGGAGGTATTTTCAATTGGTTGCTATCCTCTCTTTCTTGGTAGTATAATTTGTAAGTTTTCTGAATTTCCCTTTATTTCTATAGATCTATTATTTGGTTGGATAGTTTCTGAATCATCTTCAGCATTCCCTCAAACTCATGTGATTACTCCTCTTTAGGTTTAGACAGCAATAGGGTTCTCCTCCTGGTAGTATTTTCTTCAGGTAGATCGGGATAATCTTCTATACTTTACCTTTCAGCTTCTACCCTTTCTACTTCTCCGTAAGTCTCTACCAACGTAGGTTTGGCTTTCATCTTGGCAAACATGGCCAGCTCAGGTCCTAAGGCTAAGGTATAATATTCAATTAAGACTTTGTCCGAGGGTCTGTCAATTTCAAAAAATTTCTTTAAGTATGTTGAAAATCTTTGAGTAAAATGATACACCTTCTCATCCTTCTCTTTTCTTAACAAACGAAGACCTTTCATCCGTGAGGCATGTGTCTTTTGGGCTGTGTATTTACTTCTAAAAATCCTTTCGAAGGTGTCCCAATCAGGAATAGAGTTTGCAGGAAAACCGAAATACCAGGATGTTGCTGCTCCTTTCAGGGTATGTGGGAACAATCTACAGACCACATCTTCATACTACCCAGCCCTTAACCCTTCTATTGCTAAATAGAAACTTTGCAAGTGGTCATCTACAGTAGTCTTCTCATCAGGATCAAACTTGGGCAGCAACTTTTCAAAAGATTGAGGTAGGTTGTGCAGTGGAGGTGTGAGGTTTAAAGGTGATCTAGCTCTCCATGCAGGCAATGAGTTAGGATGATTCAAAATTACACCAGCCATGAGCACAGGTAAAAGAAAAAGAGTTTGAGCAAAAAGCAACGCAAGGTGAAACCAGGTTTACTTGCTTCAAAGGTAGAATAAAAAACGGTGAGTCTACTTTTGTCAGGTTAAAAGCTTCCAAATATCTGCTGGTGGGGTAATCTTGGGAAAATAGGTTTACATGGCCAGCCATGCACTGGAGGCCCTCCTTCTAGCACTAGAAACTATTGAGGCCTGGAAATTCATAGGCAACAACAGCAAGGGATTCTCCCCAGTCAACGTTCCCAACTAGCCCGTGACTGTTTGGTGTAGGGAATCCGTCCGGTTTACGGTCCGACTACCATAGGTCAAGTAACAAAAGTGTTTACCGGTTGCGGCCCGGTCCACCGTATATGTTTTTGAATTTGGGAAAATGTTGCAGCTACAACAAGCTCCACAAGGGAAAGAAAGAAACCTAAAACTTTCTCCAACTATGTAGCCTTGATGCGTGACCTTGTAGATAAAGAACCTACAAACTATGAAGAAGCGGTACAGAAGGAAGAATGGAAAGAAGAAATGACTGAAGAATACCAGTCAATAATGAATAACGATGTGTGGGATATAGTTTCCAAACCAGAAGGAAAGAGTGTAGTATACTCCAAATGGATATTTAAAATAAAGCATGCAGCTGATGCAAGTATTGAGAAATATAAAGCAAGATTTGTGGCCAGAGGTTTCTCTCAAAAAGAGGGAATTGATTATGAAGAGACATTTTCCCCAGTAGCACAATATACTTCAATTAGAGCTATCATGGCACTTGCATCCATGATGAAGTGGAACTTACACCAGATGGATGTGAAAACAACTTTTCTGAACGGTGTGATCGAAGAAGAAGTATACATAGAACAACCACAAGGATTTGAAGTTGAAGATAGACATACTAATGTAAGCAAGTTAAAGAAGGCCTTATATGGTATTAAACAAGCCCCTCGAGATTGGTATGAGAGGATAAATAGCTTCCTGTCAAGCATGGGCTTTAACAAGAGTAAAGATGATCCTAACCTTTATCTCAAAGTTGTAGAAGATAAACCTGTCATCCTACTATTATATGTGGATGATCTATTCTTGACAGGGAATGAGAAACAGGTTATGGAAAGCAAAACAAAACTAGCAGAAGATGTTGAAATGAAAGACATTGGGTTAATGTATTATTTCCTAGGTCCAGAAGTATGGCAAACTTCAGAAGGAATCTTTCTCAACCAGGGAAAGTATATGGTAGAGATATTGAAGAGATTCAATATGTTGGAATGCAAAGCCATGAACACACCCTTGGACTCCAACCTGAAGCTGTTAGCTGATGACTCATTAGATTTAGTGAATGTGACTCTTTACAGACAAATTATTGGGTCATTGATGTACTTAACAAATACCAGACCACACATTTGTTTTTCTGTAAACACCTTAAGTCAACATCTAGTACAACCTAGATGAGTTCACTTGGTAGCTGCAAAACATGTGATGAGATATTTGAAAGGGACTATAGACTTTGTTCTATACTATGATAATAGCCATGAGTATAGATTGTATGGATATACAGATGTAGATTGGGCCCGAAGTATCTCGGATAGAAAAAGTACATCAGGTGGATGTTATAGTCTGGGATCTGCTATGATCTCATGGTTTAGCACAAAGCAATCAAGTGTTTCTCTAAGCACTACCGAAGAAGAATATATAGCAGCTTGCTCTGCTAGTTGTGAAGCCATATGGCTTAGGAAGATGTTGTCAGGATTATTCAACCTAGATTGGGACACTACCATGATTCTATGTGACAACCAAAGTTGTATAAAGATGATAAAGAAGCCTGTGTTCCATGATAGATCAAAACACATATAAATCAGGTATTTTTACATTCGAGATATGATGCATAAAGGAGCCATAAAGCTCCAGTCTGTGAGTACTAATGAATAGGTTGCTGATGTGTTGATGAAACCTCTGTCCTAGGTAAAGTTCAAACACTTTCGAGACAAGCTTGGTGTGGTTCGAAAAGACCTTCCTAGAAAGGGGAAGTAGTGATGTTACAGTAGGATTGTATCATCCCTGGGGACTTTCCCTAAAGTGATCCGGTGACCTCGGTCCTCGAGAATGAAGAGGGATTGTATCATCCTGGGACATATGTTCATAATAGATCTAGCGACTTCGGTCCTCGAGAATGTGGTGGGATTGTATCATCCCCGGGTTCTTTCCCTAAAGTGATCCACTGACGTCGGTCCTCCAGAATGAAGAGGGATTGTATCATCCTGGGACATATTTCAAGAATGGATCTAGTGAACTTCAATCATCAAGAATGTGGTAGGATTGTATCATCTATGAACCTTGGTTCAGAATGGATCCGGTGAACTTTGGTCATCGAGAATGTGGTAGGATTGTATCATCTGTGAACTTCGGTTCAGAATGGATCCAGTGAACTTCGGTCATCGAGAATGTGGTAGGATTGTATCATCCATGAACTTCGATTCAGAATGGATCTGATGAACTTCATTCATCAAGATGGTGGTAGGATTGCATCATCCGTGAACCTTAGTTCAGAATGGATCAGATGAACTTTGGTCATCGAGAAGGTGGTAGGATTGCTTTTTCTGTGAACTTTGGTTCAGAATGGATCCGGTGAACTTCAGTCATCGAGAAGGTGGTAGGATTGCATCATCCATGAACCTTGGTTTAGAATGGATCTGGTGAACTTTAGTCATTGAGAAGGTGGTAGGATTGCATCATTCATGAACTTTGGTTCAGAATGGATCCGGTGAACTTTGGTCATCGAGAAGGTGGTAGGATTGTATCATCCATGAACTTCAGTTCATAATGGATCCGGTAAATTCAATCATCGAGATGGTGGTAGGATTGTATCATCCATGAACCTTAGTTCAGAATGGATCTAGTGACCTTGGTTGTCGAGAATGTGGTAGGATTCCATCATCCCTGGACTTTAAGTCCAAAAGAGATCCAAAGACTTCTATGTCTTTGTACTGTGGCCTACAAGCTATTGCTGATAATGATGATGTTTTCTGATCGAAAGATCAGAAATTGCTGATGATGATGTTTTCTGATCAAAAGATCAGAAGTTGCTGGTGATGATGTTTTCTGATTGAAAGATCAGAATTTGCTGATGATGATGATTTTTTCTGATCGAAATATCAGAGTATGATGATGATGATGTTTCTTGATTGAAAGATTAGAAGTTGTTGATGATGATGATGGTTCCTGATCGAAAGATCAGAATGTGATGATGATGATATCATAATATGATGATGATGACGTACTGATCAAAATATCGGAAGTATGATGACGATGATGATGCCGTACTGATCAAAAGACCAGAGTATGATGGTGATGACATATTAATCAAAAGATCAGAAGTATGATGAGGACGATGATGATGTATTGATCGAAATATCAGAGTATGATGATGCTTTGATGATGATGTTTCTGATCGAAAGATCATAGTATGATGATGTTTTGATGATGGTGTTTCTGATCGAAAGATCAGAGTATAATGATATTTTGCTAATGATGTTTTTGATCGAAAGATCAGAGTATGATTATGTTTTACTAATGATGGTTCTGATCAAAGGATGAAAGTATGATGATATTTTGATGATGATGATTCTGATCGGAGTATGACGATTTTTTTATGATGATGGCTTTGATCGAAAGATCAAAGTATGATGATATTTTGATGATGATGTTTCAGATCGAAAAGTCAAAGTGCTGATGTTGATGTTGCTGATCGAAAGGTCAAAGTGCTAAAGATGTTGCTGATTGAAAGATCAAAGTGTTGAAGATGTTTTTGATCGAAAGGACAAAGTGTTGAAGATGTTGCTACTGATTGAAAGGTCAAGATGATGAATATGTTGTTGATTGAAATAGTCAAAAGTGTTGATGATACAGAATATTGAAGATTGAAGATGAAGACTACATGATGTTGAAAAGATTCCAATGATTTATAGATGTGTTACCCTGATGATGTTGATGATGTCCTCAATCTCTCTCCTATTATTGTTTTTGTTGATGTTGTTGCAGGATATCCTTCTCGTTAAGGGGGAGTGTTGAAATATTGTAACTTCAAAGAATATTCTATATGTATCTTTTTGTGGTCCCTAATGGTCCTATAGGGAGAGCCACTTGTATTACTTTGTACCCCAATGCTTCTTATCGGAAGAACTAATAAGAGTCATGAGGTAGTCCCCTCTAATTGTAAAGGTGGGTCATTCGCACCCCAGTGTGGTTACTTGAGCCTACATGTGTAACCCGAGCCTACATGACTTAACTCGAGCCTACATGTCAAATGAGTTAACTTAAGTGAATGAATGAATATAAATAGAGGTGTAGCGCTCCTCATTTGGAACACACATTCTCACTTGTGTAGCGCATTAGTGGAGAAGAGAAGAGTAGCTGCAGAAGGAGGAGGATCAAGATTTGATCTCCTTGTTGGTTTTACCTTTTTTCTTTTTGGGGCATCTATATTGAGCAAGATTTTGCTAGGGTTTTCCCTTTAGGGTTTTCCTAGGATAAATATGTGTTGTTCTTGTGATAGTGTTTCTTTCAGTGATCCTTTTTATATGCTTTTGTTATGAAAATGAAATGAAATACTAATGTATTAGCTAAGAATATGAAAATTTAACAGTGCTTAACTCCCTTGTAAGACGAGGATCCTGAGAAGCACTAATTATATAAATAAATTTCACACTCTCACCTCGATATACATATAAATGTTTGGTTTAGTGATCTTGGATAATTTACTCACAATGAACTATTCCAAGACCCTAAAACCTAATCTTGTTGGTGCACCCTACAAAAGAAAAGAGTGTAATTCATTTTATTATGCATTGATTTTAATTGGCTTATTACTCAAAAGGGAAAATGGTCATGCAACTAATGATGTTATGACGCAACAAGAAGTAAAATGCACACCTAACAATCAATGTAAATGCACTGTGTCAAATGACAAATGGGGTATTCTACCACGTGAAGTGCAAAATTTTCCTTCAAATGAATATGCAATCATTCGTATATGAAAATCTAACTAATACTCTCCAACCAAACCTAATGCAAGTACCATGCAAATGCAACGATGAAAACAATGCATAATGATGCAAAAAGAAAATGTTTTTGTATTTTTTTAATTAAATGAGATAAAAAAAAAAGTATGACTCTACAACCCTCAGAATCTGCAAGCACTACTTGACAGTACCCAAGCAAAGTACCAAGGTAAAAGAGACCTAATGCACTAATCCCAAAACAAAAATAGAAAATCGAATGACAAGAACATTTTCAAAAAATTTAAAATAAAAAGCGTCTCTGGTCAGAAATAGAGGTGTAAACAGACTCCAGAAGCATCCAAGAAGACTCAACAATAATCCAAACTCACCCAGCAACACTTAATATTCTCCAAAAAGGAAAACCTCAGGGCATATGTGACTGTTTGGAGAAAATCCACGTATATACACGGATATTCTAGGAAAACCCGTGTGTACACGCGACTGTGAAGGAAAAACTCACGTACAAGAAGAAAAAGAGATAAAAAAGAAGGCAAATAGACAAGTTGAGACAAAATTTACTCCAATCAGACACTACTAGGAAAACATGCCCCGAGAACCGACTCAGAAACAGAGAAATCAGAGCAATTCAAGAACATTGAACGCCTTCAAAACCCCCAAAGGAAATGAATAGGAACTCCCCAGTATGGTCACCACTTTTGTTACAGAGAAAATTTCCTATGGCTTGCGGTACCACAATAGACAGAGTAAGTACAGAAATCAATCCCTTCCCAATATGCAACAGAAATAAAACATCTAACACTAAAGGATCTTGAAACATACCTTATTCTATATGGTTGATGTAGATCCCCATTGAGCTTTTCCAATCCCTCTTGCGTTAACGATTTGCTCTCTCACTAATCAACAAACAAGACAAGCATGCTATATAATGGTGTTAGACCTACTCTAACATATATAATCAATAATGTATAATCAATTCAAAGCATCCATGGATTCAATATTCATTAAAATGCACATCATTGGACAAGAAAATATATTTCTATTGATATAAATCAGATATTACAAGAATGACAACCTCTGTTGGCACATCTGCGAACCAGAGAAATTGATTCCTCCACCTAGACCTCCACCACCTCAATCCTCCATCTCTCGATAGTAAGCTCACAAGCAAAGGAAATATTGGGAAGAGCACCAAGTGCTCCAAGGGACAAAGGGATGCAGACTCAAGTATAAGCTATGACAACAATGGACTATAGTTTACTTGCTCTTCAATTCCTCCCCCGTCAATGTATCCAAAGGGTTCCTTATATAGTGCTTCAATGGGGTAATGGAAGGTCAAATCTGAGTGATCTCAAGGCATATGGAAGGCCAAGAGACAAGTGACTCAGATACACATCAAGGAAAAATCCAAAATATTTGGCCTTTTGCACACATCCCAATGTACGTGGGTTTAAGGGTCATATCCACCTATATACGCGAGAAAGGGTTTAAAAGTCACATATGGAAAATAACATGTGTTTTTTGGGATGATCTTGGAAACATCAAAGGTACAAAAATAGTCCATGGGGTCCAAAGAGTCTGCAGAGGGACAGGGACGGCCATAAATGTGTGATCTACCATGTGTGGTAAAATTAGTTGTAACAAGTATATTCATTTGGTTTATATAATGTTATTTGTATAATTTTTGTAGAGAGTGTTGATCAGGGAAACCAACCGGTTGTCGATAATACTACAGTAACCTAGGGGAAACAAGTACACCTGATTGTAATTGCACAATTGAAATATGTCAAAATGTTTTCTTATTATGTTGTTTTTGTGAGTATTTCGGTTTCATTTGGATAATTTTTTCTATGTTTTTGAAGTAGGGTGTTGTAAGGGGCACGTCCCTAGCACTTGATGAAACTAGACCTGCCTCGAGGCAACATGTATACATGATCAATTGTACAAAATTAAAATGAACAAAAAAAAAATTGTTGTTCTTTTTCATGATTATATTCAATTCATTTAGATAATGGTATCTATTTACTTTTTTCATAGTGTTGATCGTGGAAATGACTCGGATATTGATCAGACCAAAATAACCTCAAGGAAATAGGTATACCTGATTTAATTGTACAATGTGAATACGTCAAAATGTTTTCTTATTATGTTGTTACCGTGAGTATTTTGGTTTCGTTTAGTTAATTTTTTTAATGTTTTTGATGTAGGGTGCTGTAAGGAGAACCTCTCTATTACTAGATCGGGGTAGGTCCCCTATATTCATTAATATGATGAGTAGACGATCCTTAAGGTATCAGGTATAATTCGTTGGAACTACACAAATATAATATGGAGCATAATGTTCTTTTATGTCTTTTTCGTTGTATATTGGTTTCATTTTGATAATGTTTTCTACTTATATTTGGTAGGGGGATGACTGAAGAAGTCCCCAACGATGGATTAGATGAAACCAACCTCAAGGTATCAAGTAAACCTAATTATAAGTTTATGAATATATGTTGTGATCTCGTAGATCACAGAGGGTTACCAATAATACACATTAAAGCATATAGATATAATAGATACAACAGACCAAACCATAGAGGTAGAATAACAGATTATATTATATCAAAAGGGTCCATACAAAACACAGAACTGAACCGAGTTCTCATCTCAGTCAATAACCTAATATATTTGATTTACAAACAGTTACATATAACTACCTGTCGGTTCGGTCAACTGACACGACCTTATGCGATCAACCTAGTCTCTAATTAGTCAGCTGATCAACTTAGTCGGCTTACTAACTAGCTCCTCCAACATCATACATGATCAATATGTTTTGTTAATATTATGTTTTCCTCCATCTATTGCATTCATGTCAGTAATGTTTTATATATTTTTGTTGCATACCATTGATTCAGCATATGAACTAGCGTCAAAGCAATCAATAGCTTCTGATGTGGATTAGTTGATATGCGATGTTGACATTGGCTTTTATCTAGGAATGATTAATATTATATTTAAGACATTGAGAAAATTTAATGAGAATATCCTTCGTTTGTTATTCATTCAGCTACAGGCATATGAGCATAGAACCAAGGTTGTTTTTTTGGTAAAGAGACTGCATCCCTTGAAAGTAAGTTGCAGAAGCTCGAATCATAATATAATTTCATTTATTACTTTATAATTTTTACTTGTATATGATGGTGAACTTATAAAATATGGTTTTTATTTATAGGATTTTTTGCAGCCACACACTAGTGGTCAAGGCGGTGTTGGCCCCAGTGATGCTCATGGAGAATCGTCACATGAGCAAAGGAATCCACATACATCTCATGTGCTACTATTGTCAATAGAACATTCAACAACACATTTTGTGACATCCCTCCAACTAGCTATGAGTGCACCCACTAGTGACTGGTGCACAATAGATCATGCAGAAGAAGGGGTCAACGAAAATCCTTCTAGTATTGATGTTGTTCAAGTAGCATTTCCTGGATCTTCCCATGTCACTAGAATGTGTACAATACAAACAACATTTTTGATGGAAAAAGAGCTCATTGCAATAACGATAGATAAGATCCCAAGTAATTATTATGCATTTTTCAAGTAAGTGTTTATAATTTGATATCAATATAGCAATAAAGCATTGTCTTTCAACTAATGTTGGCATGATCACTTTATAGGAAATGATGATTTTTATAAATATCTAAATGATTTTTCTTTGGAGATATTTGGGCCCACCATTCGTACAAGGTGGGATAAACAAATTAAAAATTCAAAAGATGAGCTCACTAAGATGAGCTCAAGTCCAATTTTGTTATTTCACTAATTATGCCTCACACAAGTTCTGTCAGAAAAGAGCTCCAAGTATCCTCTAGGGTTTCTTTGTCACATTCCCATCTAGGATCTACCTCGATCTCACAAAAGGAATGAAACATTAACACTTCAAGTATCCTCTAAAAAATTCCCCAAAATCCCTAGATCCCTTTCTTGCATAAATACAAGTACAAAGAGTAAAGGAAAATGCATCTTCAAGATACAAATGATGTAATGAACTCACAAATCGCTTAAGGAAATATGATTTTCAAAATAAAAAAAGGTAAGGAAATCAAGGTATGGAATACTGTTGTGCTCCGACCCAACAGCCTTAAAAAAAACAAATTTCATCAAGCAAAATAAAATTTTGCTTGATGAAATATTTGAATTTCTTATTTCAAGTTACGGAATCAGGAGCTACTGAAACAGTGAAATTCCATTTTTTTTATAACCTTGGGAACTATTGTTATTTGGAAAAATTACTATATTGAAACCATTATTTTGAATGGATTTGTGTCGCAAATTGGGGATAAGCGCTTTTTGGTTTATATGCCTTTCACCATAACCTGACCATAAGCCTTCTTTGAACATTCATCATTTGGGTATGTTTTATTTGTGTTTTAATTGCAAATTTGACAAGGTTATGGAACATGGAAGGCTAACTATTTCATGCTGGGGTGCCTTATCAAACGTCCATGGAAATATTTATCCCTAAGGTTTATCCTCCAATCTTCGAACTATGCTCCATCCAACCACAAGCATTTAATCTCAAACTTTGTAATATTCTCCATACGTGGCTTATATTGCTGCATTTAAGGGTTGGGGTTGATATAATGGGTTATGTGATATGTGTTTTCACGTAACATACTCACCATTTTCAAAGGTTGGAATTATTATATAGCAGGGTCTTTGTTTTAAATCCCAAGGTTCTTTGACTATGGTCAGTTCAGTTCGCATCGCCATCCCCAAATCTGATCTGCCTGATTGAGGGCTGTTATGTCATCATTACACACATACAAAACTATTTTAATGACATTTAATTTCAGTACGAGCGTAGAGTCGTGTCTTCCGCTCATTTAACACCTTTACTTTATTCAATTCATGGTTGTATTTCGATCGAGCCGATTAAAACATGGCTAGGCGAGGTTGTTCTGGAGTCTTCACCATCTTGTGCCATTATTCGATCACCTCTCTATATAATCATTCCTGTTCGCTCATGCCGATTTTATATGGTTTCTTTGTGAGTTTATCCATGTCTTATTTCCTTTATGAGGAAGTCGAATTTCATTGTCCATGGTTTTTGCTTGGCTTGTGTTCCGAATGGTCTCTCTCCAGCACTCTAGGTTATTGCAGTCCGTTGTATCTCCTCTTTGCACAACTGTGTACATTCGCACTCGTAGTCATGGCCCCAGTTGTTAGGGTTGAACCTGATAATATGAAACTTCTAGATGAGGATCTGGAACTCCTAGCCAAAGTAGAGGCAATCGGGTGGCTTCCCATTTTCCACAAATTCACAGACTCGAATCCTGAAGTTACCAGGTTGTTTGCCATCTCGCTGGTTAATGGCAGACCCAAAGTGGCTGACCTTCAGTTCATGGTGGATGAGCACACAGTCGCCTTGGCCACAGACCTACCTTTAGCAAGTGAACACTGGTTTAAGTCTAAACAGATGAAATCTACCGAATGGAGGAAAATGCTAAAAAACCCCTGCCAGGAAGTGTCTTTCAGGGCTGGTGTTTCGTGCAAGTATTTTAAAAGGGAATGGAGGCTTTTGTTGGATTTCATTCACAGGTACGTTAATTACGAGGGTCATCTTTCCTATGCGTATGTTTATCATCTTAGGTTAATGACTATATTTCTTGGTCAGCCTATAAATCTACCTTATTACTTAGTCCAAAGTATGACTAAAATGTCTGCGGCCATCAAGAAAGGGCCTAAAAATATCGGTCGAAGTATTTTCCACCATGGTCTCATTAGAATGCTAGTGGAATTAGAGCTGTCCAAACGGAATCAGTACTGGGACCATTTTCTTGAGAAAAACGGTTTCACGGCGTTTTGCCACTGCCAATTTGACTGCACAGAGGAGTGTTACGGCATCAGCAGCCTTGTCAAACCCCAAATCCACCTGCACATAACCCTCTGCCAAACCCTAATGCTCATGTAAACCCTATCATCCAGAAGAATTGTGCTCCCGCTCCTATGCAGAGTGCCGGCTCTCCTGTGCGTCCTAAACAAAAGAGGGAATCCATAAACCTTTCCCCGGTAACCTTGAACCATGATGATGAACCCTGCAGACAGATGAGTAAGACACAAAGTGTTAGGGTTATGGGCAGAGTAACTAGGAGTATGATGGAAAAATCTAATACTATCAAGCCCTCTGTGAAGGACAGTAAAGACATTGAAGCAATTATATTAGACGATGAGGAGCATGGACCTGTCTCTCATGATTGTCTTGACGTGGATCCCGAGCCTGTGACTCACCCGGAAGAACATAGCCCTCATATTCCTAATAGGGATCCCAAGATGGATTCTGTGCCAGATCCTCAAATCAAGGGTAAACCTGCTGAAGGGGATCCAGCTGGTTCATATCGATTTAGTGAAACAGTCCATCCACTACTCATAAATCTCCTGCTTGATAAGATACGTCGCATGGAAAAAGAAATAAAGGAGGTAGTGGCACTTAATGATTCTATGAAGGCCGAAAATACAAGATTGCAGGAGAACTCTGGTTCAGCTGACAAATGCATCCTGCATTTGAAGCGACAAAAGAACCTGTTGATCCAGAAAGTTTACAAATTATACCATAAGAATCATCAAAAGAAAGAAAGAATTCGTGAGCTGAATGCTCAGGACGCCTTAATGTAGCTAAAAGGTTCCTCGCAAGCTCAATTTTCTCAAATACCGACCACTGGTGTGAACATACAGGTTTACAATACCCCTGTTAGACCATAGCATTTTGGGATACTCATGTTTTGTATAGATGTCTAGAAAATAATTTCAGGTTTGAAGTATGTAAATAGAAGCAGCAAATGATATGAGGTTATTTTTATTTTCCAGGTATTATTTTGAGTTAATTAGTCAGTTATGTAATTCAGGTTAATTAACCTCGTAGTTTGTGCTAATATTTAATGTTTTGGTACTGCAGATGATTTGGTCGGTTTTCCAGATGCGCCTTTTTTGGATTTTGATTATCACATGTTTTCAAGATTATCCCTGAATAATTGTGAAGGAACCAGTTGAAGCCGGTTTCAATTGTGGATATATCATTTTCCAGGTGTCACCAATCTACTAGTTTCTTCATCATTTTTGGTTTAGTACTATAGTCCGAATCTTTTTGATTTCAGGATGTTGTAACGTGTAAAGAAAATGACAATTTCATTTTTCTTTTTTCTTTTTTTAGATAAAGTAGGTTAAGATTGCAATCATATAGATTCCTGTTTTCTGTTAAATTAGAAATATCTCTATACGGGATCGAATGTATTTAAGGAGGCATGGTTCACAGTAATAGTGGGGGGTCGATGGTTGGTGAAAGGGAGGAGCAGGATCACGTCACTTTGACATTTCTCTGCAACTAATACAATTTCTTGTTTGTAGTTACATCATCCTTTGACTTAAGATATTATAAGTATATTTGCAGTAATTTCATTATGGAGGTGTACTTGTAGTAACGTATGATCCTACTATTTTCTTTTCGTAGTTTTTCTATGTTTTGTCACTTTTCTTTGTAGAAATGTGCAAATGTATTACGTTGAATTGTCGATCTATTCTGGATTAACTTATAGATTAATGTCATATATTAAATTTTAATGTTATCGTTCTAATATATATGATATACTATTTCTGTGTATTGTCTTTTTCTTTTCTCAGAATTTCTTCTGAATATTTCGATATTGTCTGCACAGCATTGTTAATTGTGAGTTAATTCCGGAATTAATATTATTATGCTCCTGATCAGGATAGGGTATATAGGATATGTGTGTGTTAGTTTTTCATTTAATTCATAGAAACTAGATTAAATCTGATCTTCATATTTGCACTCTTTCAAATTATCGTTCAATCTTATTATGGATGTATATGTGTCTATATTGTAACTTATATGATTGGTTTAGTTTGTTAACATTTTCTTTATCATTTATTTCTGTAGACATATGTTAAATGGTTTAACTAGATGAATTTTTAGTTATCAGTTGTGTAGCATATGAACTAACTTAGTAATCATTTTCAACATTTTCTTTTGTATATTCATAAGTGTAGTATATATTCAGCTAACAAACGTTTACTCTATTTATTTCCTTTGGGTCTGCTCATGTAATTGGGAGTGATTTAAGAGAAGGAAACGAGTCCTTAATCCTGTCAGAGACAGCTATCTAACGACTGAGAGCAGCCTTTGAAAGCTTTTGGATTGGGTTGTCTCTTAGTTGACTATTGTGCCGATTCGGCCTGTCAACAATGGCGCTAGAAGGAGGGCCAGCTTAAGCGAATGGATGATGAACACAATTCTATTCACAAAATTAATCACCCCTCTAGTCCTCAATTCACACCACCTTCTCGATCGGGTTAATTATAGTCATCATCCCAACCATAAACATTCCGGTCATCACAATTATATGAGACCCCTTTGAACGATACTGTTCGAAGCCTTATTCATGAGTTCAACTCTAGCGGTGCCCATCCACCTGAAGAACTTGACCAGTTCAAACATGCCATCAATGAATCCAGTGGGATTTTAACTAGAGCTTATTCCAATCTCATTGGGATCCAACCCACTGAATTTCCTCTTCCACAGATCAGACGTCCACGCACTCTCCATATTGAGTCTACTTTTGAAGAACTGTATCAATCTTTAGGTGTCTTCCCTAACCATCAATTACGATAGCTTCTAACAGGCACCGATCAACCTTCATCCTCTTCAGGACCACCTGCCACATGAGGGTCTAGTCGACCCCCATCACCACCACATTCGCCTCCACATATTTTTCAAAGACCACCTTCACCACCTCCTTCACTGAGGAACATGGCAAATTTTCCATGGTTAGCACAGGATGCGGTCGCTGTTCCAGGTGATCAACATCCTTTGCTAAAGCATCCCGAGAAATTGTTGCCCAAATTCAATCTCGAGCTAAAAGAGCCTGCAAAAGACCATGTTAAGAAATCCATGCTAGCAGTTCGGCTTTTGAATGTTGAGCATGAAGATGTAGTCTGCCAGCTTTTTCCTTATACATTTGAGGTTAAATCCTAGAATTGGTACTTCTCACTTACTGTTGGTTCCATTTCCAGTTGGAATGACTTCGAGTTGGCTTTCATGAATAATTTTGGAGACGATAAGACTCTAGCCGTGTTGTTTTTGGAATTATATAGGGTCCATATGGAAACCAAGGAGAAAGTCAAAGACTTTAACCAGAGTTTCCTAACTCTTAGAAATAGAATCCCTGCCACCTCAAGGCCTACTGAAGATGTCACTATTGAATTCTATACTTCAGCTTTACCCGTGTCTATGGCCATGTTTGTCAGGAGAGCTGCCAAACCCACTCTCACTGAAACCTTTGATGAAGCCATTAAGGTCGAGAAGGACATGTCTGCTATTAATACAAACCCTGGGGTAGATACAGACTCTGCCTCCCCTTCTCACAAAAAGAATGAAAATCCTTGCAAAACCACAAATCCTCATAAGAAGGATCAAGATGCACTAGACTTAGACAGCCTACAGAGAGTCATAAAGAAGCTATCCAATGAAATCATTGATCTGAAGAAAAACACTTCTGAAAGTATTCTGAATAAAGATCCACCCAGACAGCCTTTTAGAAGACCATTCCAAAATACCACTACTAAATAGACCCCACCTTCTGAGACTAGTAACACAGATGAAATTAATAACTTCTTAAAATTACTGGTCTCAGGCTTAGAAACGTCAGATGAAAGTGAAATCCAATCTTCAGAACAGAGTTCTGAAGATTCCCAAGGTACAGATAATAACACTGAAGAACAACCTCATCAAATTATCAGTCACTTCTGGGATACCACAGAAGTGACCGACGATGAAGAGGTTGCCGCTATAAATGTCAATCAACATCAATATAATACTAGGAGCAAGAAGAATCAGTCCTCAGGTGAACCCTCCACAACACCTAACGATGACAGTTCAACTGTCAAAACAAGAAACCAACCCTCAAATACTAAGTCTGCATCTTCTCTCGATTTAGAGTATGATCCGGTTGAGGATTTGAAGAAACTTAAAGCCAATATTTCTATCTTCGAACTCCTCAAATTGCCTGCTATTCGAGACAAGATTATTCAAGGGGTTTCTCTAAATAAAAATGGAAAAAATTCCTCAAGTCAAAATAGTTCTGCTAGTACTAAATACAATCCAACAAAAACTTGAGTTAACGCCTCGTCCATAGGTAAGAAATCATATTCCTCAACACCTCTTTTTCTGCTCACATTTGAAATTTGCAATCGTAAGGTACACAATTGTATGATAGATTCAGGGGCTTCGAAAAATGTCATGCCATATTCAGTATGCAAAAAAATTAATGCAGTCCCCATCCCATGTGATACGAACATTGTGCAACTTGATCGATCTAATGTAAAGGTAATAGGAAAGCTGAAGGAAGTACTGATATGATTAGCCTCAAACCCTCAATTTCATTTCATCATTGACATAATTGTTGCAGATATCCCTGAGGCATATGGCTTATTCCTCAGCAGAGATTGGTCTGAAAAACTGAAGGGATATTTTGCAACGGACTGGTCACACTTATGGCTGCCTCATAATGGTCACCCAAACAAAATCAGAATTGATCGAGAGTGTTATATGAAGCACACTGTCACTGAACTGGATGCCTCAAATGAACCAATGTTATTTATTGATACTATAATGGGAAATTATATGGTTGATTCTTTTTTTGGAAACTTTGAGGCTGAAACTTCGTTAGTCCAAAGTCTAGAACCACAGTCTGAAGTTTTTCATTTTACACAAGTTACGAACGAAATTCCAGCTGTAAATACTGTACATTTAGACTTGAATAATGGCCTCTGGTCCCTATACTTTGATGGATCTAAGTCAAAGGAAGGGGCTGGGGCCGGTTGCTTGTTAATAGATCCCCAAGGAAAAAGGTATTTTGTTGCTTGCAGGTTGGAATTTGAGTGTACCAATAATATTGTTGAATAAGAAGCCCTTATTCAAGGGCTGAAAAAGGCAATTGATCTAGGAGCTAAAGCTCTGGTAGTATTAGGAGATTCTGAAATTATCATTAGACAAGTACGCAACACTATACATTGCATTGTTGGTCATCTAAAAAATTACCAGATAGAGGTGTCGAATTTATTATTATCGTTTGAAGCTTTTAATATAAATTCTATTCCTCGTTATTTGAATCAGGAAGCAAACTTGTTAGCAAATGTTGCTTCAAGGCTAATTCCATCTGAAGGGATATTTGCTGATTCATTCTCTGTCGAACTGCTTTTCAGGCCTTCCATATCTAATAATATTGTCAATTGGAGAGTTTTTGACCATGACGAGCAATTAATTGAGTTTTTGACCATGAAGGACACCTTCAAAGACGCAGTCATCGATGAGATAACTCATGATGAAGATCTGTACAACTTTTCAGTAATTCACAAACCCTGTTCGATTGAAGAATCTCTTAATCAGGTCAGTACTATTCCTAAATCTGTAATTAAACTTGAGAAGTTCTATGATTTGAAGGACAGATTTAAAGGTGCAAGGAACTGTAAAACCAACAGCTCTACTATGCAATCTGAGGTCATAAATTTAGGCACCTAACATAATCCTCAATGTGTCAATCTGGGCAGTACATGTACCCCCCAATAAAAAAGAGCCTTCATACAACTCTTTAATGAGTTTAAAGACATTTTCGCTTGGACATATGATGATCTCAATACATTTGATCCAAACATAATGCAACATGTCATCCCGATGAAACAACGGGCTAAACCATTCCAGCAGAAATTAAGAAAAATGCACCCTAGCCTGGAACTGGCTGTTAAGAAAGAGCTGAACAAACTCTTGGCTTCCAGAATAATTTTTCTAGTGCGGCATATGTAGTGGGTGGCAAATCTCATCCCGGTTAGAAAAAAAAATGGTGAGATTAGGTTATGTGTCGATTTTCGAAACCTAAACAAGGTTTCAAAGAAAGATAATTGTCGCGTTCCCCCTATGGAAAAGATCTTACAATAGGTTTCTGCATTTGAAATGTTCTCACTTTTAGATGGCTTCTCGGGATACAATCAATTATTAGTATCCAAAACAGATCAGTTGAAAACGACCTTTATAACCCCTTGGGGAACTTATGCTTACAGGAAAATTCCATTTGGTTTAATTAATGCCGGAGCAACGTTTCAAAGTGCAATGGATATTGTGTTCAGGGGCCTAATCAACCAATCTGTTATCATTTACCTAGACGATGTAACCATTTCTTCAAAAAACAGGGCTGATCACCTAACACATCTTAGGAGGGTTTTTGAACGGTGTAGGAAATATGGGATCTCCCTGAATCCCAAGAAATCCATCTTCGCGGTTACAGAAGGTAAATTATTGGGTTTTGTAGTTTCAAAACAAGGTATCAATATTGACCCTGAACGAACCCAAGCTATATCACAGATTTCCATGCCTAACTCAAAGAAAACTATCCAATCATTTCTAGGAAAAATAAATTTTGTCTCTAGGTTTATTCCTGGGTTCACTGAGATTGTCATACCCCTTCAGAAAATGATTAAGAAAGATGCTGAGTTTAAATGGTCTGTTGAAGAAAAGCAATCCTTTCACGATATATTAAAATTCATTTCTGAAGCACCCACCTTAACGAGCCTTGATTTCTCCAAACCATTTATTTTGTACACCTTTGCATCTGACTCTTTGTATGTCGCTGTTTTAACATAGAAAAATCAGGAAAACAATGAAGCTCCCATCGCTTTTACAAGTTCCAGTTTTAACGGTGCAGAGCTCAATTATCCAGAAGTAGACAAACAAGCCTTTTCTATTTTTAAATCAGTAAAACATTTTCGGCCATATCTGCTGAAGTCTCATACCAAGGTTATTGTGCCGTATTTCGCAGTCAGAAATCTTTTGGTACAAAAGGACTTACGTGAAAATAGAGCCCATTGGGTTACAGCACTTCAGAAGTATGACCTGGAAATCAAGCCTTTGAATATTGTCAGAGGACAGGGACTTTGTAAGTTCGCAGCCGGATCTTCAAACATGTGAGAATCTGATCTGCACTTTATCGATGAACATTCTCTATTTGAAATGGAAGTTGTTCCAATCTTAGCGTTCTCTGATTCCTGGTATCATGACATTAAGTTTTTTCTATTGCATGGAAATGCTCCTGAACATTTAGATTCATGTAGCAAAATGGATTTGAGATTAAAATATGCCCCTTATCAGCTGATCGATAACGTTCTGTTCAAAAAAAAATTCGAAGGGGTTCTCCTTCGTTGTTTACAAAGAAATGAAGCTGATAGTGTGTTGTCTCAACTACATGCAGCGCCAGCCGGGGGACAGTTTGGCGGGGAAACCACTGCACATAAAATACTCAAAGCTAGATATTACTGGCCTACTTTGTTTAGAGATGCATATGCCTTTGCTAGGAAATGCCAGGAGTGTCAGAGAGCAGACGGAAGACTTAAGAAAGCAGCATTACCTCTCTAGCCTGTTATTGTTGAAGTTCCATTTCAACAATCGGGTTTGGACATTGTCGATCTGATTACACCAGCTTCCTCACAGCAGCACAAGTACATTCTGACAGCCACTTATTATTTCACCAGATGGGTCGAAGCCATCCCTTTGCGAGTGGTTAACTCAGAACATGTGATATCATTTCTTGACTCTTCTATTGTCACCAGGTTTGGCGTTCCAAAATCTTTGATCTTTGACAATGCAACCTATTTTTCTTCCTTAGAATTAACAGAATACACATTGGAAAAAGGTATAAAATTGAAGTATTCAGCTAATTACTATCCTCAAGGTAACTTATTAGTTGAATCTTCCAATAAAAATTTAATCAAGATTCTAAAACGCACAGTGGTTAATCACCATAAAAATTGGCACAAAGCCTTATCAAATGTCGTGTGGGATAACAGAGTGACTCCCAAAGCTACCATAGGTAATTCTCCCTTTTTCCTGGTATACGGTAAAGAGGCTATTCTACCTCCCCATCTATTTTTACCCTCTCTACAGCTCTCCCAGTCGGTGTAGGAAACAGGATGTTCTGACATGGAACATCGGATTAATACCTTTCTTAAACTAGGAGAAGAAATAGAGTCAGCCAGAAAAAAATTTGACCATCACCAGAAGAAAGTGAAACACTGGTTCGATCATAGAAAATCATCTAGTAGAGATTTTGAAGTAGGTGACCTAGTTCTGAAATGGGACAAAGTGCACGAAGAAAGAGGAAAACATACTAAGTTCCAATGCCTATGGCTGGGACCGTTTATCATTATAGAAAAGCTTGGTCCCAGCACATTCAGGTTGCAGACGCTGGAGGGAGACATCTAGAACCTTCCAGTAAATGGCCATCTAATCAAAAAATATTTCAGTTGATACCCCTTAGGGGGTTATCCTGTACATACCTTGTGTTATTTTCTCGAATTGTGGAACTTTTTAGTGTGTTCATTTTATTTGTTTGCTTTGAATACCCTCTAGCGTTTATTCGTTGTTTCATCTACATAATTTTTTGAGAGTGATCAATTCATTTAATCTCTGGCTGATGACTTTTCACCAAATCTTGTGGATGACTTACAAATCATGTATCATGATCTTTACTATCCTGAGTATTTCCATGCTTCCCTTAAAAGTTCACTAATAACTGTTTTACATCTTGAACAATGAACGGTTTTTCGCCTTCTAAATTTTGCCAGAAACTCCTTAGTCATATAAATATAAATTAATAAGACGAGCCTCCGCAAATATTTATCCAAAATGATTGTGGCAATATTTGTCAAAGGTTATCTATTCAAGTCTTTTACGCCACCCCCTCTCGTTAAGAGAGTTAGACTTGCCTCCCCATTTGCTAAGATAATCTCATTTGATATTAAATATAACTACGATCTGGCCATGGTTGGATTTGAATACAAAAGTGATTAATTTTTAAAAATAATCTGAAGGACAGAGGGTCTCATCATGAGCCAGTTTGTTCAGGATCATAGATCTGTGTTTAGTAACATTGTCGCTTCCGGTCACCAAGCCTTTAGGTATTGTTAAAAAAAAAATAAGAAAAAGAAAATGATAGTAATATTTCAACCTAACCAGAATTCTCTATATTTAGCTGGCAGATGGGATACTGGCATTCTTTGGGCTTTGAAGCAACCCTGTCGAGGCTATGGATGCATGCTGGAAACAGGGCCATGCTTGTGGTATTGAGACTTTATTCTTCAAAACCAAGCCACCTACTACCTTACTTCATTTGGACTGACTTTTGCGACAGACCTGATCTTTATTAAATAAATAATTAAAAGTGTAAATTTCTTGTAAGTTTTAGAAATGTGAAATCCCTGAATCTATTTAAGATGCTAAATATTGACTTCTGCATAAATGATATACACGAGGGTTCAATTTTTTTTTCATTGCATGATTTCAGGCCAAGAAAACAGAGATAACTGTTCTGCCCAGTCAGTCGCCATGTGATGTGCTCCTACCCAACAGCCTTAAAAAAAAACAAATTTCATCAAGCAAAATAAAATTTTGCTTGATGAAATATTTGAATTTCTCATTTCAAGTTACGGAATCAGTAGCTACTGAAACGGTGAAATTCCATTGTTTTTATAACCTTGGGAACTATTGTTATTTGGCAAAATTACTATATTGAAACCATTATTTTGAATGGATTTGTGTCTCAAATTAGGGGATAAGCACTTTTTGGTTTATATGCCTTTCACCATAACCTGACCATAATCCTTCTTTGAACATTCATCATTTGGGTATGTTTTATTTGTGATTTAATTGCAAATTTGACAAGGTTATGGAACATGGAAGGCTAATTATTTCACGCTGGGGTACCATATCAAAATTCCATGCAAATATTTATCCCTAAGGTTTATCCTCCAATCTTCGAACTATGCTCCATGCAACCACAAGCATTTAATCTCGACCTTTGTAATATTCTCCGTACGTGGCTTATATTGCTGCATTTAAGGGTTGGGGTGGATATAATGGGTTAGGTGATATGTGTTTTCATGTAACATACTCACCATTTTCAAAGGTTGGAATTATTATATAGCAAGGTCTGTGTTTTAACGCCCAAGGGATGTTATGTCATCATTGCACACGTACAGAAATATTTTAATGACATTTAATTTCAGTACGAGCGTAGCTTCATGTCTTCCGCTCATTGAACACCTGTACTTTATTCAATTCATGGTTGTATTTCGATCGAGCCAATTAAAACATGGCTAGGCGAGGTTGTTCTGGAGTCTTCACCATCTTGTGCCATTATTTGATCACCTCTCTATATAATCATTCCTGTTTTCTCATGCCGATTTTACAAGGTTTTTGTGTGAGTTTATCCATGTCTTATTTCCTTTATGAGGAAGTTGAATTTCATTGTCCATGGTTTTTGCTTGGCTTGTGTTCCGAATGGTCTCTCTCCAACGCTCTAGGTTATTGCAGTCCGTTGTATCTCCTCTTTGCACAACTATGTACATTCACACTCGTAGTCATGGCCCAAGTTGTCAGGGTTGAACCTGATAATACGAAACTTCTAGATGAGGATCTGGAACTACTAGCCAAAGTAGAGGCAGTCGGGTGCCTTCCCTTTTTCCTCAAATTCGCAGACTCGAATCCTGAAGTTACCAGGTTGTTTTCCCTCTCCCTGGTTAATGGCAGAGCCAAAGTGGCCGACCTTTAGTTCATAGTGGATGAGTGCATAGTCACGTTGGGCACGGACCTACCTTTAGCAGGTGAACCCTGGTTTAAGTCTAAACAGATGAAATCTATCGAATGGAGGCAAATGATAAAAAACCCCTGCCAAGAAGTGTCTTTCAGGGCTAGTGTTTTGCGCAAGTATTTTAAAAGGGAATGGAGGCCTGTGTTGGAGGTCATTCACAGGTACATTACTTGCGAGGGTCATCTTTCCTCTACATATGTTTATCATCTTAGGTTAATGACTGTATTTCTTGGTCAGCATATAAATCTACATTATTACTTAGTCCAAAGTATGACTAAAATGTCTGCGGCCATCAAAAAAGGGCCTAAAAATATCGGTCAAAGTATTTTCCACCATGGTCTCGTTAGAATGCTAGTGGAAATAGAGCTGTCCAAATGGAATCAGTCCTGGGACCATTTTCTTGAGAAAAACAGTTTCACGGCGTTTTGCCACTACCAATTTGACTGCGCAGAGGAGTGTTCTCAGCATCAGTAGCCTTGTCAAACCCCAACTCCACCTGCACATAACCCTCTGCCAAACCCTAATGCTCATGCACTTGCATCCAGAAGAATTGCGCTCCCGCTCCAATGCAAAGACCCAGCTCTCCCATGCGTCCTAAATGAAAGAGGGAATCCGTAAACCTTTCCTCGGTAACCCCAAACCGTGATGATGAACCCTGCAGACAGATGAGTAAGACACCAAGTGTTAGGGTTACGGGCAAAGTAACTAGGAGTATGATGGAAAAAGCTAATACTGTTAATCCCTCTGTGAAGGACAATAAAGACATTGAAACAATTATATTGGATGATGAGGAGCATGGACCTGTCTCTCATGATTTTCCTGACGTGGATCCTGAGCCTGTGACTCACCCGACAGAACATAGCCCTCATATTCCTGATAGGGATCCCAAGATGGATTTTGTGCCAGATCCTCAAATTAAGGGTAAACCTGCTGAAAGGGATCCAGCTGGTTCATATCGATTTAGTGAAACAGTCCATCCACTACTCATAAATCGCTTGCTTGATAAGATACGTCGCATGGAAAAAGAAATAAAGGAGGTAGTGGCACTTAATTATTCTATGAAGGCCGAAAATACAATATTGCAGGAGAACTCTGGTTCAGCTGACAAATGCATCCTACGTTTGAAGCGACACAAGAACCTGTTGATCTAGAAAGTTCACAAATTATCCCATAAGGATCATCAAAATAAAGAAAGAATTCATGAGCTGAACGCTCAGGTCTCCTTAATGCAGCTAAAAGGTTCCTCGCAAGCTCCATTTTCTCAAATACCGACCACTGGTGTGAACATACAGGTTTACAATACCCCTATTAGACCCTAGCATTTTGGGATACTCACGTTTTGTACAGATGTCTAGAAAATAATTTCAGGTTTGAAGTATGTAAATAGAAGCAGCAAATCATATAAGGTTATTTTTATTTTCCAGGTATTGTTTTGAGTTAATTAGTGAGTTATGTAATTTAGGTTAATTACCCTCGCAGTTTGTGCTAATCTTTACTGTTTTGGTACTGCAGATGATTTGGTCGGTGTTCCAGATGCGCCTTTTTTGGATTTTGATTATCACATGTTTTCAAGATTATCCCCGAAGAATTGTGAAGGAACCAGTTGAAGCCAGTTTCAATTGTGGATATATCGTTCTCCACGTGTCACCAATCTACTAGTTTCTTCATCATTTTTGGTTTAGAACTATAGTCCGAATCTTTTTTGATTTCAGGATATTGTAACGTGTAAAGAAAATGACAATTTCATTTGTCATTTTTATTTTTTTAACTGAAGTCGGTTAAGATTGCAATCGTATAGATTCCTATTTTCTGGTAAATTAGAAATATCTCTATACGACATTGAATGTATTTAAGGAGGCATGGTTCACAGTAATAGTGTGGGGTCGATGGCTGGTGAAAGGGAGGAGCAGGATCACGTCACTTTGACATTTGTCTGCAACTAAGACAATTTCTTGTTTGTAGTTACAACATCTTTTGACTGAAGATATTATAAGTATACTTGCAGTATTTTCATTATGGAGGTGTACTTGTAGTATCGTATGATCCTGCTATTTTCTTTTCGTAGTTTTTCTATGTTTTCTCACTTTTATTTGTAGAAATGTGCAAACGTATTACGTTGAATTGTCAATCTATTCTGAATTAACTTATAGATTCATGTCATATATTAAATTTTAATGTTATCATTCTAATATATATGATATACTATTTCTATGTATTGTCTTTTTCTTTTCTCAGAATTTCTTCTGAATATTTCGAGATTGTCTGCACAGCATTTTTAATTATGAGTTAATTCCAGAATTAATATTATTATGCTCCTGATTAGGATAGGGTATATAGGATATGTGTGTGTTAGTTTTTCATTTAATTCATAGAAACTAGATTAAATCTGATCTTCATATTTGCACTCTATCAAATTATCGTTCAATCTTATTATGGATGTATATGTGTCTATATTGTAACTTTTATGATTGGTTTAGTTTGTTAACATTTTCTTTATCGTTTATTTCTGTAGACATATGTTAAATGGTTTAACTAAATGAATTTTTAGTTATCAGTTGTGTACCATATGAACTAACTTAGTAATCATTTTCAACATTTTCCTTTGTATATTCATAAGTGTAGTATATATTCAGCTAACAAACATTTACTCTATTTCTTTCCTTTGAGTCTGCTCCTGTAATTGGGAGTGATTTAAGAGAAGGCAACGGGGCCTTAATCCCGTCAGAGACAGCTATATAATGACTGAGAGCAGCCTTTTAAAGCTTTTGGATTGGGTTGTCTCTTAGTTGACTATTGTGCCGATTCGGCCTGTCAACAAATACTTATGATAGTTTAAGAAAGGGTAAAATAAAATAAAATTGTGCATCAACAACAAACAAATAAGAAAGTAATTCTTACATAGTGATATTGTAAGGTAAAAGTCATTGAAATCAAGTTTCCCAATCCTATTTATTGGAATACTTGAACAAGACTATCACTAATAAATTCAATTTTTAACAATAATCCATGGACATGTAGATATGGATGACAAAACATAAGATTGATACGATAAAATTATCAATATCCATCTAATCAACAAAATAGTAGGTCAATAAACCCTAGGGTTGCAGCTAGGACATAAACCCTAGTTGTGGGAATAAACCAATAGAGAAATGAGTAAGGAATTTCCACACTCTCTTGTATACCATGTTAATGTTCATAAGAGACCACAAGGATGAAATTGAACCAATCAACAATCCCTAGTTCCTGTAATAAAGGAGAAAAACATTGTTAGGGTAGCAAAAAATTACAACCTAAGAAGTGTATTAGAGATGATTTATGGGTTCAGTACTATAGGGAGATTCTATAAGCATGCTAGAGAGAAGATGAAAACCAATAACAAGAGAGTTTAGAGTGCTCATAGTCTAGATCGCTTGTATTCAAGAGATTACAAAGTTCACATGAAGCAAGGGTCCTTGTCCAATTTATGCCAAATGTAAAATTGTGTCATTCTAGGATTTGGGAGGGTTTTATTTCTATTTATGGTACATTTATGGATAATTCATTGAGTGAATACGTTACTATACTTGTTGTATTACAATTCTAGAATGTAATATTTGCATTTATTAATTATAATGGAACTAGGATGAACAAAATTTATTACATATGTTAGATTTCATCTATTTTTTCTACAAGCTAAGGAAATAAATGAATTGGTGATGTTTTTTAATTCATGAGTTTGTTATAAAAATAATGTAGTCTTTACATTTTTCAAAGAAATTTTCTATCTCTTATGATACTTTTTCATGATACTAATTGTATTTGTAATATGATGTAGCTGTGAGGGACCTTACATGAGCTCTTTCCATCCAAATAGAGAATATTGAGAGGATTCCAACTATAAGTTTCTAGGTTTAATAAAATCACAAGTAAGGGTAAGTTCAAGATGCCTCGAGTTCTTGTAAACAAGATACTAGTTTTTGAGCTTTTCCATTTCATGTTGTTATCTTGATTTCCCATGATTACTCATATTTGGTGCATTATATACCTAAAATATACTACGTAAGTTGTAAGCATAAGAAGCATGAGTACAATTTGATAAAATGGTATGCTATTTAAATTAGCATGTTGTCTTATGGACATGAGTATATTCATGTGAACACATATAATATATATTGACATGGGGTGTGGGAGGTCCCATATAGAGGAGCTTCATCCTTGGGGGGTGTAAAGCATGGAACAAATGGTCATAAAGACCTGTTTGAGTGGGTCACTATATAGCTTACAAAACTTAATGATCAATGTGATGTTGTAAAACTTTTGAAACTAATATCTCTTTCTCTACAGGTAAGACATATTGTAGTTGTCCATATTTTCTGTAATCATTGTATTTGGAATATTTCATTGAAAATTATATGGATATTAGGACAATTTATACTATTGATTGTACTATCTATAATTGTTAAATGAGAAAACATACTATTTTCCATTGTTCAAATTAGTTTCCAATCCTTTCACAAGGTAAGGAATTATCCATTTCTCACCTACCTATGACAGTTTGAGAAAAGGTAAAATAAAATGAAAGTAAGAACCAAAAATATATACATGAGCAATCAATTCTTACATAGTGATAATTTTTATAGAAGTTGTTAAAATCAAGTTCCACAAATCCATTTATATTCAAGATCAATTTTCATTTGCAAGACATAGTGGGTCCTACAGATCTATGCACATCTTATCTCTTGCCCCACAATTGTCAAAATGTCCTTGTATATTCATGACAGTCTATAGATCCTATAAACTTGCAACCTTACTTTGTGGTCTACATGTGTAACTACCCACCATTCTCTCTATCGAAACCAAAGTCTCTACAACAAGCTAGCACCAACACCATCAAGTCCAATTTTGTTATTTCATTATGCATGCCTCATACAAAATCTCTAATAAAATAGATCCAAGTATCCTATAGGGTTTCTTTGTCACATGCCTACATAAAATATACCTCCATGTCAAAAAAGGACTCAAACATTAACACTTCAAGTATCGTCTAATGTTTTCCCCCAAAACCTTAGTTCCATCCTTTCTTGCATAAATACAAGTACAAAGACTCAATACAAATGCATCTTCAAGGTACAAATGATGTAATGAACTCACACATGGATTAAGGCAAGATGATGTTCAAAATCAAATAGGTAAGCAAATAGAGACATGCAATACTTATGATAGTTTGAGAAAGGGTAAAATTAAATGAAATTAATCATCAATAACAATCAAATAAGCAAGCATTTATTACATAGTGATATTGTAAGATAAAAGTCATTGAAATCTAGTTCCACAATCCTATTTATAGTCATGCTTGAAAAAGAATATCACTAAACAATTCAATGTTTAATAATAAACCATGTACATGTATCTATAAATGACAAAATATAAGATTGACAAGATAATTTTATCAATGTTCATTGAATCAACACAATAGTAGGTCGAAAACCCCTGGGGTTGAAGCTAGGACATAAAATCTATTTGTGGGTATAAACCAATAGATAAATAAGTAAGGAATCTCCACACTCTCTCGTATACCATGTTGAGGTTCATAACAGACCGCAAGGATGAGATTGAACCAACCAACAAACCCCAATTCCTGTAATAAACAAGGAGAAAAACAATGTTAGGGTAGCACAACATTACAACCTAAGAAGTGTATTAGAGATGATTTATGGGTGTAGTACTATAGGGAGAATCCATAAGTGTGCTAGAAAGAAGATGTAAACCAATAAAAAGAGAGCTTAGGGTGCTCATAGTATAAATCACTTGTATTCAAGAGATTAGGAAGTTCACATGAGGCATGGATCCTTTCCCAATTTATGCCCAATATCAATTTGTGTCATTCTAGGATTTGGGAGGGTTTTAGTTCTTGTTAGGATACATTTATAGAAAATTCATTGAGTGAAGACCTTACTCTAGTTAATGTTTTAAAATGAAAGAATGTAATATTTTCATTTCATAATTTTAATGGAAATAGGATGAGCAATATTTATTACATAGGTTAGATTTCATCTAATTTTTTAATTAATGAGTTTGTTAGAAAAATAATGTAGTTTTTACAGTTTTGGAATATATGTTCTGTCTCTTATCATCATTTTTCATGGTACTAATAATATTTTTCATATGATGTAGTTGTGAGGGATCCTACATGAGCTCTTTCCATCTAAATACAAAACTTGGACAAGATTCCAACTATAAATCTCTAGGTTTAACAAAAGCGCAAGTAAGGTTAAGTTCAATATGCCACTAGTTCTTGTAAATGGAATTCTAGTGTTTGATCTTTTTCAATTCATTTTATTATATTTATTTCCCATGATTACTCGTATTTCGTGCAGGATATACAAAACTTGTACTTCCTAAGTTGTAATCATAAGAAGCATTACTAGAACTTGATAAAATGGTATGCTATTTAAAGTAACATGTTATCTTATAGACATGAGTATATTCATGTGAACATATATAATATATACTGACATGGTGTGTGGTAGGTCCCTTATATAGCTTCATCCTTGGAGAGTGTCAGGCTTGGCACAAATGGTCATAAAGACCTATTTAACTGGGTCACTATATAACTTTCAAAGCTTAATGATTAACGTGATGTTTTACAACTTTTGAAACCAACATTCCTTTCTCTACAGGTATGAAATATTATATTTTTCTTTATGTTTCTGTAATCATTTTATTTGGAATATTTCGTTGAAAATTTTATGGATATCAGGACAATTCATACTAATGATGGTATTAGCAATAATTGTTAAATTAGAGCACATACCATTTTTGTTTTTTCCTTCAGGATAGGTAACGAATTATCCATTTCTCACTTACTTACGATAGTTTGATAAAAAGGTAAAATAAAATAAAATTAAGCACCAACAATATATACCTAAGAAAGCAATTCTTGCATAAGCATATTGTCATATAGAATTCGTTTAAATAAATTTACACAAACCTATTTATGTTCAAGATCCATTTTCAATTGCAATACATAGTGGATCCTAGATATCTTTGCACATCTTATCTCTTTCCCTACAATTGTCAGAATGTTCTTTTATATTCATGAGATTCCTAGAGATTCTGTCAGCCTGCAACCTTCCTTTGTGGTCTGCATGTCTAACTACCCACCATGCTCTCTATCCACACCAAAGGATCTACAACAAGCTAGAACCAACACCATCAAGTCCATTTTTTTTTATTTCACTAATCACGCCTCACACAATTTCTCTAAGCAAAGAGCTCCAAGTATCCTCTATGGTTTTTTTGTCACATTCCGAGTGAGGTTATACCTGCATCTCACAAAATGACTCAAAGATTAACACTTCAAGTATCCTATAATTCCCCCCCACCAAAAAAAACCCTAGTTCTTTCCTTGCTTTCATAAATACAAGTACAAAGACTCAAGACAAATGCAACTTTGAGATACAAATGATGTAATGAACTCAAAAATGGCTTAAGGAAAGATGTTGCTCAAAATCAAATAGGTAAGGAAATCGAGACATGGAATACCTATGATAGTTTGAGAAAAGGTAAAAACAAATGAAATTAAGCATCTACAAGAAACAAATAAGCAAGCAATTGTTACATAGCGATATTGTAAGATAAAAGTCATTGAAATCAATTTCCACAATCGTATTTATAGGCATACTTCAACAATAATATCACTAATCAATTTAATATTTAACAATAAACCATGGGCACGTGGATATGGATGACCAAAGATGATATTGATAAGATAAATTTATCAATGTCCATTGAATCAACACAATAGTAGGTCAATAAACTGTATGGTTGCAACTAGGACATAAACCCTACTTGTGGGCATAAATCAATAGAGGAATGACTAATGAATTCCCACACTCTCTTGTATACCATATTGAGTTTGGTAAGAGACCACAAGGATAAAATTGAAGGAACGAACAACCCCTAATTCCTGTTATAAACAAGGAGAAAAACAGTCTTATGGTAGCACAACATTACAACTTAAGAAGTGTATTAGAGATTATTTATGGGTGCATTAGTATAGGGAGAATCCACAAGTGTGCTAGATAGAAGATGCAAACCAATAACACGAGATTTTAGGGTGGTCATAGTGTAAATCACTTGTATTCAAGAGATTAGGAAGTTCACATGAGGCATGGGTCCTTTCCCAATTTATGCCAAATGTAAATATGTGTCACTCTAGGATTTGGGATGGTTTTAGTTCTAGTTATTATACATTTTTTGATAATTCATTGAGTGAATACCTTACTATACTTGTTGGATTTCAATGCTAGAATGCAATCTTTTCTTTTCTTATTTATAATGGAACCGGGATAAACAGAATTTATTAGATCCGTTAGATTTCATCTAATTTTTCTACAAGCTAAGGAAATAAATGAATTGGTGATGTTTTTTAATTCATGAGTTTGTTAGAAAAATAATGTAGACTTTACAGTTTTGGAATATTTGTTCTATATATTATCATCATTTTTCATAGTACTAATAATATTTGTAATATGATGTGGTTGTGAGAGACCTTACATGAGGTCCTTCCATTATAGGAAATTTCAACTCAAACTCGGCCTCTTAAGGAAAATTAAAAAAATAATAGTTAAAATAATAAAATAATATTTATTAATTTTGGAGGAAGAAAAGAAAAAAGTACTTTTTGGTTCGTATTTTCGACATATATCCCCATGTTTTACTCAAATTTTGATCAAGAGAGCTCATTCGATGCGGAATTTAATTACGCATCCAATGAGTACCCACTCGGTATACTTTTGATGGGCCTCGCTACCCTAAAAACAAAAAATACCTGAAAAAACATGATGATGATGTCATCATCATATTTTTTCAAGTATTTATTATTTTTGGGGTAGTGGGGCCTGTCAAAATTATGCCAAGTGGATACTCATTGGATGTGGAATTCAATTTCGCATCCAACGAGCTCTCTTGATCGAAATTTGAGTAAAAACATAGAGAGATATGTTGGAAATACGAATAAAAAAAGTATTTTTTTTATGATACCTATTCCCAAATTTATATTAAGAAATTTGTTTAAGAGGTGCTCTCTTTTTGAATTTTAAATCATTTTGATTGGCTAATACATGATGACATGGAATTTGTATTATTTTTGGAAGGCCTATTTTAAATTGAAATTTCCTCTAATGCATCCAAAGAGAGAATGTGGATAGGAATCGAACTATAAATATCTATGTTTAACAAAAACAAAAGTAAGGGTAAATTCAAGATGCCACCACTTCTTGTAAATGGTATGTTAGTTTTTGAGTTTTTCCAATTCTTGTTATTATCTTGATTTCCCATGATTACTCATATTTGGTGAAGGATATACAAAACTTCTACTCCCTAAGTTGTAAGCATACGAAGCAGCATTACAATTTGATCAAATGGTATTATATTTAAAGCAACATGTTATCTTATGGAAATGAGTATATTCATTTGAACATATATAATATATATTTACATGGTGTGTGGAAATTCCCATATATAGCTTCATCCTTGGGGAGTGTCAAGCTTGGCACAAATGGTCATAAAGACCTATTTGAGTTGGTCACTATACAACTTACAAAACTTAATGATCAATGTGATGGTGTACAACTTTTGACACCGACATCCCTTGATCTACAAGTATTCCATATTATAGTTGTCCATATTTTTATGAAATCATTGTATTTGGAATATTTCATTGAAAATTCTATGGATATTAGGACAATCCACACTAGTGATGGTATTATCTGTAATTGTTAAATTAGAATGCATTCTATTTTTCTTTATTCGGTTTAGGTAATGAATTATTGATTTCTCACTTACTTATGTGAGTTTAAGAAAAGGTAAAATCAAATGAATGTAAGGACCAACAATATATACATATGAAAACAATTCTTGGATAGTCATATTGTCAGATAGAAGTAGTTGAAATCAAGTTCCACAAACCTATTTATATTCAAGATCCATTTTCATTTGCAAAACATAGTGGATCCTACAGATCTGTGCACATATTATCTCATTCACTACAATGGTTAGAATTTCCATATATATTCATGACATTGCTAAAGATCCTTTCAACCTACAACCTTCCTTGGTGGTTTGTATGTCTGAATACCGACCATTCTCTCTATCCATGAAAAAGTCTGTACAACAAGCTAGCACCAACACCATCAAGTCCAATTATGTTATTTCACTAAGAATTCCTCACACAATTTCTCTAGGCGTAGATCTCCAAGTATCCTCCAAGGTTTCTTTGTCACAAGCTGAGCTAGGATATATCTCCATCTCACAAAAGGACTTAAACATTAAGACTTCAAGTATCCTTTATTTTTCCCCAAAAACCCTAGATCTTCTCTTGCTTTCATAAATACAAGTACAACGACTCAAGAGAAGTGCATATTCAAGATACAAATGATGTATTGAACTCACAACTAGATTAAGGAAATGTGATGTTCAGATTCAAATAGGTAAGTAAATTTAGACATGGAATATTGATGATAGTTTAAGAAATGGTAAAAACAAATGAAATTAAGTATCAAGAACAAACAAATAAGCAAGGAATTCTTACCTACCGATATTGTAAGATAAAATTCATTGAAATCAAGTTCCACAATCCTATTTATAGGAATACTTGAACAAAAATATAACTAATCAATTCAACATTTAACAATAAAACATGAGCATGTACCTATGGATGACAAAATATAAGTTTGATAAGATAATTTTAACAATGTCTGTTGAATCAACAAAATAGTAGGTCAATAAACCCTAGGGTTGCATCTAGGACATTAAACCTAGTTTTGGGCATAAACCAATAGAGAAATGAGTAAATAATTCCCACACTCTCTTGTATACCAAAAAACCCTAATTCTTGTAATAAACAAGGAGAGAAACAATGTTAGGGTAGCACAACATTACCACCTAAGAAGTGTATTACAGATTATTTATGGGTGCAGTACTATAAGGAGAATCCATAAGTGTGCTAGAGAGAATATGAAAACCAATAACAAGAGTATTTAAAGTGCTCATAGTATAAATAGTTGGTATTCAAGATATTAGGAAATTAAGATGATGCATGGGTGCATCCTCAATTTATGCCAAATGCAAAATTTTGTCATTCTAGGATTCGAGAGGGTTTTAGTTCTAGTTATGGTACATTTCTCAATAATTCATTGAGTAGATATCTTACTATACTTGTTGTATTACAATGCTAGAATGCAATCTTTTCATTTATTATTCAGAATGGAACGAGGATGAACAAAATTTATTACATCTCTTAGATTTCATCTAATTTTTTCTACAAGCCAAGGAAACAAATTAATTGGTGACATTTTTTTATTTATGATTTTGTTAGCAAAATTATGTTGTATTTATAGTTTTGGAATATATGCTCTTTCTATTATATAAATTTTCATGGTACTAATAATATTTGTAATATGACGTACTTGTGAGCAACCACGCATGAGGTATTTCCATCCAAATAGAGAATCTGGAGAGGATTCCAACTATAAATATCTAGGTTTAACAATATCACAAGTAAGGGTAAATTCAAGATTCCACCACTTATTGTAAACATCATGCTAGTTTTTTATCTTTTCCAATTCTTGTTATTATCTTGATTCCCCGTGATTACTTGTATTTGGTGCATGATATACAAAACTTCTACTTCCTAAGTTGTAAGCATAAGAAGAATTAGTACAACTTGATAAAATGGTATGCTATTTAAAGTAACACGTTGTCTTATGGACATGAGTACATTGATGTGAAGATATATAATATATATTGACTTGGTGTGTGGCAGGTCCCATATATAGCTTCATCATTGGGGGGTGTCAAGCTTGACAAAAATGGCCATAAAGTCCTGTGTGATATTGTACAACTTTTGAAACCGGCATCTCGTGCTTTGCATGTATGACTTATTGTAGTTGTCCGTATTTTTGTGTGATAATTTCCTTTGGAATATTTCATTGAAAATGCTAAGGATACGAGGACAATTCATACTAGTGATGGTAATATATAGGTTAAAAGAACACAGTGCACATCTCAGACATGAGAGAATAACAAACTCAGCCATAGCAGAACACTCCCATAACACAAAACATCACATTTTCCTAGAAAATTCAAAAGTCTTAGAGATTGTCCCAAATTACTACAAAAGGAAAGCTCGAGAAACCATAAAATTTGAAAAATGCGTGAGAAACTTCAACCGCGACAATGGGCTGAAACTGAAAGAAGCATAAAAACCAGTCATTAGTAAACTGATTAGATAATTAACAACTTGAACTCTAATTAAATAACCTATGATAATAAATAATAAACAATTAAACTCCAAATCAATTTTAATAAAAAAAATTAAAAAACAATTTAATAACTTAAATATACTAAAAATATAAATATTAAATAATAACAACTTATGCAATTTATTAATTAAGATTCTTTATAACTTTTGCAATATTAAAAACAAAAAAAATAATTAAAATTTCCAAAGTAATTAAAATTTATAACTAAAATAAGTAATAAAAAGCATTAATATGATATTTAGAAACTTTAACTCTAATTAAATAACATACGATATTAAATAATAAATAAATAAACTTCTAATCAACTTAAACCCAAAAAATACAAAAAATTAATAACTTAATTATAGTTATAAAAGGTATTATTAAATATTAACATGCCTAAGTAATTAAAAATTTATAACTAAAGTAAGTAATAAAATAAATTAATAGTAATTTAAATGTACAACTAAACTAAGTAATTAAACATTTAAATTAAGAGTAAAGAAAATTTTTAAAGAATAAAATTACATCATAAAAATTAGAAAAAAAATTATAAGTAAAAGATTAAATTAAATTGCTTAATCTCTAATTAAAGGTTCTTTAAAAACCTCATTAAGAATTGGTTTGACAATAGGTAATAAAAGTTAATTAAAAATTAAAAAATTAATAAAAAATAAAAGATTGTGACGTACCAAGGCAATCTACCCATGTCCATTGAGAAGTACGCTATGAAAAAAAAAAATATATTTTAATGAAAATTCATAACCCTGTGGTATGCGAGCTTAATTTGTCCCATTGATTAATGACCCTAGTTCATAGGCATAGTTTGATACAACCAACACGAGCCTTCTAATTGCAATAGGAAAGCATATTCAAACTAAATATAAATGTTGTGCTATATATTTTTGCTTTAAGTTCGCACCTCTATTATTACCCTTCATTTACATGGATATTCGAGTACCTCTCTCAGATACTAGCTCACTTCAGTAACTCGATACACATATATTAAGATATTTTGGTATTTCATTAATAACAATAAGTATGACATATTTGTTAGAAAAACATATACAACATACTGATCACATAATTGTTCAATGAATGAAACGATCCGTATATCGTCTTGTTCCTTAGGTACGGTTAAACATTCCATAGCAAGAGCCTTATAATTGTTCTTGCCAGGATCACATGAGAGGGAACATGAAAATCTCCATGTCAGCTGCTCAATAAAACAAACAGGGTTAATTAGTTGTACTTGGGTGCATCTATGGAAATCTATAATAGGTCACACTATTTATTTCAGATATGCATAAGTTATATAATTGACATCTTCCATACTATCATCCAAAGCTAACAAATTTTTCGTTCGCCCTTGCCAAACATTCCTTGCAATCACAGCTTGCCGACAAAATAGATAAGCTCATAAATGATTAAGCATTTCAAGGAATTATCATCATTACAACTAATTTAAGGAAATAGTTTAAGCAGGAATCATACTACCCTCTTTACTGAACCATACTGCTCATGCATAGAACAAAACCCTTTTCCTTAACGAAACATACAACAATTACATGGGAAATACTAATCAATATGACCCAGGTGACTGAAAACTCTATTGCGACTTTCCTCCCAACCATTGGCTCTATCTGGCGTAGGTTGTTCTTCCTAGAGCCACCCGCGAGCTAGGCGATGAATCCAAGAAGGTAAGGTTAAAACTTTGGATACTCCCAAAGTATTTTACGGATTTGCCTCACGCCCTGGAAACTATGCAAAGGTCTTTGAAACATTGGGAAACCCAAACAAGATTTAGCTACCAAACTCTGATCTGCAAAATTCCAAAATAATAGGATGACTGAAGAAAGGTGTAGGTCACGTAAAGTCTTTCAAAAATGCCCATCTCAGATCTATTCAAGGATTTAAACGGTGTTTGTTAGTAATGCTTGGAATGATGCTCTACTTGCCATATTCCTTCTTCGTATCTATTAAGCAATCAAAGGCAAGAATTGCTCCCCATTATGGCAGGGTAACAAATACATAGATACATCACTTCATATCCAAACAATTTCAAACCAAGTCTTAATTATCCTCATCATGTTCAATAGATTCAGATCAATAGAGATAGAGGGTGAGAGTTATCAATTTATATATAGATATAATATAAGTAATCGCATTTCCATAAAGTGATTTAAGGTTCAACCTAATTTTCCATACAAGATGTGGATCTGTTCTTTATGATTCACTACTTGGTGGCTGCACAAGGACGGGCTCTCATCCAACACAGATCATACACCAAACTACACTGTTCATATGAACTCAAACTGAGATAACATAGACATATGCATACTGGCATGGGTGTTAATCGTAGGTATCTCAAGATCCTTAATCCACAGCTACTTAAGGCAAGTAATCCTGAGACGTACCATCTAGTCACCAACTAATGGTGGGAAACGTCAGATGCATACCCTATATTGCTTGCGATCATGCCCTCCAAGTGACATGATCTATTCTAACTAAGAATATATGTCAGCAACCATGACTCAAACATATATCAACCCATATTATTCACAACCCAAAATACCTATTATGCACAGAAAATGCAAATCGAAGGCATATGAAGATCGCCCAACACATAAAGGCAAACTCGCAGTAATACACAAAACCTACAATCACCAGTGCATGGAAATCACCCAATGCATCAATGCAAACTCGCATGCATAACTATAATATGTAAATCGCACAACCTGCACAATGATGCATAAGCATACCTGATCCAATCTTTTATAGATCATGGATTATATCACATATCGATCCCTGATAAGAGATTACAGACACCGCACATAAACATTCCACAGATGAAAATAGCAAACCAAGATAATTTTCAGATATGAATCCGTTGAAGAATCATCAGACGCTTAGAGTTTATGAAACTGCAATAAAAAAAAAAGATACATGCTCAAATCTCATCAACAGAGGAAGAAGACATGATTATATTCATCAAATTACAAAAATCCAGTAGAAGCTCAGAACCAGATCAACCCAGGAAGAATGCATGCCTAGTTTTTTCTCAAAATGCCAGATCATAGGCGCATGGTCATAGTTCTCTTTAAAATCGCAAAAGGCAAAGAAACGTTACAGCTATCAGTCCAGCGGTGCCTGCAACTAAATCTTAAAGCAGAAATAAACAAAAAGGGGGTCAACAAATACTTTCCATGCAAACCAGAAACACAGGCCACAATTATGCGAAAGAACACCCCTCCACGATTTCCCCAAATTGCAGACAGGAATACATGCAAGCATGGAGCGCCAAGTCGAAGTGGTGGAAAGTGAGCCCGTGAGTCCTCCTAAAATAACCCTCGAGTCGCGATAATCCTACTGGTTAAACCGAATAATCCATAATTTTCCCCGCCCTTTTAGTTGTGAAATAAATTGCCCTCAGTCATGCGTCGAGTCTCTCAGCTTTAGATTAAGATCAATAAGGAAATGTTTATAGTTATTTATTATTTTCTTTTTTATCTTCTGCTAAATTTTTACAATGATGATATACCACAATAACCCAACCTTTATTCCCCTTGAGAAGAGAGTGTAATGGATTAATGATTGACGCACTATAATATATACCAAAAATATGTTTTCTTTTGGTAAAGGGTATTGACTACACAAGTCCCTATTTTATTTTACCCATGTATATTTAAAAGAATATGCTTAGTAATAATCTTCTTAAAGCTTGCTTCTATTTTATCCCTTATTCTTTTAAAACTGGAAAACTTTTATTGCATTCATAGAATATGATCTATTAGGGGAAAAAACTATCAAGTGCAAAAACATAGAGGTAGTAACAATCGCATGTTCTTACCAGTGTTAAATAGTTTTCCTCATGCTTATCGATTCTTCTTTTGCATAGTGATCATACACAAATTTTAAATAATAAGTAAACTCAGTTTCTTCTGTCACCGAAGGCCTCATGATGGAACTCAGTCCTTATTAATGGGTTCCCAAGGTTTTTTTAAGTCTTAACGTTTCCCCTTAATGGATCCATCCCCAATCATTATTTGTCAAGTCACTTTCAGTATCCTGAGTCTATCGACTACATCTAGAGCCCTTTTTAATAAGTCAGAATCAATACTTACAGTGCAATTCTCTTACACATTATGTTTCTTGTCATTCAAAGCTTTCAGTCTTTAACCCTGCCAATTATATTCATAACTTGATGGAGATTTAGATTCGGTACTTACAGTGATGTTTACTTACAATGTGAGTTTTGGGTTGACGTGGCGAGGGATGTTACATCCTCTCCCCCTTCGAATTAACACCATCCTCGGTGTTACCTATTTCCCGAGCCTTGTCTCCATTCCTTCTTCAGGTTCTGATTGCTTGCCTTTGTATTTCTTAATTCCCTCTTGATAGATGGGATTAGGTCACCAACCTACATATTTAAACATATATATGCATGTCTACTAACATTAACATTGATAACATTGTATAACTCAGAATACAACACTATACAATTTTCATAATCCACGGTGGTTCCAATATACATGTCAGTTCTATTTGCCAATAAGTAGACATATTACCTCATAGGTACAAGTTTACCTGTAATGCACATACCTCTTTTCAACATTATTCTTTTCTCTGGATGTCTTCCATCCCAGCACTCCAAGTGCTAACAGTACTCCAAGTACCAATCCAAGCCACCCAACACAAGGACGATACCCTTCCTTAGGCATATATCCTTCTTGTGCTATTTAGGGTGCTTCACCATTATTCTTTTCTCTTGATGTCCTCCATCCTAGCACACCAAGTGCTAACAGTACTCCAAGTACCAATTCAAGCTACCCAACACAAGGACGATACCCTCGTATCTCCTTCTTGTGCTATTCAGTGCGCTTTGCGAAGCTTAGGCACCTCCGTTCTCGCACACCACCATAGCACCTAGAGGTTATTCTCTTCACATAGCCCCCACTCTTGTGACAGTCCTCTTAATGTGTGCAGAACAAGTCTTTAACCAAAACGTCTTACATCTAGGCATCCCCAGAATGCATAATGGTCCCTAGCTGGCCCGCAGGAAAATAGATAGCTTTCATCCACTACCTTCAACACCACTTCCTTGTGGTGACAACTTTATCCACATGAGATCTTTCTCATATCTTCTTAACTCATTATAGTCCTAGAGATTTAGCCTTCCTCATGGCCACAATTTCCCATGCCTACAATTACTCTATAGGTGGTCAGTTTATCATATTATTAATTCAAAGAACATGAAACTTCTTAGCATAAGTCATGCCTTAATTCATTTCTCATTCATCGGATAAGAGCCTTTTCATTTTCTTTTAACACCGGAATTGACAAGAAGGAATTCAAAAGAAGCCACAAAACCCTTTCAATTTCTTAAAACAACACAATTCATAAGAAGCCACATAAAACCTAGGAAATTTGACAATGCAGACCCCACCTTACACATTAACTTCAATTTATTACAACAGAATCCAAAAGTTCACTCACTATTGCAATTTCATAATATACTACATCTAAACCTTTTATCTACTAGACATTATAAGCCTCCAAAAAAATTATGGAATTATTGTGAACTGTGAACTATTTATCAACTAGATACTATATATTGTCAATTAAAATGATAAATTTCTTGTGAGCTTTCAATAATCTTGCGAAAAAAATTATTCTAAAAGACTATCAAAAGGCAATCTGCAAATAATGCTCACATGGAATGGATCTGCAGTGGTAAATTTATTTATTTATTTTTCCAAGGAAAACTTTAGATAGCCCCTTGAGCACTTCTTTGTTGTAGGTGGACGGTACCCAATATAACCTCATAAATACTGATTACAATGCTTAGCTGGTAAGGACATCAATTGATGCATACAATAGAGGAAACAACCCCAAGATCAATCACAAGACCTACTACATAAGACACAAGACATTCAACCACTCACAGTAGGCCACGAGATTATCTTCAATGGTAAATATATCCAACTATCCTTAACAATGTGTGCCATTCCAGAAAAATTGAAAATATGCTTCTTATACCAATGAATCTATATTGTAACTAAATAGCAATTAACAAGTGCCATAATACAACTAGATTCTCTAGCCATTGCCTACATGATTTATGATGCACATGTTTATATCTATAATTCATTTAGCATAGACAATTCCTTCTATCACCCATCATCGGTGATTGACCCTCACCAAACAAAAGAAAAGGACGCCTTTCACCATTGTCAAGCTACATAAGCAGCATTAGGCTGCAATTGTTCTTCACCCTTAAGTGTCAAACCGTCACACGTGGTAACTCTCACAGTTATTTAATTGTAATGCTTGTTCCTTTTTTAATGCTGCAATAAGTCATTGAATAAATACAAGTTCTACAAAATCATCAAAAATACATCCTATTTGTGGAGCAGGGAGTAAACATTCAATAGGGGATGGAATCAATTTCATCTGACTTTCTGGATTTCAAGCTTACCAATTCAAAAATAAGTTTCACCTGATGTTTCCTTTGCTACAATTCTCTCAAAGTTTATAGATCCTCCCGAAATGTGACTTTTAGCAACTCACTAGTTCTTGACTATAGGCATCCTCCAACCATTCAAAATACTGTTGGAAATTGCTAACAAAAATAATATTTACTTCAGATATATACCCTTTAAGAAAAGAATATATAATGAATGGATGCATACCAAGGTGAATAAAATGCAGAAGATGGACCTGCCAAAAATATTATATAAAAAAATATTATAATCTAGAATGGAAAGTGGAGTAGGATATGCAATAATCAATTAAAAAAAAAGTGCATAAACTCATCCCTATGGGGTATTAATGTGGAAAGAACTTCTTCTAAAAGAAGGAGAATATTGAAGTTGAAATGAAAGGAGAGTATTCGTATATAATGAAATGACTTCAAAGGAAATCCCATCATAGAGAATGAAATGACTTCGAAGGAAATCCCATTGTAGGGAAATGCTACCAAATCAAGATAGGGTGAATTAAATCCTTGTAAAGAAAGAAGAGTATGGTCCCACAACACGACACTATCACCGTCAATGTTAATATTGAAGGAAGCCATCTTCCATTAATGCTATTTACATCCACATTTGGACTTCTATCTCAGAGCCATTTTCCAGGTTGGCAAACCTTTTCATACCAGCAATGCCTCATAATAACGATCCTTTACATTTTATACTTATAGATGGAACATTCAACATGCAAAGGAACTTAATAGAGTGACTAGCATGGTACTGCCGCGTCGCAATTTCTTCCAAATGTAATCCTGCAAAATTATCATGTTAGCCCATTCTTAAGGGTCCAGTGTTGTAGCTGGCTCTGATACCATATGTGACATACCAAGGCAATATACCAATGTCCATCGAGAAGTACGCTATGAAAAAAAAATATTTTAATGAAAATTCATAACCTTGTGGTATGCGAGTTTAATTTGTCCCATTTATTAATGACCTTAGTTCATAGGCATACTTTGATACAACCAACACGAGCCTTCTAAATGTAATAAGAAATCATATTCAAACTAAATATAAATGTTGTGCTATGTATTTTTTCTTTAAATTTGCACGCCTATTATTACCCTTCATTTACATGGATATTCAAGTACCTCTTTGAGATACTAGCTCACTTCAGTAACTCGATACACATATATTAGGATATTTTGGTATTTCATTAATAACAATGAGTATGACATATTTGCTAACAAAACATATACAACATACTGATCACATAATTGTTCCATGAATGAAAGGATCCGTATATCATCTTGTTCCTTCGGTACGATTAAACATTCCATAGCACGAGCCTTATAATTTTTCTTGTGAGAATCACATGGGAGGGAACATGAAAATATCCGTGTTGGCTGCCCAATAAAACAAACAAGGGTAATTATTCATACTTGGATGCATCTATGGAAATCTATAATAAGTCAAACTATTTATTTCAAATATGCATAAGTTATATAATTGACATCTGCCATACTATCATCCAAAGCCAACAAATTTTCCGTTCACCCTTTCCAAACATTCCCTGCAATCACAGCTTGCCGACAAAATAGATAAGCTTATAAATGATTAAGCATTTCAAGGAATTATCATCATTACAACTAATTTAAGGAGACAGGTTAAGTAGGAATAATACTACCCTCTTTACTTAACCATACCACTTATGCATAGAACACAACCCTTTTCCTTAACGAAACATACAACAATTACATGAGAAATACTAATCAATATGACCCAATAGACTGAAAGCTCTACTATGACTTTCACGAGGAGTTCACTTAGGGAACATCTCACATAGCACGTGCGATCATGGGATATTAAACAATACCCTTAATTTTCAGAGATATTGATCCAAACTCTTTTTGTTGAAACCCCCTCCCAATACTTAAAACCTCCTCCCCACCCCTTTTTATTCCTTAATCCTTATAAACCACCCTACCCATGCCCACCTTAAACCCCTCATCCCCCCAATACCTGCAATATAATGGTTCAATTTTTAATAATTTTAAAACCCACAATATGAACTAAAGTGATAGGATATTGGTGAACAAGTGAAGCCCCCATGATGACTTTCCTCCCAACCATTGGCTCTATCCGACGTAGGTTGTTCCACCTAGATCCACCCCTGAGTTGGGCGACGAATCCAATAAGGTAAGATTAAAACTTTGGATACTCTCAAAAGTATTTTATGGATTTGCTTGACACCCTGGAAACTATGCAGAGGTCTTTGAAACATTAGGAAACCCAAACATGATTTAGCTACCAAACATTGATCTGCAAAATTCCAAAATAATAGGATAACCGAAGAAAGGTCTAGGCCACGTAAAGGTCTTCAAAAATTCCCATCTCAGATCTATTCAAGGATTTAAACGGTGTTTGTTAGTAATGCTTGCAATGATTCTCTATTTGCCATATTCCTTCTTCTTATCTATTAAGCGATCAAAGGCAAGAAGTGCTCCCCATTATGGCAGGGTAACAAATACATAGATACATCGCTTCATATCAAAACGATTTCAAACCAAGTCTTAATTATCTTCATCTTGTTCAATAGATTCAGATCAATCAAGATACAGGGTGAGAGTTATCAATTTATATCTATATATATAATATAAGTAATCACATTTCCATAAAGCGATTTAAGGTTCAACCTAATTTTCCATACAAGATGTGGATCTATTCTTTATGATTCACTACATGGCGGCTACACAAGGATGGGCTCTCATCTAACATGGATCATACACTAAACTACACTGTTCATATGAACTCAAACTAAGATAACATAGACATATGCATACTGGCTTGGGTGTTAATCACGGATATCTCAAGATCCTTAACCCACAGCTACTTAGCGCAATTAATCCTGAGGCGTACCATCTAGTCATCGACCGATGGTGGGAAACCTCAGATGCATACCCTATATTGCGTACAATCATGCCCTCCGGGTGATCTGATCTATTCTTACTAAGAATACATGCCAACAACCATGACTCAAACATATATCAACCCATATTATTCACAACCCAAACTACCTATTATGCATAGAACATGCAAATCACAGGCATATGAAGATTTGCCCACACATAAAGGCAAACTCGTAGTAATACACAGAACCAGCAATCACCAGCACATGGAAATCACCCAATGCATCAATGCAAACTTGCATGCATAACTATAATATGTCAATCGCACAACTTGCACAATGATGCATAAGCATACATGATCCAATCTTTTATAGATCGCGGATTATATCACATATCAATCCCTAATAAGAGATTGTAGACACCGCACATAAACATTCCATAGATGAAAATAGCAAACCAAGATAATTATCAGATATGAATCCACTGAATAATCAGACGCTTAGAGTTTATCAAACCGCAATAAAAAAAATGATACATGCTCAGATCTCATCAACAGAGGAAGAAGACATGATTATATTCATCAAATCAAAAAAATTCAGTAGAAGCTGAAAACCAAATCAAGCCAGGAAGAATGCATGCCTATTTTTTTCTCAAAACGCCAGATCATAGGTGCACACTCATAGTTCTCTTTAAAATCACAAAAGGCAAAGAAACATTACAACTATCAGTTTGACGCTACCTGCAACTAAGTCTTAAAGAAGAAATTAAAAAAAGGGGGTCAACAAATAATTTCCATGCAAAGCAGAAACGCAGGCCATAATTATGCGAAAGAACACCCCCCCACAATTTCCCCAAATTGTAGATAGGAATACATGCAAGCTTGGAGTGCCAAGTCCCGGTAGTGGAAAGTGAGCTCGCAAGTCCTCCTAAAATAACCCTAGGGTCGCGATAATCCTACTAGTTAAACCGAATAATCCATAATTTGCACCCCCCCCCCCCTTTTCATTGTGAAATAAATTTCCCTCAGGCATGCTTAGAGTCTCTCGACTTTAGATTAAGATCAATTAGGAACTGTTTATAATTATTTATTATTTCCTTTTTTATCTCCTGCTAAATTTTTACAATGATGATATACCACAATAACCTGTGCCCTTATTCCCCTTGAAAAGAGAGTGTAATGGATTAATGATTGACGCACTTTAATATATACCTAAAATATGTTTTCTTTTGGTAAAGGGTATTGACGAAACAAGTCGCTATTTTATTTTACCCATGTATATTTAAAAGAATATGCTTAGTAATAATCTTTTTAAAGCTTGCTTCTATTTTATCCCTTATTCTTTTAAAACTGGAAAAGTTTTATTGCATTCATAAAATATGATCTATTAGGGGAAAAGAGTATCAAGCACAAAAACATAGAGGTAGTAACAATCGCGTGTTCTTACCAGTGTTAAATAGTTTTCCTCATGCTTATCAGTTCTCCTTTTGCATAGTGATCATACACATATTTTAAATAATAATAAAACTCACTTTCTTCTATCACCAAAGGCCTAATGATGGCGCTCAGTCCTTATTAATGGGTTCCCAATGTTTTGTTAAGTTTTAACCTTTCCCCTTAATGGATTCGTCCTTAGTCATTATTTGCCAAGTCACTTTCAGTCTCCTGAGCCTATCGACTGCATCTAGATCCCTTTTTAATAAGTCAGAATCGATACTTATAGTGTAGTTCTCTTACAGTGTATGTTTCTTGTCATTCGAAGCTTTCAGTCTTTAACCCTACCAATTATATTCACAACTTTATAGAGATTTAGCATCGGTACTTACACTGATGTTTACTTACACTGTGATTTTTGGGTCGAGGTGGTGAGGGATGTTACATCATCTCCCCCTTCAAATTAACACCGTCCTCGGTGTTACCTATTTTCCCAGCCTCGTCTCCATTCCTTCTTTAGGTTCTGATTGATTGCCTTTGTATTCCTTAATTCCCTTTGGATAGATGGGATTAGGTCACCAACCTGCATTTTTAAACATATATATTCATGTCTACTAACATCAACATTGATAACATTGTATAACTCAGAATCCAACACTATACAATTTTCATAATCCACAGTGGTTCCAATATACATGTGAGTTCTGTTTTCCAATAAATAGACATATTGCCTCATAGGTACAAGTTTACCTATAATGCACATACCTCTTTCCGTCATTATTCTTTTCTCTCGATGTCCTCCATCTCAGCACTCCAAGTGCTAACAGTACTCCAAGTAACAATCCAAGCCGCCCAACATAAGGACGATACCTTTCCTTAGGCGTATTTCCTTCTGGTGCTATTCAGGGATCTTCGTCATTATTATTTTCTCTGGATGTCCTCCATCCCAGCACACCAAGTGCTAACAGTACTCCAAGTACCAATTCAAGCTACCCAACACAAGGACGATACCCTCGTATCTCCTTCTTGTGCTATTCAGGGTGCTTCAATGAGCTTAGGCACCTTCGTTCTTGCACACCACCACAGCACCTAGTGGTTATTCTCTTCACATATCCCCCACTCTTGTGACAATCCTATTAATATGTGCAGAACAAGTCTTCAACCAAAACATCCTACATCTAGGCAACCCGAGAATGTATAATAGTCCCTAGCTGGCCCAGGGGAAAACAGGTATCTTTCATCCACTACCTTCATCATGATTTCCTTGTGGTGACAACTTTATGCAGATGAGATCTTTCTCATGTCTTCATAACTCATTACATCCCTAAAGATTTAGCCTTGCTCATGGCCACAATTTCCCATGCCTGCAATCACTCTATAGGTGGTCAGTTTATCATATTATTAATTCAAAGAACATCAATATTTTTATCATAAGTCATGCCTTACTTCATTTCTCATTCATTTAATAAGAGCCTTTTCAATTTTTTTTAACACCAGAATTAACAAGAAGGCATTCACAAAAAGCCACAAAACCCTTCCAATTTCATAAAACAACACAATGAGCAAGAAACCACATAAAACCTGGGAAATTTGACAATGCAAACACTACCTTACACATTAACTTCAATTTATTACAACATAAACCAAAAGTTCAATCACTATTGCAATTTTATAATATACTACATTTGAACCTTTTATCTACTAGACATTATAAGCCTTCAAACAAATTATGAAATAATTGTGAACTGTGAACTATTTATTAACTAGATACTATATGTTGTCAATTAAATTGATAGATTTATTGTGAGCTTTCAATAATCTTGCAAAAAAAAATTCTTATAAAAGACTATCAAAAGGAAATTTGTAAATAATGCTCACATGGAACTCGATCTCCAGTGGTAAATTTTTTTATTTTTTTTTCCAAGGAAAACTTTAGATAACCCCTTTAGCACTTCCTTGCTGTAGGTGGATGGTACCCAGTGTAACTAAATAGCAATTAACAAATGCCATAATACAACTAGATTCTCTAGCCATTGCCTACATGATTTATGATGCACATGTTTAAATCTGTAATTCATTTAGCATATACAATTCCTTCTGTCACCTGTCATCGGTGATTGACCCTCACCAATCAAAAGAAAATGATGCCTTTCACCATTGTCGAGCTACACAAGCAACATTAGGCTGTAATTATTCTTCACCCTTAAGTGTCAAATGGTCACAGGCAGTAACTCTCACAGTTATTTAATTGTGATGTTTGTTCCTTTTTTAATGCTACAATAATTCATTGAAGAAATACAAGTTCTACAAAATCATCAGAAATACATCCTATTTGTGGAGCAGGGAGTAAACATTCAATAGGGGATGGAATCAATTTCTTCTGACTTTCTCGATTTCAACCTTACCAATTCAAAAATAAGTTTCACCTAATTTTGCCTTTGCTACAATTCTCTCAAATTTTATAGATTACCCGAGTGTGTGACTTTTAGCATCTCACTCGTTCTTGACTATAGAGATCCTCCAACCATTCAAAATACTGTTGGAAATTGCTAACAAAAATAATATTTACTTTAGATATATACCCTTTAAGAAAAGAATATATAATGAATGGATGCATACGAGGGTGAATAAAATGCAGAAGATGGACCTACCAAAAATATTATAAAATAAAATAATATAATATAGACTGGAAAGTAAAGTAGGATATGCAATCATCAATTAAAAAAAAAACGTGCATAAACTCATCCCTCTGGGGTATTAATGTGGAAAGAAATTCTTCTAAAAGAAGGAGAGTATTGATGTTGAAATGAAAGGAGAGTATTCGTATACAATGAAATGACTTCAAAGGAAATACCATCATATAGAATGAAATGACTTCGAAGGAAATCCTATCGTAGGGAAATGCCACCAAATATAGATAGGGTGAATTAAATCCTTGTAAAGGAAGAAGAGTATGGTCCCACAACACGACACTATCACCATCAATGTTAATATTAAAGAAATCCATCTTCCATTAATTCTATTTACATCCACATTTGGACTTCTATCCCAGAGCAATTTTCCAGGTTGGAAAACCTTTTCATACCAGCAATGCCTCATAATAACTATCCTTTACATTTTATACTTATAGATGGAACATTTAGCATGCAAAGGAACTTAGTAAAGTGACTAGCATGCTACTCATCTGGTTTTAATTCGACAACTGATCCCGAGAGAGTATGAACTGCTATGTCGCAATTTTTTCCAAACGTAATCCTACAAAATTATCATGTTAGCCCATTCTTAAGGGTCCAGTGTTGTAGGTGGCTCTGATACCATATGTGACATACCAAGGCACTCTACCCATGTCCATCGAGAAGTACGCTATGAAAAAAATATATATTTTAATGAAAATTCATGACCCTGTGGTATGCGAGTTTAATTTGTCCCATTGATTAATGACCTTAGTTCATAGGCATACTTTGATACAACCAACATGAGCCTTCTAAATGCAATAGGAAAGCATATTCAAACTAAATATAAATGTTGTGCTATATATTTTTGCTTTAAGTTCGCACGCCTATTATTACCCTTCATTTACATGGATATTCGAGTACCTCTTCGAGATACTAGCTCACTTCAGTACCTCGATACAAATATATTAGAATATTTTGGTATTTCATTAATAACAATGAGTATGACATATTTTCTAGCAAAACATATACAACATACTAATCACATAATTGTTCCATGAATGAAACGATCCGTATATCATCTTGTTCCTTGGGTACGGTTAAACATTCCATAACAAGAGCCTTATAATTGTTCTTGCCAGGATCACACGAGAGGGAACATGAAAATCTCTGTGTCGGCTTCCAAAAAAACAAACAGGGTTAATTAGTCGTACTTGGATGCATCTATGGAAATCTATAATAAGTCAAACTGTTTATTTCAGATATGCATAAGTTATATAATTGACATTTGCCATCCTATCATCCAAAGCCAACAAATTTTCCGTCCGCCCTTGCTGAACATTCCCTGCAATCATAGCTTGCCGACAAAACAGATAAGTTCATAAATGATTAAGCATTTCAAGGAATTATCATCATTACAACTAATTTAAGGAAATAGGTTAAGCAGGAATCATACTACCCTCTTTACTAAACCATACTGCTCATGCATAGAACACAACCCTTTTCCTTAATGAAACATACAACAATTACATGAGAAATACTAATCAATATGACCCAAGTGACTGAAAGCTCTACTTTGACTTTCCTCCTAGCCATTGGCTCTATTCGGTGTAGGCTGTTCCACCTAAAGCCACCCTCGAGCTGGGCCACTAATCCAAGAAGGTAAGGTTAAAACTTTGGATAGTCTCAAAATATTTACGGATTTGCCTCAAGCCCTAGAAACTATGCAGAGGTCTTTGAAACATTGGGAAACCCAAACAGGATTTAGCTACCAAACTCTGATCTGCAAAATTCAAAAATAATAGGATGACCAAAGAAAGGTCTCTAGGTCACATAAAGTCCTTCAAAAATTCTCATCTCAGATCTATTCAAGGATTTAAAAGGTGTTTGTTAGTAATGCTTGCAATGATGCTCTACTTGACATATTCCTTCTTCGTATTCCCCATTATGGCAGGGTAACAAATGCATAGATACATCACTTCATATCCAAACGATTTCAAACCAAGTCTTAATTATCCTCGGATTGTTCAATAGAATCAGATCAATCGAGATACAGGGTGAGAGTTATCAATTTATTTATATATATATATATAAGTAATCGCATTTCCGTAAAGTGATTTAAGGTTCAACCTAATTTTCCATACAAGATGTGGATTTGTTCTTTATAATTCACTACATGGAGGCTGCACAAGGACGGTCTCTCATCCAACACAGATCATACACTAAACTACACTGTTCATATGAACTCAAACTGAGATAACATAGACATAAGCATACTGGCTCGGGTGTTAATCCTAGATATCTCAAGATCCTTAACCCACAGCTACTTAATGCAAGTAATCCCGAGGCGTACCATCTAGTCACCGACCCATGGTGGGAAACCTAAAATGCATACCCTATATTGCTTGCGGTCATGCCCTCTAGGTGATCTGATCTATTCTTACTAAGAATAGATTCCAGTAGCCATGTCTCAAACATATATCAACCCATATTATTCACAACCCAAAATACCTTTTATGCACAGAACATGCAAATCACAGGAATATGAAGATCGCCCAACACATAAAGGAAAACTCGCAGTAATACACAGAATCTGCAATCACCAGCGCATGGGAATAACCCAATGCATCAATGCAAACTCGCATGCATAACTATAATATGTAAATCGCACAACCTGCACAATGATGCATAAGCATACAGGATCCAATCTTTTAGAGATCGCGGATTATATCACATATCAATCCCTGATAAGAGATTGCAGACACCGCACATAAACATTCCACAGATAAAAATAGAAAACCAAGATAATTTTCAGATATGAATCCGCTGAAGAATCAGATGCTTAGAGTTTATCAAACCGCAATAAAAAAAAACGATACATCCTCAGATCTCATCAACAGAGGAAGAAGACATGATTATATTCATCAAATCACAAGAATCCAGTAGAAGCTCAAAACTAGATCAATCCAGGAAGAATGCATGCCTAGTTTTTTCTCAAAATGCCAGATCATAGGTGCACGCTCATAGTTCTCTTTAAAATAGCAAAAGGAAAAGAAACGTTACAGCTCTCAGTCCGATGCTGCCTGCAACTAAATCTTAAAGCAGAAATAAAAAAAAGGGGGTCAACAAATACTTTCCATGCAAACCAGAAACGCAGGCACAATTATGCTAAAGAACACCCCCCCAACGATTTCCCCAAATTGCAAACAAGAATACATGCAAGCTTGGAGCGGCAAGTCCCGATGGTGGAAAGTGAGCCCGCGAGTCCTCCTAAAATAACCCTAGGGTCGCGATAATCCTACTGGTTAAACCGAATAATCCATAATTTGCCCCACCTTTGTCGTTGTGAAATAAATTGCCCTCAGATTAAGATTAAGATTAAGATCAATAAGGAAATGTTTATTTAGGCACCTGAGTGGGCCCAATGGTTAAGAGCTTGTGTTATCTCCGAGGAGGTCACAAGTTCAAAACCGGCGGGGGGTAGGGATGCCTATTTAGCCCGTTGTGACAAGGCTCGAAGGGTAGGCGACCCCTGGGGTAGGTGCCCACCTATAGGCAATCCCCGGGATGTGGTACCGGGACATCTCGGCCCCTGCTAAGTCACAAGTTTCTGGTATATCTGGCTTGCGGGCTGTTGGATATACCCTTGGGAGATTGCTGTTCCCATGGTTAAAAAAAAAAAAATAAAGAAATGTTTATAGTTATTTATTATTTCCTTTTTTATCTTCTGCTAAATTTTTACAATGATGATATACCACAATAACCCATGCCTTCATTCCCTTTGTAAAGAGAGTGTAATGGATTAATGATTGATGCACTTTAATATATACCAAAAATATGTTTTCTTTTGGTAAAGGGTATTGTCTAAACAAGTCCCTATTTTATTTTACCCATGTATATTTAAAAGAATATGCTTAGTAATAATCTTCTTAAAGCTTGCTTCTATTTTATCTCTTATTGTTTTAAAACTGGAAAACTTTTAGTGCATTCATATTAGGGGAAAAGAGTATAAGCGCAAAAACATATAGGTAGTAACAATCACGTGTTCTTACCAGTGTTAAATAGTTTTCCTCATGCTTATCGGTTCTCCTTTTGCATAGTGATCATAAACATATTTTATATAATAAGCAAACTCATTTTCTTCTGTCACCGAAGGCCTCATGATGGCACTCATTCCTTATTAATGGGTTCCCAAGGTTTTGTTAATTCTTAACTCTTTCGCTTAATGGGTTTGTTCCCAATCGTTATTTGCCGAGTCACTTTCAGTCTCTTGAGTCTATCGACTACATCTAGAGCCCTTTTTAATAAGTGAGAATCAATACTTACATTGCATTTCTCTTACACTATATGTTTCTTGTCTTTCGAAGCTTTCAGTCTTTAACCCTACCAATTATATTCACAAGTTGACGAAGATTTAGAGTTGGTACTTATAGTGATGTTTACTTACACTATGAGTTTTGGGTCGAGGTGGCGAGGGATGTTACAAAGATTATAATTTTTTTTTTTTGAATAATTTGAATGTTAACCCTAAAAACCAGAAAAAAAAACCTTATGTTTAAAAAAAAATCTCATATTTATTCTTAACGATCGGGTGTAGAAAAATAGTGAGGGCTTATTTCTCATGAGGATGAACCTACTTAACATGTTCGAAACTAGTCGACTAAAAAAACTTTTACAGTAGATGTGCTTCATTTTTTAAAAATATCTATAATTGTTAAATTAGAACACATACTATTTTTGGTTTTTTCAGACTTGCTTCCATGTCTTTGGTGGTAAGGAATTATCCATTTCTCACATATTACAATTTGAGAAAAGGTAAAATATAATGAAAGTAAGAACCAACAATATATACATAAGAAGACAATTCTTACATAGTGATATTGTCATATAGAAATCGTTGAAATCAAGTTCCACAAACCTATTTATGTCCAAGATCCATTTCATTTACAAGACATTGTGGATCCTACATATCTGTTCATATCTTATCCCTTGCCCCACAATTGTCAAAATGTTGTTCTATATTCATGGCCATGCTAGAGCTCCTATCAAACTGCAACCTTCCTTGTTGATCGGCATGTTTGACTATCCACCATGCCTTCTATCCATACCAAAGGCTCTACATGAACAAGCTAGAACCAACAACATCAAGTCCAATTTTTTTTATTTCACTAAGAATGCCTCACACAAGATCTCTAAACAAAGATATCCAATTATCCTATAGGGTTTCTTTGTCACATGCTCATCGAGAATCTACCTCCATCTCACAAAAGGACTCAAACATTAACACTTCAAGTATCCTCTAATTTCCCCCCAAAACCCTAGTTCCTTCTTTGCTTTCATAAATACAAGTACAAAGACTCAATGCAAATGCATCTTTGAGAAACAAATGATGTAATGAACTCGCAAATGGCTTAAGGAAAGATAATTTTTAGAATCAAATAGGTAAGGCAATTGAGACATAGAGGACTTATGATAGTTTGGGAAAGGGTAAAATCAAATGAAATTAAATTTATCAACAACAATCAAATAAGCAAGCAATTGTTATAAAGAGATATTGTAAGATAAAATCCATTGAAATCAAGTTCCACTATCCTATTTATAGGCATACTTGAACACAAATATCACTAATCAATTCAATTTCTAACAATAAGCTATGGGCATGTATCTATGGATGACAAAAGATAATATTGATAATATAATTTTATGAATGTCCATTGAATCAACAAGATAGTAGGTCAATCAACCCTAGGGTTAACCCTAGTTATGGGCATGATGCTAGAATGTAATCTTTGAATTTCTTATTTAGAATGGAACTAGGATGAACAACATTGATTACATATGTTAGATTTCATCTATTTTTTTCTACAATCTAAGGCAATAAATGAATTGGTGATATTTTTTAATTCATGAGTTTGTTAGCAAAATAATGTAGTCTTTAGGGTTTTGGAATATTTGTTCTATCTCTTATCATTAGTTTTCATGGTGCTAATAATATTTGTAATATGATGTAGTTGTGGGGGACCCTATATGAGGTCTTTCCATCCAAATAGAGGATGTGGAGAGGATTCCTACTATAAATCTCTAGGTTTAACAAAAGCACAAGTATGGGTAAGTTCAACATGCCACCACTTCTTGTAAATGAGATGCTAGTTTTTTAGCTTTCCCAAATCTTTTTATTATCTTGATTTCCCATTATTACTCATATTTGGAGCAAGTTATACAAAACTTCTACTTCCTAAGTTGTAATAATAAGAAGTGTCAATACAACTTGATCAAATGATATGCTATTTACATTAACACGTTGTCTTATGTACATGAGTATATTCATGAAAATGACCAAGAAAATGTGGCCTTGGAAAAGCGAAGGTGGGAAACTTGGAGAAAAGAACGAGAATAAAAATATGCAAGGGAAAAGGAAAGAAGAAGACAAATGATAAGGATGAAAGATCATCTAGAAAATCAGAAGGTATAATAGTTATCCTTGAGGTAGGGGAAGAAATCAACATAGATAAACTGGAGGATGAAAAAGATATGCTGGAGGAATCACACGAGGAAGTATGGTGTTTAGAGCTAGAGAAAAAACTTGGGTTTGCAGAATCGAGGAATTTACATCCCCGTCTATGTTAACTAGTTCCTTTGGACAATATCAAGCTGCATCCATGGAAGAAAACACTATGTAACAATAGAATAGACATGTCAGGAACACATAACCCTCCATTCTATGTTCAGTCATAGGAAGAAGGAAGACTTCCCATCTTCTTCATGGGAATGAAAATGTTTAAATTTCCTTACATTTTTTAAGACTATTTCTTTTGGAACTTATGTAAGGCTTCACAGAAGCCAAATAGTTAATAGCAATAGTAGACTTTTTTTAAATATGGTAGATCTAGAAAAAAATTATCAACACATTATGAACTTTTGGGAGGATTTTGAAGAGTCATGTCCCTTTTCTTTTTTGTATTAAAAGGTTGGAGTGTACGACCAAAAGAAAATAATAACCATTTCTGTTAAAAAAAAAATTCTCATAAAACAAGACATATCATGTGAGGGATTCTCAAGTAGATTCATTTGGAATGCATTGATCATAATACTTGGGTTAGTTATTCTAAAATACCATTCTCTCATTTTATTTAATACAAAATAGTAACCAATTATGCCCCCGAAATAAAAAACACACTCTAATATCCATCTTTGGTTCTCCGACAATATTCTCGGTAAGATCCACGCTTGGGAAAATGTGCTTTTGTAATTTATGATTTATGGGGTCTTATAATATATGCTTTAATTTTCGAGGAAAGAAATGAATTGTATTAATGTAGTTGATAGGCATTGTGATTTTTTGGGGTTCAAAACATTAATATGGTATTAAATATTTTGGAAATTTGGATTTTTTTTTGAATGATCAAGAGTTTGAATATGAAAAGTATTTGTGTAATTGTTAAGTATTGTGATTTTTTTTTGTTTAAAACTTTAATATGATATTATTTTTGGATATTTAGATTTTTTAAATGAGGAGGGGTTTGAGTAAGAAGGATAGTAATGTAATTGATAAGGATAGTAAGGATAGTAATGTAATAAAATTTACACATTCATCATGTAGAATTAAATCATTCACTCATACTCAAAAACCTATAGGTATGGTCTGGTGCATCGACTACAGTGGAAGCAACCACATTCCACCCAACCATAGACTAGGATTGTCTCCTTTGCCTTCTAGTCACCCACGAGCCAAACCTCCGAGGAGACAGCAGGGACCCCTAACTTCAGATCTCCAATTTAGAACATTCACAGGAAATCATGCCCAAACAATAGGCACTCTCTTAGTAGAGTCCTCTTTCCCAGCATACTCAGCAGCGTCCTTCCTGCACAATATGCTATCCTTTTTGTCTCTTTTTTTTTCTTTGGATCCTTTTTCTTTGCCTAGGTCTTTTCCCATTAGCCCTATCCCCTTCCTTACCGAAATTCCCAGGGCTTAATGGCATTCCCCCTTTTCCAAGGATGTGTCTGTGCTGATTTCTGCACATCTGACACTTTATTATATCCAGACCCTAAAGTTAGCTGGTCCCTGTCTTCACTGTCTTCTGCAGGTTTCCTTTTTTAACTTGGAAACTCCCATAATATTACCGCATAATAATATTTTTTTATTAATCATTGTCATTAACCCACCAAGGGTAATTATTACATCAGTCCTCCACAGACCCTTTGGCTGAGTCATTAACAACCATAATTCATCATGCATAGACAGTAATAAAAATAATAATAATCAAAATAAGACATAGTCTGGGGGCATTACATCCACACCCCCTTATTTTAAACACTTTCCTTAGTGTTCATCTTCACCCATTGGCTCGATAAACAAGCTAGGGTACTTTATTTGCATTTCATCCTCTACTTACCAAGTTGCCTCCTTGGGGCTAAAGTGATTCCATTTCACTTTTACCTGAGCGATGACTCAGTTCTGAAGTACAGTCTCTTTCCTGTCCAAAATGCATGCAGGTTCCACCTGGAACTCTCCTTTGGGTTCCACCTGTACCACATTCCAATCGATAATGTGAGCTGAGTCATATATATATATTTTTTAGAAATGAAACATGAAAAACATTGTCAATCTTTAAATGAACAGGCAGGGCCAACGTGTAAGCTACAGGCCTGATTCTTTCTAGGACTTCGAAAGGTCTGCAAAATCTCGAAGCTAATTTCTTGTAGCTCCCCAGTTTGAGGGAACTCTTCTTAGGTTTGACCCATAGGTACACATTGTCGCCAATAGAAAACTCCTTGTGTTTTCTTTTTTAATCAGCGTAACACTTTTGTCGTTCTTGAGCCTCTTTCAGGTTCTTCTGTACTTCATGAACCGTTTGCTCCATCTCTTGTAATAGCCCAGGTCCAATTAGCACACGATGCATAGGATTATCCCAGTTGACAGGGGTATTGCACTTTTTTCCGTATAGTATTTTGAATGGACTCATTTTCGCTGAGGCTTGATAACCATTATTATAAGCGAACTCCACCAAGCGCAAGTAGTTCTCCCACTGAGTGGGTCTTTTCATGACATACATACTTAACATGTTTTCAATGGTCTAGTTGGTACATTCTGTTTTCCCATCCGTTTTCGGATGATAACTGGCGCTAAACTTAATTCTGGTTTCTAAACCTACAAATAAAGATTTCCAGAAGTTTGATGTAAATTTCACATCCCTGTTTGATATTACCATTTTTGGTACACCGTGCAGTCAGAATATCTCCTTTAGAAATATTTCTGCGATATCAGCCGCCTTATGTGTTGATTTTACTGGAATAAAATGAGCAGATTTGCTTAATTTGTCCACCACCACCATGATAGAGTCATGATGTCTCTATGCTTTTCGTAAACCAGTGATGAAATCCAGAGATATGATCTCCCATTTCCACTGGGGTATTGGTAGAGGTTGCAACAAGCCGGCCGGATGCCCATATTATGTCTTAACTTGCTGGCATTCTATGCATTTGGACAGATATTCAATTACATCAGATTTTAAACCGGGCCAAAAGAACTGCTTCCTCAGAGTAGTTACCATCTTTTGGTACCCTGGATGGCCTACAAAAGGAGGTTGTGCATCTCATTCATAATAAATATCTTGATTTCCAACACATTAGGTACATACAACCTATCCTTAAACCAAATAAATCCTTTCTGGTCAACCTTAAAAGCTACTCTGTCCAGATTTATCTAAGGATTTTGTATTTTACTGAGTAGTTCATTATAATTAGTGTCCTGAGTGCTTGCTGCCTTGACCCTGTCCAAGAGGTCACTCTTGGGTTGGTTCAAGGTTATCTCACTAATACCATGAATCCTTTGAATCAAAGCGTCCAAAACCTTGTTTTCCTTACCTTCTATGTGCCTCACCTCAAAGTCGAACTCACTGAGGAAGGCTAACCACCTCACTTGTCGAGCTTTTAGTCTGGACTACGTAAATAATTTTTTGACACAAGTGTTATTGGTTAGTATCAGAAATTTATTTCCCAGTAAGTAGTGCCGCCACATTTTCAGGGCATGCACCATGGCTGCCAGCTCTAAGTCAGGGACCATGTAATTATGTTCATGCTCTTTCAAATTGCGTGACTCGTAATAGACTGCATGTCCGTCTTGGTATAGCACCCCTCCTACACCTTCTAGACTGGCATCAGTACAGACCGTGTATTTTTTAAGGGGATCGGCTAGTTTTGGGACTGGGGACCTGGTCAGCAACTCCTTAAGTTGTTCAAAGCTTTCTTGGCATCTGGATGTCCAAGCAAACTTTACCCCCTTCTTTTGTAAGGAGGTGATGGGGTATGCAATTTTGCAAAACCCCTCGATAAATATTCTATAATAGCCAGTGAGTCCCATAAATGACCAAACCTTAGCCACATCCTTGGGCACTGGCCAATCAGATATGGCTTGTATTTTTTTGGGATCCATGGTAATCCCTTCCTTGTATATGACATGACCCATGTACTGAATTTCAGTCCTAAAGAATTCACACTTTTCCAAATTGGAGTACAGTTGGTGTTCCCATAATGTTTGCAACACTATCCTTAAATGATGTTGATGCTCCTCTTGGGTTTTCAAATAAATCAGGATGTCATCATTAAAGATCAGTACAAACTGATCTAGATATTTGTTAAAAATTTCGTTCATCAGGAACATGAAAGTGGCAGGGGAATTGGTTAAGCCAAAAGGGATTACTATGAATTTGTAGTGTCCATAACGGGTTCTGAAGTCGGTTTCATTTATGTCGTCACCTTTTATTCGGATCTGGTGATAGCCATATCATAAGTATAGCTTGGAAAAGACTCTTGCCCCTCCTACTTGATCGAATAGGTCATTGATTATGGGCAGGGGATACTTATTCTTTATGGTTACTTTGTTCAGATGTCGGTAATTGATACAGAGTCTTAAGGTCCCATCCTTCCTTTTAATGAACAAGACCGGTGCACCCCATGGGGACACACTAGGTCTGATATATCCTTTTTCTAAAAGTTCCTGCAACGGAATTTTTAGTTCAGTTAGTTCTGAAATGCTCATCCGATAAGGTACCTTTGACACCGGTGCAGATCTGGGTAGTAGCTCAATGGAGAAGTCGATCTCCCGTTGAGGGGACAGGCTTGGTATCTCCTTGAGAAATACATCAGCAAACTCTTCTAGGACTGGGTGTTCTTTTAGACAGGCCTAGTTTTCATTTAGGAGTAATTTAGTAACCCTAATAGCAAAGAGTTTACAGCCCTTCCTCAGGCATTTCTTTAGTTGCATAGCTGAAATTTGTCTTACTGAGACAGGTTTGGGAAACCCTCTTATCGTCCGAAGGACTTGGTCTTCAGCAATGTAGGTAAAGGTATTTTCATAATAGTTCAGCACTACTTTATTCTTCTCTAACCAGTCCATGCAAATAATCATGTCATACGATCCCAAGGGTAAAATATTTAGGTCGATCTTGGTTTTATGATCCTACAACTGAACTTCACAGTTAGTGATAAAATATCTTACCTTTCTTTTTGCTCCAGTGGCCAACTGGACCAACCAAGGTTTTGCATGTTTTACTCTAGTCAGTTGGCAAAGTTCCACCATCCTCGGAGAAATGTAACTCAACGTAGCTCCTGGATCAATTAACACAGATATAGCATGGTTCGAAACAATACCTTTGATTTCCACTATAGTAAACTGATGATCAGCTTGCCAATCTTCTAAGGCCGCATTTATGCTATGAAAACTCCTACCAATTTCCCCAACTGTCAATGCTTCTTGAATGCTGTGCAAGATATTCTTTTCCCTAGTTAGGCATGGGAAATGTCTCCTTAGATGGGGTTCACCACATTCCCAATAGGTCAGAGGTTCTCTGGGGGCCCCATCAGCCCCTCTCACTCCCAAAATGGCTGGATTTACATATCTTGGCGAGGGCGGTCTGCTTTTAATTTAAGGGCCTCCTTGGGTACTTCTCAAGGTGTTCTTGTATGGCGGTGGTTTGAATCCCTTTCTCTGTTGGGTGAACCTTTCTGGTCTCTTATCTCTCCATGTTCTAGAGGATTCATTCCACTCTTTGTACTGCTCATAACACAACCAAGATTTCCTTAGTACCTCATCCAGAGTCTTTGGGTTGTCAAATTCAATTCTGTCCTTGTAAACTTGTAGCAAGCAGCTTAGGAATCTTTGTACCTTCACCTTTTCTTCCTTAATATAGGGCATGAACGTCAACAGGTCCAAGAACTTCTTAATGAGCTCTTCCATGGTCATCGAGCTAAGTCTTAACTTGTAGAATTCCTTGGTTTTCCTTTCATAGTAATTCTGAGATAGGTACTGTATTTTAAACAATGTTTTGAATTCTGCCCACTCCAAAGTCTTCTCCTTGAGTCCTTGCGAGATCCTGAGGTCCCGCCACAACATAATAGCCTTGTCCTTGAGGTTATAAATTGCCATCTGGACTTTCATGTTACTTGAATAGTTGTAGATCTGGAAATATTTCTTGATGTCTAGCAGCCATGCCTCCGCTTCCTCCCCTGTCTTAGATTCCTCGTCGAAACTAGTGCGTTTGATATTCTTGAATTCTCCTTCTAGGTCATCGACCTTTCTCTTTCCGCTAGTCTTGACCTGATTTTTAGAGTTCTGGGTCTCGCTAGAGGATCTACTCTTTCTTTCTGCACTTTCTTCCCTATCGGGACCCTTTCTGGTCTCAGTTCAAGGCTCCTTACCATTGTTTTTCTCGTGTAGACTTTGTAACAGGATTTCATTGATCTCCTATTGTTTTTCCTGTGCTTTCTTTAATTGTTTTGTTTTCCTTATAGCTTTGTATTTCCATGATTAAGTTCCTCATTGTTTCCAGTACTTGATTGGCCTCGGACTCTTCCTTTGCTAGTTGTGTGGTCGGTGGTATTTGTTCCGGGTTTTTCGGTTGGTTCTCATTCTCCACTGGAGAGGCCATGACAATTCCTGTAGTTTATCAAGATAAGAACAACAACCTGTAGATACACAAATAAGCAACACAACATGTCGATAAAATGTCAGAGTACTATCAATCTGTAATATATATATATTTTTCTGCAATTTTAAACAGGAAACGTAGTGCACCCAATAGGCTACAGGATTGAATCCTGTGCTCTGATACCATATCTAAACTACCTCAAATTTTCTGTTTTTTTTTCTTTCTTCCTATACAAGGCATAAAATCATTTATAATTCCTTTAAATATCTAATAGTTTGAATAGTCTTGGCACAAGAATGGTAAACTTAGCCTTGTCTTTAATTTCATTGAAGCTATTAACTGTTTGAAAGGCAAGTAGACTTTGTAGTTCAGTATCTAAGTGTTGTAGGTTGAAAATGTTTTAAATGCGGTTCAACTAATGGAAGATTGGTCCATAGGTATGATAAAATCACTTATTGAGCTTTGTCTAACAACCCATTTTTCTGTGACAGGTGCTTCAAGAAAATAGAAAAAAAGGCATCCCTCAATAATTTCATTCCTGCTCCCATCAGAAGGCTGGAGCCCACTTATATCTATTGAAAAATAAAAGGGCCATGCCCCCCCCAAACAAAAGCCAAGAGCCTTCATGACTCCATAATGCACAAACAAGGGTCCACTAAACAATATATGTGAGGACCAAGGGTAGAGTTCAAGTAATGACCTCGCACAAGGAGAAATTTCCAAGCAAAGGTTTTAATCCATAAAAAAATTATCCTAAGTGTTCATTGTGGAAAACCTCCCTCCAATGGAAAGTTCGTAAGCTTCAAACCAAGGCTGAAAACATTAAGCCTTTGTTTAAAATGGTGGTCGCTAGGTTCCGAAAGAGGATGCACCTGGTTCTCCATCACGTGATCATCAACCATGGGGATGCCTTGCTGGAGCTACATGCAAGGGCTAAGGGGTTCACGCTGGGGTGTCCAGTGTTGCCAAAGTTGACCTTGCAGCTGGCACCTTGCATTGATTTTGTGACAAGTGATACTTGCTACGATCCCAATGAGCACATGGATTAGGGTGAGGTGTCATCCTTTGGAAACTAGTGCAATACGCCTATCATTATTATGTCTCTTAACTTGATTGTACCGGTGTCCTTTTGGGATAAGGGAGACTTCTCGAAGGCTCCACTTGATCTTTGGCTTGCTCAGGAGTTATTGTTTGGGTCTGGAAGCCCTTCGGGGTTTTGGAGGAAAAATCAGTGCTACGCTTTGATGCCCGAACCCATCTTCGCTCTAGGCAATATGTTTGTTTCAGCTACTAAGATGGATCTTACTTCATAGTCTTGTTTCCCCTCATTAAAGAATTAACCCTACCTTTGTCGCGCAGGTACCAGGTGTGGTTTGGTTAAACGAGTGTAGGAGAAAAATACAAGGCGTCTCTCTGGTAAGTGGTTTTACCACCCCTTTGGTGTAATCTCCTGGTTGTGGCTCGCCCATCCTGAGGAGTGGGAAAACTTCATGGTCTATGTTGTAAGGAAGTCTGGGGGTTTCCAAGCTTTTGTGAAATTACAGTGGATGGTATTTTGAGGGTGCATGGCACCAAAGCCATGACGTGGTAGAATCTATGGTATTTTTTCTCTCTCTTGTAAAATGTATAATTTATGAATGGACTAACAGTCCTCTTTAATTTCTGTAGTGCTCCCCTTTTGGTTTAACAACTTCAAGATGAGGACAGTAGCTTGGATAATACTGTGCAACTTTTAATGTTGATGTGTAAAAGGGACTGTCTATAATTATTTCTCTTCATTTTAATGGATTTTTCATGCTGTCAATGATGACCCATTTTTGTGTTTTTCTCCGTTTAAGTGTTAAAAGAAAAATTTAAAATGCTAGCGTAGGTCTGCAAATTTTGTCGTGGTTGGTTGAAGTTTCTTTTGTTGTTGGTAGTATAACACGATTTCCCAAATAAGTCTCGTAACATACATTAGAATAGGGTTCTTACCCTAAATCGTGCCTTCCCTCGATCATATGATGGCTACGCTGTCCAGTGGATCTTCCACTCAATTTGACATGGAGGATGAGTTCAATACCCTGTTTGATAGAGGCGAAGGGTTTTAACTGAAAGGATACTTATCCCTATGCTCGTTCAATTTCTGACAGAGTGAGCAAGGTGAGAAAAATGTGCCTTAGTGTTCCATCAGTTCCTCTTTTATACAACCAAGTAGTTTCTCCTCTAAAGACAAACCCTCTCTCATCGGCGTTTATCCCAATTAAGGGGACTAGGGTTTTTGAGGTTTAGTTGCAGGCGCGGTATGATGCGTACAGTTTGGTTTTGGATCTTGGTTATTCAGTAGCTTCCAAACCACGTCCCGCGAAGCTATACCTAGAAGTTTGAGAGGAAAAAGGGCATGCCAATAAAGTTTCCTTCGGGCCTCAGTCATACCCTTCCTATGGGTAAAAGCTCCATCGTTGTTATAATATCGAGCATGCCTTTGAAAAACATTGGGGAATACAAATCTGTTGTCATAAGCAGACTGCCCGATAAACCCTAAAAAAATGGGCATATGCCAAGCTTTGCAAGCAAAGTAGCCTCAAAAAAATCAACCTTCTCACTTTTCTTAAAAAGCTCCACTGGGTGATTTTCGAAAAGGAATTAGCTAGACAGGAATGTCTGACTGAAATCGTCAAGGGTTAAGGCCTTTGATAGGCCTTTCATAGGCTGACCCAGGTGTTGGTTATCCAAACAAAACCCCAAAAATAAAACTAAGTCTCAAATGTATAATTAAATCTTTGATCCTAATTTAATACTGGACTTTACAAGAATTGAAAAATACAGATCTACCATGACCTAGGTATTAACAAAAAATCTAAGTTTATATCGACGATCCTCCTGATAACCTAGCTAGGTGAATAAGATTAGATATATTATTCGAAAGCACATACATAAGAAAACAGCATTTATTCAATCATTGTATGACTTCATTTTTTTGTCTTAGAACATTCTACCATATGGTTTTATTGCAGCATAACCAGGATAATTTCTACTTAACATAACGTAAATAAAATTTACACATTCATCATACAGAAGTAAATCATTCGCTCATACTCAATAACTTGTAGGTCTGTTGCACTGACTACACTGGAAGCAACCACGTTCCACCCAACCGTAGACTAGGATCGGCTCCTTTGCCTTCTAGTCACCCTCGAGGAAAACCTCACAGGAGACAGCAGGGACCCCTAACTTCAGATCTCCAATTCAAAACATTCACAGGAAATCACTCCCAAACAACAGGAACTCTCTCAGCAGAGTCCTCTTTCCCAACATACTCAGCAATGTCCTGCCTACACCGTATGCTATCCTTTTTGTCTCTTTTTTTCTTTGGATCCTTTTTCTTGGCCTAGGTCTTTTCCCATTAGTCCTCTCCCCTTCCTTACCGAAATTCCCAGTGCTTAATGGCATTCCCCCTTTTCCAGGGATGTGTCTGCGTTGATTTCTGCACATCTGACACTTTATTATATCCAGGCCTTGATGTTAGCTGGTCCCTGTCCTCACCATCTCCCACAGGTTTCCTCTTTTAACTTGGCTGCTTCCACTATATTCACTGCATAATAATAATTTTTTATTAATCATTGTCTTTAACCCCGTAAGGGTAATTATTACATCAGTCCTCCCCGGACCCTTTGGCTGAGACACTAATAGCCATAATTCATCATGCATAGGTAGTAATTAAAATAATAATAATCAAAATAAGACATAGTCTGGGGGCATTACATCCACGCCCCCCTATTTTAAACATTGTCCTTAGTGTTCATCTTCACCCATTGGCTCGATAAACAAGCTAGGGTACTTTATTCGCATTTCATCCTCTAGTTCCCAAGTTGCCTCCTTGGGGCTAAAGTGCTTCCATTGCACTTTTACCCGAGCGATGACAAGGTTCTGAAGTACAGTCTCTTTCCTGTCCAGAATGCATGCAAGTTCCACCTAGAGCTCTCCTTCGGGTTCCACCTGTACCACATTCCAATCGATAATGTGAGGTGAGTCATATACACACACANACACACACACACACACACACATATATATATATATATATACACATATATATTTAACAATGAAACGTGAAAAACATTGTGAATCATTAAATGAACAAGCAGAGCTAGCTTGTAAGCTATAGGCCCAATTCTTTCTAGGACTTGGAAAGGTCTGCAAAATCTCAGAGCTAATTTCTTGCAGCTCCCCAGTTTGAGGGAACTCTTCTTAGGTTTGACCCATAGGTACACATGGTCGCCAACACAAAACTCCTTGTTTTTTCTTTTTAAATCAGCGTAACACTTTTGACGTTTTTGAGCCACTTTCAGGTTCTTTTGTACTTCACGAACCCTTTTCTCCGTCTCCTATAACAGCTGAGGTCCAATTAGCATGCGATCCATAGGATTATCCCAACTGACAGGGGTATTGCACTTTTTTCCGTATAGTATTTCAAACAGACTCATTTTCGGTGAGGCTTGATAACGATTATTATAAGCAAACTCCACCAGGTGCAGGTAGTTCTCCCACTGAGTGGGTATTTTCATGACATGCATCCTTAACATGTTTTTGATGTTCTGGTTGGTACGTTCTGTTTCCCCATCCGTTTCTGGATGATAACTGGTGCTAAAGTTAATTATGGTTTCTAAACCTGCAAATAAAGATTTCCAGAAGTTTGATGTAAATTTCACATCCCTGTCTGATATTACCATTTTTGGTACACCGTGTAGTCAAAATATCTCCTTTAGAAATATTTCTGCGATATCAGTCGCCTTATGTGTTGATTTTACTCGAATAAAATGAGCAGATTTGCTTAATTTGTCCACCACCACCATCATAGAGTCATACTGTCTCTATTTTTTTAGTAAACCAGTGATGAAATCCAGAGATATGATCTCCCATTTCCACTGGGGTATTGGTAGAGGCTGCAATAAACTGGCCAGATGCCCATATTCTGTCTTAACTTGTTGGCATTCTATGCATTTGGATAGATATTCAATTACATCAGATTTTAAACCGGGCCAAAAGAACTGCTTCACCAGAGCAGTTACCATCTTTTGGTACCTTGGATGGCCTGCAAAAGGAGGTTTGTGCATCTCATTCATAATAAACAACTTGATTTCCAACACATTAGGTATGTACAACCTATCCTTAAACCAAATAAATCCTTTCTGGTCAACCTTAAAAGCTACTATGTCTAGATTTATCTCAGGATTTTGTATTTTACTAAGTAGTTCATTATAATTAGTGTCCTGAGTGCTTTCTACCTTGACCCTATTCAAGAGGTCACTCTTGGGTTGGCTCGAGGTTATCTTACTAATACCATGAGCCCTACGACTCAAAGCGTCTGCAACCTTGTTTTCCTTACCTTTTATGTGCCTCACCTCGAAGTCAAACTCACTGAGGAAGGCTAACCACCTCGATTTTCAAGCGTTTACTTCAGACTGCGTAAATAAATTTTTCACAGAAGTGTTATCGGTTAGTAATAGAATCTTCTTTCTCAGTAAGTAGTGCGGCCACATTTTCAAGGCATGCACCATGGCTGCCAGCTCTAAGTCATGGACCACGTAATTATGTTCATGCTCTTTCAACTTGCATTACTCGTAGCAGACCACATGTCCGTCTTGGGATAGCAACCCTCCTACTCCTTCTAGACTGGCATAAGTACAAACCGTGTAGTTTTTAACAGGATTGGCTACTTTTAGGACTAGGGCCCTGGTCAGCAACTTGTTAAGCTGGTCGAAGATTTCTTGGCATCTAGATGTCCAAGCAAACTTTACCCCCGTGTTTTGTAAGGAGGTGATGGGGTACGCAATTTTTCACAGAAGTGTTATCGGTTAGTAATAGAATATTCTTTAATAGTAAGTAGTGCGGCCACATTTTCAGGGCATGCACGACAACTGCCAGCTCTAAGCCATGGACCACGTAATTATGTTCATGCTCTTTCAACTTGCATTACTCTTAACAGACCACATGTCCGTCTTGGGATAGCAACCCTCCTACTCCTTCTAGACTGGCATAAGTACAAACCGTGTAGTTTTTAACGGGATTGGCTACTTTTAGGACTAGGGCTTTGGTCAGCAACTCCTTAAGTTGGTCGAAGCTTTCTTGGCATCTAGATGTCCAAGCAAACTTTACCCCTGTGTTTTGTAAGGAGGTGATGGGGTATGCAATTTTTGAAAACCCCTCGATAAATCTTCTATAACAGCTAGTGAGTCCCGTAAATGGCCAAACGTCAGCCACGTCCTTGATCACTGGCCAATCAGATATGGCTTGTATTTTTTTGGGATCCACGGCAATCCCCTCCTTGGATATGACACGTCCTAGGTACTGAATTTCAGTCCTAAAGAATTCACACTTTTCCAACTTGGCATACAGTTGTTGTTCCCTTAATGTTTGCAACACTATCCTTAAATGATCTTGATGCTCCTCTTGGGTTTTCGAATAAATCAGGATGTCAATGATGAAGATCAATACAAAATGATCTAGATATTTGTTAAAAATGCCATTCATCAGGCACATGAAAGTGGTAGGGGCATTGTTTAACCCAAAAGGGATTACTACGAATTCATAGTGTCCATAACAGGTTCTAAAGGAAATTTTGTTTATGTCCTCACCTTTTATTCATATCTGGTGATAGGCAGATCATAAGTGCAGCTTGGAAAATGTTAAATTTTCATATGCTTAGCTAAGACATTAGTATTTCATTTCATTTTTCATAACAAAAAGCATATAAACAGTATCACTGAGAGATAGACAAGCACAACCATACAAAAGGAACACAAATATTTATCTTGGGAAAACCCTAAAGGGAAAAACCCAGCAAAAGCTTCCTCAATATAGATGCCCCAAAAAGGTAAAAGATAAAACCAGCAAGGAGATCAAAGCCTGATCCTCCTCCTTCTCCCGCTACTTCTCTTATCCACTAATGCGCTATACAAGTGAGAGTGAGTGTGTCACAAATGAGGAGCACTACATCTCTATTTATATTCATCCGTTCACTTGAGTTAACTCTCATTTGACATGTCGGCTTAAGTTAACTCATGTAGGCTCGAGTTACACATGTAGGCTCAAGTAACCACACTGGGGTGCTGATGACCCACCTTTACAATTAGAGGGGACTACCTCATGACTCTTATTAGTTCTTCCGATTAGGAGCATCGGGGTACAATGTAATACAAGTGGTTCTCCCGGTAGGACCATCGGGTACCACAAAAAGATACATATAGAATATTCTTTGAAGTTACAATATTCCAACACTCCCCCTTAACGAGAAGGGTATTCTACAACAACATCAACAACAACAAGAGTAGATACAGGGGCCATCATCAACATCAGTAGGGTAACACATCTATAAATCATTGGAAGCTTTTCAACATCATGTAGTCTTCATCTTCAATCTTCAGTCTTCAGCATCAACAACATCTTCAGCATTTTGATCTTTCAATTAGCAACGACATCTTCAGCACTTGGACCTTTCGATCAGCAACATCTTCAGCACTTGGACCTTTCGATCAGCAACATCTTCAGCACTTTGACTGTTCGATCAACAACAACATCTTCAACATTTTGACCTTTTGATCAGAAACATCTTCAACACTTTGAATTTTTCGATCAGCAACAACATCTTCAGCATTTTGACCTTTCGATCAGCAACATTTTCAGCACTTTGACTTTTCGATTAGCAACAACATCTTCAGCATCTTGACCTTTCAATCAACAGCAACATCTTCATTACTTTGACCTCTCGATCAGCAATATCAACATCAACACTTTTCCCTTTCGATCAGAAGCAACATCATCATCATCATATTCTGATCTGTCGATTATAATCATCATCACATTCTCATCTTTCGATCAGAAACATCATCATCATACTCTGATCTTTCAATCAGAAACATCATCAACATAGAAACATCATCATCATACTCTGATCTTTCGATCAGAAACATCATCAACATACTCTTATCTTTCGATCAGAATGTCATCATCATCATACTCTGATCTTTTGATCAGTACGGCATCATCATCAGCAACAACCTACAATCCACAACTCAAAGACAAAAAGTATTTGGATCACTTTTGGACTTAAAGTCCAGGGATGATACAATCCCACCACATTCTCGACAACCAAAGTTACTGGATTTATTACGGGAGAATCAGTCCCTATCACTTTAGGACTATGTCCAAGGATGATGCAATCCTACCACATTCTCGACGACCAAAGTCACCGGATACAATTACAGGATAATCACTCCCTATAACTTTAGGACTTGAGTCCAAGGATGATGCAATCCTACCACATTCTCGATGACCAAAGTCACCGGATACAATTACGGGATAATCACTCCCTATCACTTTAGGACTTGAGTCCAAGGATGATGCAATCCTACCACATTCTCGACGACCGAAGTCACCGTATACAATTATGGGATAATCACTCCCTATCACTTTAGGAATTGAGTCCAAGGATGATGCAATCCTACCACATTCTCGACGACCGAAGTCACCAGATACAACTACGGGATAATCACTCCCTATCACTTTAGGACTTACGTCCAAGGATGATGCAATCCTGCCACATTCTTGAAAACCGAAGTCTCCAGATCACTTTAGGACAAGTGTCCAGGGATGATACAATCCCATCATGTTCTAAATGATCAATGTCACCAGACCTATTATGGACAGATGTCCTGGGATGATACAATCCCTCTTCATTCTCGAGGACTGAGGTCTTCGGATCACTTTAGGACAAGTGTCCAGGGATGATACAATCCCATCTCATTCTCGATGACCGAGGTCACCGGATCTATTATGGACACATGTCCCAGGATGATACAATCCCTCTTCATTCTCGAGGATCGAGGTCTCCGGATCACTTTAGGGAAAATGCCCAGGGATGATACAATCCTACTGCAACATCCCTACTCCCCCTTTCGAGGAAGGTCTTTCTGAACAACACCAAGCTTGTCTCAAAAGTGTTCGAACTGTACTTGAGGCAGAGGCTTCGTCGGTACATCATCATTCAAACCATCATCATCTACATCTTCAGTATCTGAATACTGATCTATCACCATCTGCATCTCCAGTATGTGAATATTGAAAGCATCATCATCTATATCTTCAGTATGGGAATACTGAAATCATCATCATCTATATATATTCAGTATAGAAATACTGAATCACCATCATCTGTATCTACAGTATCATCATCTGCATCTTATATTGTAAGTAGAAATACCGGATTTCTACGCGTTACGTCTGAACACAGGGTCCTTTGTCATCACAACTATGGTTATCATATAGAATCATTGTAGTGTCCATCTTCAGGTCAAAGAGACCTGATATCATATTCTGAAGCCATATTGATTCACAACTTAGTAGAGCAATCTGCTATGTATTATACTTCAACCGTGCTAAGAGAAACATTGGACTGTTTCCTGCTAAACCATGAACTCATAGCAGACCAAAAGCATATACATTATGTACTTTTCCTGTCTAAGATACTTCCAACCCAATCTACATCTGTGTATCCATACAATCTATACTCATGGCTACCATCATAGTATAGACCAAAGTCTATGGTCCCTTCCAGATATCTCATCACATGTTTTCCAGCTACTAGGTGAACCCGTCTTGGTTGAACAAGATATTGACTTAAGGTGTTCACAGCAAAACAAATGTCTAGTCTGGTATTATTTAAGTACATCAATGACCCAAAGATTTGTCTGTAGTGAGTCACATCCACTAACTCTGATGAGTCATCAACTAACAACTTCGGGTTGGAGTCCATGGGTGTGGCCATCACTTTGCATTCCAACTTATCGAATCTCTTCAATATCTCTACCACATACTTTCCTTGGTTGAGAAAGATTCCTTCTGAACTTTTCCATACTTCTAGACCTAGGAAATAATGCATTAACCCAAGGTCTTTCATCTCAAATTCTTCTTGCTAGTTTCTTCTTGCTTTCCATGATCTGTTTCTCATTCCTTGTCAAGAATAAGTCATCCACATATAGTAATAGAATGATAGGTACATCTTCTACAACCTTGTAGGAAAGGCTCTTGGCAAAGCCCATGCTCATCAAGAAACTATCTATTCTTCCATACCAAGCTCTGGGAGCTTGCTTCAGGCCATAGAGGGCCTTCTTCAACTTGCATACTTGATTCCTTCTGTCTTCAACTTCAAATCCTCGTGACTATTCGACGTAAAACTCTTCCTCAATCATACCATTAAGGAAGGCTTGTCTTTACTTCATCATGGAAGAAACTACCATGATAGTTTTGAAGGAAGTGTACCTTGCTTCTTGGAGTAAGTGTCTCTTCAGAATTAATTCCCTCTTTCCTCTAGCCACAACTCTTACCTTACTTCTATCAACAACATATCTTATGTTGCAAATCCATTTGGAAGATACCACATTCTTGCTTTCTGGTTTGAGTACTATATCCCAAACATCATTCTAGTATTACAACATCTTCTATGAGTGTGTCTTCTCAAGTCATCAACATATCCTAGTCTTGTGCATTCAACCTTGAAGGTTGGAACCCACTTTACTCTTGGTAAAGTCTCGATCCATCACAAAGCTATCCATCATGTTGTACCATGTCTAACTCAGAGATAATTTTCTGTAGTCACTCCCCCTGAAGTGGAGTATCGTCTTCCCTTTTCATTCTGTATAGGTGTATCTATGCTTGATATATACTGGTCAATAGAGCATGTCATGTCATAGTCTATTCTTTCTAGGGAGAATCACGAACCTTGAATTGTACACTTGTTCCATCATATCATATACATCATTCCCCATGATCAACTGTTATTCTTTGATCATAGCTTCTTTTATAGCATTCTTTTCTTCATCTTGAGTTATCTCTTGTACCCATGGTGGTCTTCATCCTTCAAGGTGGATCTACCATTCTCTAAAGCTCTTTCTTCCGTCATGGTGTCTCTGACCCTGGGAGCTTTAGATTCATGTTTATTGGAGTGAATCTTGAATTGTCATCACTTGTTCTTCGGAACAAGTCTCATCCTTCTTTTCTTGTAGGAGGTTGTTCATGACCTTTCCTACAATTCAAATGCACCAGTTGCATGGTTAGAACTATTTCATAAAACATATGTATAACGAAAAATTCTTATACATCATGCAACTATTTAGTCAATACAACATTCATCCATACTTAAACTTTCTAGATACCTTCCATCTCCATCATGACATTATTGAGATTATGGACTAATCCAATAAGTCAGCAAAGAGGTTTGATAAGTAGCAATGGAGAGCACCATGAGCTACTTACCCATCACATGCATATTAGTAGTATACAGTCATTAATGCAAACAATCTATCATGCATAACACATCAACTGAATATAATCAAATGCATAACAAAACAATATCATGAAATGACAATTGAATACTTATCTTTATTTGTTTCATGGGTATAATCCTTCTTGAGTCTTCAGCTTCATTGTCTTCTTCATTCATGATAGAATCGTTTCTTATCCAAATGCTGAGGTGGATAAGAAGTTCTTCAAGAGTTGAGATCTTCATATTCCTCATTGATTGAGGGATCTTCTTTGGAAGAAGAGAGCTTGATCTTCAGAGACGAGCTTCTTCTTCTTCCCAAAGTCTGCTGAAAGTAATCACTTCCTTCTGGAACACATTCCTTGAATGAATGAATTCCATGATCTTGGGAGGCCATTCAAGGTGGCCATCACCACTTCTGCATTCTTCACTTCTTCTTTCCCCGCTTGAAGTTGTTCTTTGATTTGAGAGATCCTTATGACTGCATGGTCTCTGCATTCTGGATCTTCACATTCTTCAACTGGTTTCTTAAGGTCATATTTCCATCTATGTTATTCCGTTCAAATACCTTGGTCAAGGAATCAAACCTCATCGATGTCTTTAGGGAAGACACTTGTAGAATAGGTCGATTCATGATTGAATCATCAATGATCTTCTGGGCTTTGACCAAGTTCCTCTTGTGAAATGCTTCTAGCCTCATCTCCCTTTGAAACTGGAACCTCTATGCTCATGTAGGTGTCCAATCCATTTTCTTTAGAGAGATCATATAATTCTAGGCTTGGAAGTTGTCAACTTCACCAAGATTATCATTAAGCTGATGTGATAGATCACTTTGAAATGAGAACCTCAAATGAACATAGCGAAGGATTAGATCTTACCGATTTGAGGTGTCCGTCCTGGTTCCGGAGCTGGCTGATTTAGGGTTTGTCACAGAAACCCTAATTTCAAAACTTGGAATATTTCAGACCTAATTGGATAGACAGATAGATCTCTTCAAATGGAGCTGTCCAATGTACTCCATTTATGAAAACAGTGGATGGAAGCTCCCGGAACAGGAAGCCCTAATTTTCCAATTTCTTCTGCAGAAATTCCTGTTACTGTTTCTATGATATCTTCGAAATTGCTGCTCCTTTGTGTCTGAAATTTTGTAATGAGGTAACCTCTCATGTCTCTGATCCAAAACCATAGTTTTGATCAGAATTTGTTTCACCATTTGTAATTTATGATCTTTTTCCCAAGGTGACCTGTTATAAGACTGTTCAGAACAATGAAGTTGTATGGCATGCCACATGTCATTGGTTCCTCTTCTGATTCTGATATTCGGACCACCGAAATTTAAGTCCATGCCCTTGATGGAAAATCTTTAGGAATTCCATTTGGACCTCTGTATCCCAAGATATTGTAATTCTTCCCAGGTGTCCTGTTTAGGGATGAATTCTAGAAGAGGCTGAAACCCTAACTTCGAGAGAACATATCTCTTGGAATACAGCGAATCTGAGGATGAATTTTGGACACAGTTTTTATCAGGATTTTGGCTTCGGCCCTTGAAATTTTCAGCTCCTGGTCCTTCACCAATATTGGAATATAGAAAATGTACCAAAATGTAGCATTTTTAGTATTTAGGGTTTTTCTAGCTCGAGGTCAAACTAGGGTTTGACTTTCCCACAGTTTCACCCAACCAAATTTCTTGATCCAGGTCTCTAAAATTCAATTTTTATTAGGAGAAAAATCCTATGCTGGTCTCACTCAAAAATTCCTCTTCTGTAGAAAGCCCTAATTTCCACATCGAAAACTGAAAATGCTCGGAATTGAATTTCGCTTCGACAGAAAGATGAGCCCTTCAATGGAGAGTCATCCTAGCATAATTTTGCTAATGGATTGTGGAGAGAGACCCAAAAAGTAAGAATCCCTAGCTTCTGTAGCTGCATAATGTCTTCTTCTCAGGTTAGCTCTGATACCATGTTAAATTTTCATATGCTTAGCTAAGACATTAGTATTTCATTTGATTTTTCATAACAAAAAGCATATAAACAAGATAACTGAGAGATAGAAAAGCACAACCATACAAAAGGAACACAAATATTTATCCTGGGAAAACCCAACAAAATCTTCCTCAATATAGATGCCCCCAAAAGGTAAAAGATAAAACCATCAAGGAGATCAAAGCCTGATCCTCCTCCTTCTCTAGCTACTTCTCTTCTCCACTAATGCGCTATACAAGTGAGAGTGAGTGTGTCACAAATGAGGAGCACTACACCTCTATTTATATTCATCCGTTCACTTGAGTTAACTCTCATTTGACATGTCAGCTTAAGTTAACTCATGTAGGCTCGAGTTACACATGTAGGCTCAAGTAACGACACTGGGGTGCTGTTGACCCACCTTTACAATTAGAGGGGACTACCTCATGACTCTTATTAGTTCTTCTGATTAGGAGCATCAGGGTACAATTTAATACAAGTGGTTCTCTCGGTAGGACCATCGGGGACCACAAAAATATACATATAGAATATTCTTCGAAGTTACAATATTTCAACAGAAAAGACTCTCGCCCCTCCTACTTGATCGAATAGGTCATTGATTCTGGGTAGGGGATACTTATTCTTTATGGTTACTTTGTTCAGATGCTGGTAATCAATACAGAGTCTTAAGGTCTCGTCCTTCTTTTTAACGAACAAGACTAGTGCACCCCAGGGGGACACACTAGGTCTGATATATCCTTTTTCTAAAAGTTCCTGCAGCTAAATTTTTAGTTCAGTAAGTTCTTGAATGCTCATTCGATAAGGCACCTTTGACACTGGTGCAGATCCAGGTAGTAGCTCAATGGAGAATTTGATCTCCCATTGAGGGGGTAGGCTTGGTATCTCCTCCATAAATACATCAGGAAACTCTTCTAGGATTGGGTGTTGTTTTAGAGAGGTCTGGTTTTTGTTTAGGACTAAGTAAGCAACCATAATAGCAAAGAGTTTACAGCCCTTCCTCAGGCATTTCTTTAGTTTCATAGGTGAAATTTTTCTTACTTAGATAGGTTTAGGCAACCCTCTTATCATCTGAAGGACTTGGTATTCAGCAATGTAGGTAAAGGTCTTTTCATAACAGTTCAGCACTACTTTATTCTTCTCTAACCAGTCCATGCCAATAATCATGTCATACGATCCCAAGGGTAAAATATTTAGGTTGATCTTGGTTTTATGATCCTGCAAATGAACTTCACAGCTTGTAATAAAATCTGTTACCTTTATGTTTTCCCCAGTGGCCAACTGGACCAACCAAGGTTTTGCATGTTTTACTCTAGCCAGTTGGTAGAGTTCCATAGTCCCCAGAGAAATGTAACTCAACGTAGCTCTTGGATCAATTAACACAAATATAGCATGGTTCAAAACAATACCTTCGATTTCCACTATAGTAGACTGATGATCGGCTTGCCAATCTTCTAAGGCTGGATTTATGCTATGGAAACTCTTGCAAATTTCCCCAACTATCAACACTTCTTGAATGTTGTGCAAGGTATTATTTTCCCCAGTTAGGCGTAGGCATTGTCTCTTCAGATGGGGTTAACCACATTCCCAACAGGTCAAATGTTCCTTGGGGGCCCTGTCAGCCCCTCTCACTCCCAAACTCGCTAGATTTACATATCTTGGTGAGGGCGGTCTGATTTTAATATATAGAAGGGCCTCCTTGGATACTTCTCAGGGTGTTCTTTGTTAGGGTACACAGGGTACTCCCAAAGGACCGAACACCAAGAATAGCCGCTTCACACAAACAGATCACAGATCAATACACCAATGTTTGTCACATGGTTAAAACCCTCGAGAGGGAAACAGTCCACGGCCCCGACCAAATAGCTACTCGGAGAAATTTATTATGCAAAAGAAAGAAAGTTACATGAGCTTCTCATAATCGATCAACTAGCCAAGGACCCTCTATGCTCTTTAAATAGAGATCATAGACCAATCGGGTGTTAAGCCACGGATCAATGGTAGGTATGATCTAAGAGAAGTTGAACCGTCGGATCACTCTATGTCTAGAAGATATCGTGACCGCCGGATTAGAATATTTACAAATGCATACTAATGCATACTAAAGAAACACACTTTTACCTAATGGATATATTACACAAGTTGATCTTAACTAACTCGTAAGTGTCTAAATATCCTAACATTCTTGTATGGCAATGGTCTGAATCCCTTTTTCTGTTGGATGAACCTTTCTGGTCTGTTATCTCTACATATTTTGGAGGAATCGTTCCGCTATTTGTACTACTCGCAACACAGTCGGGATTTCTTTAGTACCTCATCTAGAGTCTTTGGGTTTTCAAGTTCAATTTTGTCCTTATAAACTTGCGGCAAGTAGCTTAGGAATCTTTGTACCTTCACCTTTTCTTCCTTAATATAGGGCACAAACCTCAACAAGTCCAAGAACTTGTTAATGAGCTCTTCCATGGTCATCGAGCCGAGTCTTAAGTCATAGAATTCCTTGGCTTTCCTTTCATAGTAATTCTCAGATAGGTACTATTTTTTAAACAGTCTTTTGAATTCTGCCCACTCCAATGTCTTCTCCATGAGTCCTTGTGAGATCATGAGGTCCTGCCACCAGATGCTAGCCTTTCCCTTGAGGTTATAAATTTCCATTCAGACTTTCATGTGACTGAAATAGTTGTAGATCTAGACTCTTATTTCTTGATTTCCAGTAGCCATGCCTATGCTTCCTCCCCTGTCTTAGATTCCTCGTCAAAACTAGTGGGTTTGATCTTCTTGAATTCTCCTTCTAGGTGATCGACCTTTCCCTTTGTGGTAGTATTGACCTAATTTTCAGAGTTCTGGGTCTCGTTAGAGGAGCTACTCTTTCTTTCTACACTTTCTTCCCTGTCAGGACCCTTTCTGGTCTCGGTTCGAGGCTCCTTACCATTGTTTTTCTCATGCAGACTTTGTAACAGGATTTCATTGATCTCCTACGCTTTCTTCAATTGTTCGTTGTCTACCTTATAGCTTTATATTTCCACGATTAAGTGCCTCATTGTTTCTAGTACTTGACTAGCCTATGAATGTTCCTTTGCTGGTTGTGTGATTGGTGATACCTGTTCTAGGTTTCTCGGTTGGTTCTCATTCTCCACTGGAGAGGCCATGACAATTCTTACATTTTATCAAGATAACAATAACAACCTATAGATCCACAAATAAGCAACCCAACATGCCCATAAAATGTTAGAGTGCTATCAATCTGTAATATATATATATATTTTTACAATTTTAAACAGGAAATCTAGTGCACCCAACAGGCTATAGGGCTGAATCCTGTGCTCTGATACCATATGTAAACTACCTTGAAATTTTTCTTTTTTTCTCTTTCTTCCAATACAAGGCATAAAATCATTTATAATTCCTTTAAATCTCTAATAGTTTAAACAGTCTTGGCACAAGAATGGTAAACTTAGCCTTGTCTTTAATTTTGTTGAAGCTATTAACTGTTTGGAAGGAAAGTAGACTTTGTAGTTTAGTATCTAAGTGTTGTAGGTTGAAAATGTTTTAAATGCGGTTCCACTGATGTCATATTGGTCCATAGGGCTGATAAAATCACTTACTAAGCTTTGGCTAACAACCCATTTTTCTGTGACAGGTGCTTCAAGAAAATGGACAAAAAGCCATCCCTCGATAAGTTCATTCCTACTCCCATCAGAAGTCTGGAGCCCACTTATCTCTGTGGAAAAATAAAAGGGCCAATCCCCCCAGAAACAAAAGCCAAGAGCCTTCATGACTCCATAATGCACAAACAAGGCTCCACTAAACAATATAGGTGAGGACCAAGGGAAAAGTTCAAGTAATGACCTCACACAAGGAGAAATTTCCAAGCATAGGTTTTAAGGCATAAAAAAATTATCCTAAGTGTTCACCATGGTAAACCTCCCTCCGATGGAAAGTTCGTAAGCTTCAAACCAAGGCTGAAAAAGTTAAGGATTTGTTTAAAATGGTGGTTGCAAGGTTCCGAAAGAGGATCCACGTGGTTCTCTATCATGCGATCATCAACCACGGGGATGCCCTTCTGGAGATACATGCAAGGGCTGAGGGGTTCACGCTAGGGTTTCCAACGTGGCTGAAGTTGACCTTGCAATCGACACTTTGAATTGATTTTGCAGAAGGCGGTACTTGCTACGATCCCAATGAGCACATGGATTGGGGTGAGGTGTCGTCCTTTGGAAACTGGTGCAGTACGCCTGTCATTATTATGTCTCTTAACTTGATTGTGATGGTGTCCCTTAAGGATAAGGGAGACTTTTCGAAGGCTCCACTTGATCTTTGGCTTTCTTGGGACTTGTTGTTTGGGTTTGGAAGCCCTTTGGGGTTTTGGAGGAAAGATGAGTGCTGCGTTTTGATGCTAGAACCCATCTTCACTCTAGGTAATATGTTTTTTTTAGCTACTAAGATGGATCTTAGTTCATAGTCTCATTTACCCTCATTACAGACTTAAACCTACCTTTGTCTCACAGGTACTAGGTTCGATTTGGTTGGATGAGTGCAGGAGAAAAATACAAGGCGTCTCTCTGGTAAGTGGTTTTACCACTCCTTTGGTGTAATCTATTAGTTGTGGCTTGCCCATCCTGAGGAGTGGGAAAAATTTGCGGTCTGCATTGTAAGGAAGTCTAGGGGTTTCCAAGCTTTTGTGAAATTACAGTGGATGGTCTTTCGAGGGTGCATGGCACCAAAGCCACGATGTGGCATACTCTATGGTATTTTTTTTCTCTATTGTAAAATGTATAATTTATGAACGGACTATCAGTCCTCTTTAATTTCTGTAATGCATCCCTTTTGGTTTAATGGCTTTAAGCTGAGGACAGTAGCTCAGCTAAGATTGTGGAACTTTTAATGTTGTTGTGTAAAATGGATTGTCTGTAATTATTTCTCTGTCTTTTAATGGCTTTCACATGCTGTCAGTGATGACCCATTTTTGCGTTTTTCTCTCTTTAAGTGTTAAGAGAAAAATTTATAATGCTAGCGTTGGTTTGCAAATTTTGTTGTGGTTGGTTGAAGTTTCTTTTGTTGTTGGTAGTATAACATGATTTCCCAAATAAGTCTAGTAACATACATTAGAATAGGGTTCTTACCCTAAATCATGCCTTCCCTTGATCATACGATGGTTGCGTCGTCCGGTAGATCTTCCACTCAATTTGACATGGAGGATGAGGTCAATATCCTAGTTGATAGAAGCGAAGGGTTTTAACTGAAAGGATACTTATCCCTACACTCGCTTAGTTTTCGAACCTTAGTGTTCCATCGGTTCCTCTTTGATACAACTAAGGAGTTCCTCCTCTGAAGACAAACCCTCTTCGGTCTCCATTTATCCCAGCGAAGGGGACTAGGGCTTTTGAGGTTGAGTTGCAGGTGTGGTTTGATGCGTACGATTTGGTTTTGGATCTTGGTTATTCAATAGCTTCCAAACCACATCCTGTGAAGATAAACCTAGAAGTCTAAGAGGAAAAAGGGCATGTCGATAAAGTTTCCCTCGGGCCTCGGTCGTACCCTTCCTATGGGTAAAAGCTCCACCATTGTTATAATATCAACTGTGCCTTTGAAAACCTTGTGGAATACAAATCTGTTGTCATAAACAGACTGCTCTATCAACACTAATAAAAATGGGCGTATGCCGAGCTTTGCAAGCAAAGCAGACTCAAAAGAACCAACCTTCTCACTTTTCTTAAAAAGCTCCACTCAGTGATTTTCGAAAAGGAATTGGCTAGAAAAGAAAGTATGACTAAAATCATTAAGGGTTAAGGCATTTGATAGGTCTTGAATTGAAGGTCTTGCCATCGTTCTCTATGTGAATGCTTGGTGCATTTATAAATTTCACTTTCAAATTTCTTGGGAAAATCTGTCACACGTATTTTATCTTCTTACAATTCAATTCTTTTGGAATGTGCATCACTAGAACTTGTAGAATAAATGTTGTATTCATATCTTCTCTAATCAACGGTTACATTTGAAAGTGACTGATCATTATCGATAAGGTATTTATTGTGGAATAAAACAAGATATCCACAACCATGGCAATGTTTTTCATTGACATATTTCTTATTATAAAATACTTCATCATGATTTCTCTCACATAGGGTTTGCGATATGAATTCACGTACTCTGGGCGGAGGTGGTGAATTTTTCCAAAAAATTTTACCAAATTCAAGAAATGTGTCGTAATATAATTGAAATTGCACATGGTAAAAACAACAACATGTGTCACGTATAGTAATAGGTCTAACATACCATGGTTTTTGTTGCACAAATGTAGTGATCAACATATTAATTCCACGATGATCTTCCTTGAATTTATTGAACAATTGTACTTGTGTCATTTTGATTATATGTTTTGGAGGGCTTCCATATACATTTCGTGATACTTTTTGTTGTATCACATCCCTTGAATTTGGTGAAACTCAAGCATGTTCCAACAAATATTTCTGTACAATATCTCTAACACTTTCTCCCATTCTATCTTTGTAAGGTTGTCTACAAATAATTGCCCAACAAGCAAGTTCATCATTTTCATCTATTTAGATTCTGAATTTGCTATGTTTGTATAATGTCTTTCTTGACATTCCAATTGTTTTTGCTAGTTGTGTTGTTAAATGTTTTTGTCTAGTACTAGCTGAAACAATTGCTGTCTGAATTGCTCTACATGCAGCACTGGTATCTTTCTTTCTGGATTTTTGAATTTTTTTATTGCATAACCTATATTTTCTATCACATTATGTTTTAGTTTCAACTCTTTTGTCTCCTTGTGAATACCCAATAATGACGTAGCACCTTCTAATTTCTTGGACACCAATAAACATCTCAAAATTTGTGCTTGTCCTGCTATTGAACAATCCTCGAGAATATCATCATAAATTTGTGTAGCACGATATCGTGCAACAGGTATGGGTAAATTTTCTCCATATTTTCCGCAACCAATGTCTTCTAACATTTCATCATCAATGGTGAAAGTACCTATACATCAAATTAAATTAAATTTAACATATGTCGAAAAATACAATTCATTATAAAAAATGAACTTTAAAAATACATGATATATACATACCAGGTCCAATTTTTGGATCTTGGTTTTGATTTTCAATATTGAATTCATCAACATTAACATGTAAATCACTATTTAGATATTCAACAATGGTCTCTTCAACTTCCAATTGTTCTTTCTGTGCCCTATTTCAATTTCCATTTCATCAATAGTGTCATGTAAATCTGTTCTTATATCTTCAATTATTTCTTCTGTTTCTGCAACCCTTGCTCTTTTGGCTGTATTTTTGAGTTTTTGTTTTTGCCTATTAGCATCATCATCATGTTTACGATCATTTTTTTTTATGGTTTCTTTTATTGCCCATGATTGCTTAATCTCCTTTTGAAAAACTCTTGGAAAAAAGATAAGAACACCTTGTAAAGAAATCTTCTTTGTAAAACAATGGGAAAAAAAATCTTTGAAAAAAAACCTTATTTGAAAAAACAACTTATATAAATATTTTGGAAAAAAAACTCATTTGCAAAAATACTTTGTAAAAAAAAACTATGGAAAAAACCCAATGCAAAGAACCTACTTTGCAAAAATACCTTGGAAAAAAAACTTTTTGAAAAAACCCCTTGCAAAGACATAACTCCTTTGCAAAAATACCTTGAAAAAAAAACTCTTTGGAAAAAATCCCATTGCAAAGAAATAACCTACTTTGGAAAAATATCTTGGAAAAAAACTCTATGGAAAAACTTCTTGCAAGGAAATAACTTGTTTTCAAAAATACTTTAGAACACAAAATCTTTGGGAAAAATTCCTTGGGAAAAAACTCTTTGAATGTACCCCTTGAAAATAAATAAGAGGAAAAATACCTTCTAAAAAACACCTTTGGCAAAAGAAATCTCCCATGAAAACTCCTTCAAAAATATTTTTACTTATACGAAATGAAGAGGTGAGAAAATAATGAGGCTCTTCTGTTTTACTTATACGAAATGAAGAGGTGCGAAAATAATGAGGCTCTTTCGTTTTACTTATACAAAATGAAGAGGTGCGAAAATAATGAGGCTGTTTCATTTTACTTATACAATTTTTTTTCCAACCAACGAATTTTTTTTTACGCTTAGTTTTTCGGCCAAACAACCTTGCTTGTAACATCTCCATTACGGAAAAATATTGTTAGACCAAATAATTATTCGGCCAAATAACCTCTAAAACCTATAACCTGCACAGTTTTCAGATTTCTCCATTTTCGGAAGGTAAAATGGATTCCTTACACTACAAATCGACTGTCGAACTTGATACCTTTAGTTTCGTCATTAAATCTACTTTCTGTAGGTATAGATTTTGTTGTGTATAGGTGAGATCTGATATTTTTATTTTTTTTGTTTCTTAACATGTTTCAAGTTTAGTTTCATCTCTTTCAAAATGCAGTGAAGTGAAAAATATATAACTTTAAAAATACACCACCAAAAAAATTGAAACAAATATGATGCACTTAATTGGAGTGTCTACATCAAAAGGGTATTCGTAGATTTTTAAATTTTATAGTCAATTCAGAGAAAAGTGGCGCAACCAACAACATGTTTAAAACTGACAAGGTTTTCCCATTGATCGAATTCAGAAAAATATTATAATTAGTATATAGATCCATTGGTTACAAAGTCATAGTCATCGCAATAGTATATTGTGTGTAGATTGTCGTAGCATATTTTTTTTTGTTGCAAAACACAACTTTAACAATGATTTTATGAGTGCAACCAAATATGACTATTTTTTAGTCCTTTCATTTCATAAGGACACACTGTCAAACATTTTTCGAAACAACATATCAAATCTTAATAAACAAAATTCAAAAAATTGTGAATAGAAAGCTAACATAATTATCTAAAAGTTTTGTTTCTACTTGAAAGTGAAATTCTAAACGAAAATATCACTTTCGTTCACCCAAAGTTGAAAAGCATGAAAAAATCAAATTTATTTTCTCACAAGACCCTCCAAAATAGACACCCATCTTCATGGATTAACCCCATAAGTTCTTCATGGATTCCATAAGATTCTCTTGGTTCTATTTTAGTGATCCACTCAAATGATGTGGCTCACAAAGAAGATCCTCCACCAAGGTTACTCCTTCCAATGGATGAAAGCTTGGGTTTCATCTCTATCCTTCCCATATGAAAGGCTTATGTTGGCATGCTCATCATCTTTACAGTCCACAAGAAGACTCACATCCTCCACTTTTGGTTCACTCTACTAGATTTATTTATTTGATTGGAGTGAATCTATGTGCATCGCTTCACTTCCATCTTTAGGTTCTTCTACTTCCATTCTACACTCCTTTAGGAAGCTTGATGTTTTTCCAAATAATGTCATAAAACTCCTATAAAGGGATTTTTTAGTGTAGATTTTCCTCTTGTCTTCTTGTCTTCCTATTTTCTCTAAGTGGTGGAACAACTTGGTTCCTCTCTGAATATATATTGTTCTTAATTGAAACCACATCTTTATCCTTAGGCCAAAATCCATATATGAAATAGATATAAGGATTGAAAGAAATGGCCTTGCATCTCTCTTCTCTCAAAGAAAGATATGCTTGATAGTGATGAGGAAAGTATTCACTTAATTCAATATTTCTTTCTAGATCATCTTTTGATCTAGACATCGGTCATTCATCCCATTGATATTCATTGTACATTTGGTGACTAAAGTAACCATCCTCATCTCTTGACATATGCATACCTCCATTGATGTATTTCACCTCATATTTTTCATCCTACTCACAATCATCTCCTTCAGTAACTAGAACTAACCTGATCTTGCAAAATTTCTTGAAATGAGCAATGATCATAATACAAAGGTGTCGAGGAACATGCGATGATACCACTATAATGAACCCAAACCTAGCCCTAGGTACACTAACTCAAAAACCAGATACTTAGACATAGAGGATAGGTTGGACACAAAAAAATTTGGATTAGTTTTGATAGCAGCCACATTTCAAAGATCATCACACTTGGAAGTGGTCATAAGGACCTGATAGTGAAAGTTCCTAGGAATTATGTCATACTATTCTTCTTATGGTGCACCATTGGAAAGTAATGGACAACTAGAATACTAGCTGAAATGTCCTCAACTTGATATGGACTTTGACTTGAGAAACAAATATTTAACAATGAACTCGTGATTAGGTGCAAGATTTGAAACTTGGAATATTGAAGGAGGCTATTTACAAACAATTTGAAATGGTACTAAAGGCTTCCTAATTTCTAATCTATGACTATAGATGGGATTAAATTTCATATTTATCTAGAGGTACCTTCAGGTCAATTATTAGAAGCACCTTAAACAATTAGGCTCATCAAAACAAGAAAATTTGGTAATTTACTCAACAATGGCTCAAGCAGTGAAAACAATTGATTTCAATTATCATCCAAAGGTCATGGATTTTGAAATGAACTTCATGGATGATACCAACTAAATTTCATTCAATAGAAATGAGCCTCAATAACACTTCTAGTTGGCATTCATTAGTAAAATAAAGTAAACCTTACAGTATGTCCATCATTCACTAGAATTAGTAGCATAGTGGAAGAAGAATAGTAATTGATACTAAGGGATGAGTCTTTAACTATTATATCATAGAAATAGATAGGAGTAAATCATATTATATCCGATTGGTCGCAAATGAACAACTAAAATAGATCAAAGGGGGCACAATACTTCAATTCTCCCTTTGCATTGGCAAAACACTCTACACTTGGAATCTACGAATACTAGTCTCGATCACCTCAACTTGGGTATTCAACCACACCATGTTATGGCTCAGTTCATACTTAAAAAAAAACTTTCATTGTTGCATTAACCTCCATGAAAAGAGCTAGATGTTCTCTTCCTTAATCTACAACTGAATGATCTCATAACCTCTTAATTGAATTACAAGTTACAAAGGGGCACATGGTGCTCATCCTCCTTTTGTTAGAAACTATTGGTTTTTTTTTTCCTTTTCCTCTAGAGCCTGCCTCCTTGGAAATTTGAACCATAGATGATGCATTCTTTGGTAAGTTTCTCTTGTATTGGACCCACTTGTCTCCATGAATGTGCCCTCATTGGCCAAACTTAGAATCTACAAGTTTCCCAAGGACTCTTGTTTTTCTTGCTTTTATGATTCCTTCTAGAGCCTTATCTTCAAAAATATGAAAACATCCCACCTTCTTGATTTTCTCCTTTCCTCCCAAATTCGCAACTCATTAACAATTAGTAATATTAAATGTTATACAATGATGTCGAAGAGTCTTTCATGATTATTTAATTACATAAATACCTTAGGCCAAATTTATATCCCTTATTAATTAATTTTACTTTTCACTAGAATCCATGCGAATTGAATGGGAATATTGGTGAGCCATAATGCTACCAAAATGGAGACAATACATTCTATCTATCATAATTCAACTTTTATTGAGGTGTAAATTCATTTTATTTTCAATTTTTTACACATTAAGAAAAACATTACACCTTAGCCTACTTTTTCTCTAAGACCAAATCAGTATAATTTAATGATTTGTATTCTTTTTTTATGGGAATGTCACATTGCATAAAGTTACACAACCTTACTAGTTACAACATGTACCCCATACTTGCTAGTCTTGGGGAAAAAATAAGATTATATCCTTTCAAGTAGCATATAGGCATATAGTCACATATCTAACTAAATACTACCAAATTCCAAAAATATTTAACCTCAAAACATTTTACTATGGAACTAAATCAATAATGTTATTTATGATTAATATAAATATTTTCATTATAATTTTATAAAATTACACATTTACAAATTTTTAATGAGTAATTAATGTTTAAGAAGGAAAACAAAAATTATAATTATTTGATAATAACTATGATGAAAAGAAATAAAGAAATTACTTGGTTTGTGTAAAACTTTATTCCTAAAGTCTATCAAGGTCACCATTGTTTTGACAAGTTAGAATGTTAGAGATGTTAGTATTATTAAGCTAACATCTCTAACATTCTAACTTGTCAAAACTATTATTATAAAGATTGTGAAGCTACAATCTAATATTGGTGTACCCATGGCACTCTAAAGTGGCTTTCATCCTCAACACTCTTAGTCTCACAAAGATATCAAGTCCTTTTTTTCTGTAATGTTTTGGAGTTTTTTCTGTTTAACTACAAATTACTAATATAATAAGGATATCAATTATTTTATAAAAATATAAAAAAAGTATGAATTAAATTCATTTAAAATAATTATAAAAAAAGTTTTATCCTTCCCACTTAAATTTAAATCTCACTTTATAACATATTTATTATTAATAAAAATACAATTTATTTGACTGAAAATAAAGACTCAAATGTTTTTCTCCCTATTCAAAAACACAAAAACAAACATCGTCAATATTTTTGTGCATATTCTAAAACACAAAATAAACATTGTCAATGCTTTTGTGCATATTCTAACACTTTTAATAAATAAATTAATATTAATGAATATTTTTAAATAAAAAACAATAAAATAATTTTAATAAATGAATAACTTTATTTCTTCAAAATAAAAAAGATAATAAGTAAATAAAATAAATAAACAATAAGTAAATAAACTAAGAGTTAATTTATATTGTTAAATTAAAAATATATATAAATTTAATATTTAAGATAATTTGTAAAATAGTATTTATGGAATTTTAAACGAATGAAAGGTCATTCATGGTCTATTCTATGCTTTATAGAAATATATCGTGTACTCTATACAAATCACTAAATAAAGTATGCTTTGATGTGATCACTAAGTCAAGGTTCAAGGTTTCCTTCATTTATAGTCAATCCTATGCTCTACACATGTTAATGCATGGGATATAGTTCTATCCTATGCTCTATAAATGCCTATGCTCTATACATGTTAATGGATGCCTATGCTCTATACATGTCAATGCATAGAGAGTGAGCTTTAATGGGACCATGACCTAAAGGTTTCGTAGCTCTGAGTTTGGTCCTCACTACTAGCTCTTCAAGAATAGATTGAAGATCGAGTGGGTTAAAAAAAAAACTTAAAAAAATCCGAATTCCTCATTATTAATTTTATTTTAAACTACTCAAAATTCATCTTCCTACGGTCAAATAGAAAACCACCAATCCGCCTATGAAACCGTGAAACACCAATACGCCTTGTTATCGTTTGTAACCTACACCATCAGTGTGACCCAGCTTATACAAAATGCACTGGATGATATGCTGAACAAGCATATGTGCTTCGGAATGCATTCCCAAATAGGAATCTGCTGTGTAATAATGTAACAGAAGAAAATTACATGGAAATAATGTAACACCTTCGAAATACAAGTCAAAACAAAATTTGGATTATTATAATCGTTTGAGAATTACATGGAAGCTTAACCATTGTCAAGTCCCAGCACAACCTTTCCAGTTTTAAAAGCTGAGAAGTTGGAAAGAACATGGAGGGGCTCAATTAACCAAACAATGTACGGAGAAACAAAAAATCAAAACCAATGCGTCGTCTTCACTCATTCCAATGATGTATGCATTTGCATTTAGTTCCGTAAAAATGACAACCATTCAAAACTCGGTGCCTCGTAACTAACTAATAACAATGGGGTGCAACAGAATCAGTCAAAAATGGGAAAGAAACCCTAGCTTCTTTTCCGGATGTAGAAACCCTAATATATGGCTAACAGACACGCCCTGGCTCTGTTAGTCGGTAACCAGCAATAACAGCCGCCAATCTCTCTCCTTATTTTGCTACACAACTGTAGAACAACCGCATAGGATTGAGGTAAGAGACATTGAAGGGTATCGAGAATATATTGTATCTTAAGGTAACCATCACATATATGCTCCAGAACATATTTCTTCGCAGAGTGCGGGTCGCTGCACCTCTGGAAAATCTCGCACTCTGCACGATTACTGCGGTCTACAAAGGTGCTGTAAAACCCTAGCCGGGCTAGGGCACGCGCGTCAGAGTTATCTTTGGAATAGATATACTCCAATTTAAAGCTCCGAAACTGTGAAAACAGTTCCCGAACTCTGTCACGGTATCTCTTCAGCCAGGGTTTGACTACTCCGCAGATACCCATCACCTACAGAACATACAATGAATGCCATGAAACGAAACAATCTGTCTTCATATGCAATGATAAAATATTAATTCTAAAGGCAAAGAGAGGACCGGACTTGTTACCTGGTTGCAAAGGAGCCGACAATGTCCAAGGGCGGTGATGTGGGTGATACCGCGGCACAGCGCATGTTGAAGGCCAGCAATGAGGGCTTTGTAATGGGCAGCATTGTTTGTTAGTCTGAAGCAATCATTGACATAGGTGCTATACTTTTCCAAAACAGTGCCATCGTGGTTGTTAAAGATAAGGAAACCGATGCTCCCATGACCAGGGTTTGGTCTGCATGATCCGCTAAAGCAGAGGGTGCCATGAAACTCATAACGATGGCACCTTCCTGTTGCCATTGCTTTTTCTGTGAACTACCGGCAGGCTGTGGCTGTTGTGGGATGCAGTATTGTTCTTATAACGTGACACGAACCAAGTTAAGCCGGACGTGGTCCATAGCTCAAGGACCCTGTTAATGTGGGCGCCAGCTTCGACAAGTAGAGTCTTTGAAAAGTTAATCTTGAATGCATCTGCATGGGTCAAGGCGCTACTCGAGAGTCGGAGCCACCGAAGGCGGTGGAGTAAATGCGTTGCAAAAAGGCGCCACGATAAAAGACAACTAAAGCGCCCGGCGTTTTCGGTCGTTTTTTTATAAAAACAGTCAAATATTGGCTGGGAAATCGTTATTTTCTTTTTTTTTTTATTTTTTTTATTCTTTTTGCAATTTTATTGCAGTGTACTAGAATAAATAGTTAATTTTAAAACCACTTAAATCATTAAAGTTGAAATTTAAAATTAAACTTTAAAATATTTAGACCAAAGTTGGTCTGCCCGATTTCAGCCAGTTGGGAGGGCATGCAATATTTAGAGCAATTAATATACTTAGTTAATTTTAAAACCACTTAAATCATTAAAGTTGAAATTTAAAATTAAACTTTAAAATATTTAGACCAAAGTTGGTCTGCCCGATTTCAGCCAGTTGGGAGGGCATGCAATATTTAGAGCAATTAATATAGTTGGAGCACACTTAATGACAGTTGGATCTCTTGTCCAACGATCATCAAGCGTGCTGCTCATTAAATGTTCTTAGGCATGTTCAGCTTGCTGCTCATTAAATGCTCTTAGCCATTTAATAATGAATCAATTGTTTAAATAGTATCATAAGGATATACAAATATAGGTTACCAGTTTCTAATTACAATGATCATACTTTATATACCTAAAGATTATGCCAAATCCAATAGAGGAGTAAGTTACTTCACTTATTTCCATAGAAGAATCAAGGTATGGTCACATTACACAATCGGCTCATTCATTACAAAGAGGCTTAATAAGAGCAAACATGTCACTTATAAGACCACCAAAGCTACAATCAATGGACAACAAAGTTATAAAGTTAAAAAGGAACTAGTCAATCACTAAACAAAACAATACATTATAAAAATGAAACTTCTGTTTGAGTTTTTGAAACCACCATGTACATTCTATATCCCGCTTGAGGGGAGATGTGTAACTCTTTCCATGCTCATCCTAGAGATGGCACGTGTTCTTCATAAAAAATAAAGATAAAAATATTATAGATTCAAATTAAATATAGGAGTAAATAGTGGTTACAATTAAGTGATTCCATTAATAGAAAAGTTAATATAAAATGTTTAAGTTTAAAAGGGAACTAGTCAATCATTAAAGAAAACAATACATTATAAAAACTAAAGTCGTGTTTGAGTTTTTGAACATACTATGTACATTGTACTTCCCATTTGAGAGGAGATGTGTAACTCCTTCCATGCTCATCCTAGAGATGACATGTGTTCTTTATAAAATAATAAAAAAATATTATAAAAAATAATATGTCCGCTCAAATTAAATTTAAAATATTTAGAAGTGCATATACATAAAACTACACAAATTAGATCAATTTAAATCATAGATAATGCATTACCCACTTCCTCATCATTTCCACCCTAAAAAGGTGTTTGCATCTCGAAAGATTTGATCCCTCTAGATGCTTGGTAGATCCCCTTTTAAGATGGATCTATGTTGATCTTAAGGGATCACCATGACAGGATGGGATGAGTAAAAGATGAATAAATGCATTTTCATTAATAATAATTGACTATGGAATCTTTGACTAAAAGGAGAGAAGTTAACTCTCTTATCTAAACATTTTAAAAGCAAATTGTAGCCACAATTGTTTTTCCACACTTTGAGCTAATTTATGATTGGCCTCCAAATGTAGCTTAGTCTTAACTAGTCACCCCTATATACAGTGTTGATATGTTTTTCTATCTCGAGAGCTTATCTAGTTCTTCTTTTAATGTATTTTTCTTCTGTGGCAATCAATCTAGTGTTTTCTATGCATATGTGATGAGAATTTTCACGACAGTGCTCTTCCAAGGAAGATCTATTAGCACAGTTTTAGTTGTCTCCAAGAAATGTTATTTAACTCAACCTAAGAGACCATATGTTGATGCATATGCATAGAAAATACTAGATTAATTACAAAAGAAGAAAAATACATATGAATATATCATTATTATGCAAATAGATGTTATATGTTTTACCAATGCTTATATAATGCTAGCGCACTAACATGTACATAAATAATTAACCCATCTATACTCTTACAACATCTTATGCGCCATTTGCTCTCTTTGCGTTTCATAAATTTATAGTGCTCATATAAATAGTAAGCATAGGTGTGTACATAGAATTGAATACATTGGTACATATTTTAATGATGCATATAGTAATAATCATGTTGGCTAAAGAGACTGTCTTTTTTAAGTAAGAATTGTTAGAATTGGTGGGGAGGTAGGTGTGGGTGGGATTATTTTTTATCCCATAGGAAATATAGTTTCGACTTACACCTAGGGTCTTGATCGTACAACCAACAATGAAGCAGAGTGGCTCTCGCTTCTCTTTGGATTCGATCTCGTTAAGCAAAATAAGATTACAAAATTTATAGTCATGGGAGATTCTAAACAAGTTTTTCATAAAATGACCTATGGATACAATCAAGGAGAAGTCAAAATTAGAAGAATCTGTGAGCGAGTTTGACAAACCTCCGCAAATATGCAAATCATCTTTTATCACATTCTTAGAAGGAATAATTCTGAGGGAGATAAATAACAAAATCAAGGAGCTAAGTTAAAAGTTGGAATATCCATGGTTAATGGTCATTTAAAAAACTTAAGTTATGTCCCTTAGGAACATAAGCAACACAAGGTGGACGTTCACCCTCCTTGATGCTCCAACATCCGAATGTTATTATTTCCTTCGCACAAGGGTAAGCATTCACCCACCTCGACGCTACAACATCCAACAACCAGCATGTTTTTTGGCGTCCAACTGGCGTCCATGCATAAACAATGGCGAAGACCATATGACGGGAATAAATGCAAGGCCTGAGACTCTACCCCATAGTCGACTGATTAGAGTCTCCACATGATCCATGGAAGGTGTCTATATGAAGTCTCCTCCATCTCTGTTAGCTTCCCATTGTGAGTCAGGCGCAGTGAATGTTCTTCTTCATGTAGATTTATTCCAAGTGTTACCTCTTAGCTTCCTCAACATAGAAGAAAATGAAAGGATTCTGAACAACCAAGAGGCATAGTCAGTTCTCTCAGCACATACAGGATTGTCTTCTTCACGAGATACAATGGAAAATAACGAACAGAACGTTACCTTGAATGATTTGCTAGCTTCCTTGTTGGACATTAAGTAGCATATGTGCTGGCTTTATGATATCATGAATAGAGGGGACATGGGAGGGACCTCAACAGCATAAGAGGTGAAATGGATGGCGAGGAAAATGGGAAACCAGGATGCCAGGATTGAAGATAATCACTAGGACTTACATGAGCTCATGGGGGTGTTTACTACATTAAGGAATATCTGCAAAAGATGGTTAATATGAACCAAATCAGTCATTTCCAAGACTTTCTTGTAAGAGACCACCCAATGGTGGAGACATCAGTAGCTGAGCGAGTCAAAGTTCCACGTGAAAAGCAATAGAAGTAGCAGAAGTATGAATGGTTTTTTATGTTTTTCTGTATTTTTCTTTTAGGCATCTACGTCTATATATAGCCTATGCAGGGTGATAGCAGTCTTTTTTGGCACATTTAAGCAAGTTTTTGTTAATTGTATTTAGCACAAATTGTTCAGTTTTATTGGTATAAACATGCTGAGTTGCAGGATTTGGTTTTTTTTGTATGCCTTGTTGTTAACCACCTTTTTATTAAAACATAATACTTTCCTTGTTTCTGTTAAAAAAAGATTTGTTAAAATTGGTGGTTATTTTAAATTAATGAGCAGTGGTGCATATAAATCATAGGGATGCAGTGATGCATATAAGTCATACAATAGGCCAATATTTTTATGGCACACATTGTATTTACTTCAAAATAATACAATGTATCAATATGCAATATATATTTTAATTAATTGGTTCTTTTATAAAATTTCATTTAATTATTATAAAATTAATTATTTCAATATTTATTTTTAAATTTTAAATAATATTGTTTTTAGATATAATGATTTTATTAATGCATTATCCAACGGATTAGACCTTTGTTAATTGTAATAGCGTAAATAATCCAGATAAAATTTAATTCGAAATGCAATAGTTGATAACATTGGACAATGCAATAAAGTAGTAAACCATTTTATTATATATTAATAAGAGACACAACATCATACAAAATGGACAAAGTAAAGGCCCACAATAATAAAAATGTAGCCAATATGTGATGGAAAATAACTCAGTAATTGATTTTTATTCATCTAAACTTATTTATTTATACAACTAGAAAGTAACTTTGGACTTGGTTTTCCAATGGGTCTATTGTAGTTATCGAATAATTTTCATCTTCTCTTAAAAATAAATTGAAAAATTATTTACATTATTTCATGGAACCGTAATCCTCATGGATTAGGTTTCCAATATTCCCCCTTGAATGGGTGTCATGAGTCCAAGTATCTTTCTGAACTTTTCAAGATTTTCTCTTTCGACCATTTTGGCAAAGATGTCAACAATTTTCTCATTCATGGAATGATGCCTCAAATGAACTATATTGGTGTCTACATGATATCGAATCGGATGGTACTTCATGTTGATGTTCTTGATTCAATCATGGAATCTTGGATTCTTGGCCAATTTGGTTGCAGAAGTATCGTGGATTAGTAGGGGAGTGAATTTCTCTTTTTTGTGATACCTAAAAGAAATCTATTGATGCAAGACTTGTGAGGTAGCCTGAAGTAGACACTATAGTCGCTTTTTCACCATCAAATTTTAAATCAAAATACCAAATAAGTTTGATGTCATCCACATTAGAATATTTAATTCCAAATCCTTGAGTCCCCTTCAAGTATCTTAAAACTCTTTTGGAAACATACCAATGTCCTTCACAAGGCTTTTGCATGAATCTAGAAAGGGTCCCAACAACAAATGAAATATCTTGTCTAGTTGTGGTAAGGTAGATAAGGCTTCCCACAAGCTGTATGTACTTGTTTGCATCTTCAAATTATTTTCCTCCATTTTATTTGAGCTTCAAATTATTTTTCATTGGAGTAGAGAGAGGGTTTTACTTTTTCATGCCAAATCTATTTAATAGATCTCAAATATAATTATGTTGGGAGATGAATATGTACTTAGAATTTTGAGTTAGTTCAATTCTCAAGTAGAAGTGAAGGTGTCCCAATTTTGTTATCTCAAATCCATTTTTCAATTCTTTCTTTATGGATGCAATATAGCTTTCATTGTTCCCTATCATCAAAATATCATCTACATACACCACAAGATATACAACATATCTTCTGACTTTGTTTACAAACAATGTTACATTGTCAAGATTAAAGTGTTTGAAATTTAACTTCAAAAGATGCTCAATTAGATTTTGGTACCATGCATAAGGTTTTTGTTTTAGGCCATAAAATGATTTGATGATTTTTAATACCTTTTGTTATTTCCCTTTCATAGCAAATCCTTCTAACTTAAACATGAATACATTCTCATTCAAGTTTCCATTCAATAAATAAATCTTCACATCCATGTAATACACTTTCCACCCATTATGTGCATCCAAAGACAATAAAGTGCATATGGTAACCCATTTTTCTATGGGGGGAGTCTCCTCATATTCAATGAATTCCTTTTGTGCATACCCTTTCTCCACAATAATTTCCTTGTTCTTGTGAAGAGAGGAATAAAATATATACATGTTCTTGTAAACCCACTTTTGGCCAATTGGTTTGGTTCCAAATGGAGGGTACACCAATTTCTAAGTCCCATTCTTAATGAGAGCATCATACTAATTTTCCATGGATTCTTTCCACTCATCACTAGTAGCAGCTTCTTCAAAATGTAATGTACCATCTTCAATAAACTAGGCACACTATCCAAAATATTTCAAAGAGGTTTCAAAACTTTGAACTTTAAAGCATTCTTTCTGAACAACCTCATTGATAATGGATTTCACTCTGACTCCATGGTTATGAGACAAATGGGGAATCTCAAGGGAAGTGATATTACGTTATGATAAGATTGGAAAGCATATATATGTGGCTTATTAATATGGTGTGGTTGATAATTTTTTATAAACAATTCACATACATTCTCCTTCAATACTTTTTCTAGTTTCAAAACTAGGAAAAAGTAGTAAAATAATATTTCTTGGTTTGTTTCCAAACACCACCAAACCTTTCCAAATTTATTTTGGATGGATCCTATGGGATTTAAAACATCCTAAAATACCTCGTTCACTCAATTTTCTAATAAAAAAACTCATTTTTACATGTTATTCAAGTTTGCACAATTTTGGCCAATTTCGAGCTTTGAGCTAATGAAACCCAAGGTGATCCGAATGCACCCAAATGAATTCAAATTCAGTATGGAAGTTATTGAGGGGTATTATAAAATCCTAATTCATATGATTAATTCTCATACACTTTCCAAATACTTCTTCATATTTCTTTTGACCCTAGCGAAAGAAGCACAAGAACACTAGAAAAATAAATGTTAAAACTCCCAAGGGTATATGACATTTTTTTCTCTCCAAATGCAGTACGATCCTACAAAATTTTAGAACAGATTATTGAGATGCATATCATACATAAATTTCTATCATTATTCATGGTTATTAATTTCTTCAAACTAATTATCAGGTGCAACATCTGTATGGTAACTTTCATGGAAATTGCTTATGGGGAAATTGCATTACTAGCTTTTGTTTGACACATGAAAAATAGAATAAATGGTTCATATAGTAACATGAAATATAATTTACCTCTAAATAATAGAAATATTTTTCCCAACATCATCTAACTCAGAGAAAATGCCTCATACATATCTGATATAAAATGCTTTCAAGCTTGAAGGCAAATTCATGAAAACTAGTAAATCAACAGCATGAAAATGCAAGATTTTCACACATAGATTTCTAATATTTCGAGTTACAGAGCATATTGAAATAAGAGTATAGATCCATACATCATATATCTAAGCTTCATAATCAAATAGACTCATCAAATCACAAGAACATCTCCAACAAGTGCGCCATGAATGAGAGTATGGGGGAATGGAGAAGACGGAGTGAGAGAAGAGGGATATAGATGAGGACTCAATATATATGGACCTTCAACATGAAACCAAATTCCATAAATAATCTCCATTTATAGGTATTAACGGCCTCTCCATCAAACAATTTGGAAAGGAATCAATCTCTTTCGAAATTGGTTCAAGCGGTGAGAGTAAACACACACCATGCAATGGACAAGCAAAAACTATCCAAAATGTCCAAGGAAAAATAACAAATTCTCAAAAGTTTCTCCATTTCAAATTCCCCCTCTATTAATAACCTCATTGGCCTCATTTCCCTCATTTCCCTCCAATAAACTTGAATTTCCTTCCCATTGGTTCATTAACTTGAATTAGTGTTAATCTAGGTCATTATATTAACCCAAGTGACACTTGTCTTGACTTTGATTTCTCTCCCTTCATGAAATTCGACTTGGAACCTTTCATGAAGTTTACTTCGGCCCCACACACACCTGATTGAACCTATTGGATCTATTTTTATCTATTACTTGTCATAGATGTCATAAAATATGTCAGAGTTGTAAGAGAATATGTCATAAGTATCATAAGGTGTCATACAGTTGTCATAAATTTCATAATGACTATCATAGCTGCCATAGAATCTTGTCATTTCGTAAATTTAACTTATGCTTTTTCATCCACCCCCTTGGAAGTAAATTATTCCTCTAAATTCGAATTTGAGGATGATGCCATGTGTAAATGAGGTATATTATCTCATGTGGACCCCACACATCCACTTATGTGCCCCCATGGAAAACTAGGACCCATTGTCACTTCATTTTGGAGAATTTAATATTTATTACATCATTTATTGACCGTTTTTCCACCTTCCACAAGTATGAGTTCGAATTTACATGTGAATTATAGGCCTTGGGGTTAAATATCAATAATTTGATTTTTCCACATAACCCTTAAGAACTAGATAAGCCAACTTAATTGGTTATTTGAAAATTATTTAATTGGGGACTTGACAAAAAGCAAGTTGGTTGAAGGTTACATATAAATTCAATTCACAATCATATGAAACATCCAATCTTCTACATCACCTTAATTTGAATTATTTGCATCTCCTCCATCTTCTTGTCTTCTCAAACTTATGTTTCTAGTCATTCCAAATTCATCAAGAATGGACACTTTTAGGTGTCTTTGCGACCCATTTTGGAACTTTGTCTGAGGTTCAAGGTTGCTCATCAATTGGTACTTCATATTCAAGATTCAATCTTCTTATTCTCTCATTCACGTCATCTAATTGATCCTCTTGTTTTATTGAAGTGGCTATAACTTCGTCATGAGTTTCTTCATCAAGGGATGATGGTGCTTCAAAAGTAGATTCTAAATATTAATACAAGATAGAGATATCCCTTTCAAGATGTTCAATCTCATTATCAACTTCATGAAATGAATTCACACAGGAAAAATTGTCCAAAAGATCAATCTTCCTCTCAATATAATTTCCATGATTTTTACTCATCTCAAGAAAAATAACATCTCTTGAAAGATTAAATTTTTTTTAACTCATCATAAAGGAAATATGCCTTGGTGGTGTTTGAGTACCCCAATAAGATGCACTTTTGACACCTAGCACTAAGCTTGTTTCTTTCTTCCTTTGAAATTAGTTCAGAAGAGGTGGAACCAAAGACCCTAAAATGCCTCACTAAAGGGATGCAACCATACCAAATTTTGTATTGAGTCTTGTTTGTGGGAGCACGTGAGTGGGAATTATGCCTCTCAAATAAACTATACACATAATTGCATCAACACAAACATCAACATTATAATCTTAAAAGACATCATGAAATGGAACATATTCAATAGAGTCTTCTTCATTCTTTCAGGCACAACATTCTATTGATAATTGTTTTGAACTATGGTTTGATTTCTAATATCATGTTGTCTAATATAGGATTCAAATTTATTTGATGTATATTATCCTCCATTTCCCGCGGGAAGGGAACCAATATGCAACTATATTTTATTTTCAATCCATACATGAATGTTCTTAAATGTTTCAAAGACTTGGAATTTGTCTTTCAACAAATAAACCCTACATATCCTCGTGTAATCAACGATAGAATTCATGATATAATTGTTACCATTGGTAGAAAAAAATGCATAGGGATACACAATTCATAGCGAATAAGATCTAGTTGTTTACATGCTCTTTAACTAGAATCATAGAAAGGTTGTTTCCTATGTTTCCTATGTTACCATTTCTTGAATATGCGTTCCTAGAGAATATGCAAAAGAAAGATTTTCAAAGGTAAAGGAGGTAGTGAGAAACTTTGTCTTATTATGCCCATTGTGGAAATGATGGAAACGAGCCAAATAGATGCCAAATTCCATGGGATAAAATCACATAGAAGCATAAAAAATCATAAAACACGGTTTTTTTATGAGGGTAAACCTCTTAATTTTTTTCATTTTGTTGTCACACACTATAAGTAAATGAAGTTTTACTCAACACTTCATTTGCATTTTCGATATATACATGGCTTCTTAACACGGGTGCAACCTTCCACACGACATTTCGGAAATATATGTTTTTTAAGAATTTCATGATAATGTAGATGGTGTAGAACATTTTACTAATAATTCCAACCTCAATCCTAAAGGAATTTCGACCATCAAGCTGAAATTTCCTAGATTCCCCAACTTTTTCCTGCATAATTTTCTTTATCTTTCATAGTTATAGAGGAACTTGCTATCCCTTGTGCATATTTGACAACAAGGTTATTCCACACACAAGTTCAATGGGAATGTCAAGATAAGGAGATCCTCTAACAACCAAGTCATCAGGATTGGGTATGAATATGAGAAATCCTTGAAGCTGAAAGTGACATTTGCAAGAGCTCAAACTTTTTCTACCTCTCTCAGCACAAAGAAGTTACATTGTCCTCTTTTTATTTGTGGCATCCTAGATATGAGCACATAAACTATTATAGTCTCCGATTGTTGAAAAAAAATGGTGTTTTTTTTCCACCATTCCAAAACGTTGACACAATGGAAACAATAACTTTTACAAATAATTCAACAATATGACAAGTTGTAGGTCCAAGTCTCTACAACTAATTTTTTTTGTAAATAAGCATTTTATATATTAACATAAAATACAAAAATTTACAACAGAGAGTTCTCTATTTTCCATGTTATTAGTATAATATTATTTGAGTACATAAAACATAACATTCCAATGGCCCCTCCCGTGACGGAGAAAACAAAGCATAAAAACTACCACCTATTCTATACCACAACCCATACTATTTAATATAAACAAAAATATGTTCAAAACAAAGACCTCCCATCCCATCCAAACTTAATTCTTGCATTCCTTCGCAACGAGAGCCAACAATAACTAACCAAACATATGAACCCATAAAAAATAGGGATCCCCAAAGACGTGTTACTACACCTTGTTTTTTAAAAGTGGAGGATCCCTCCCTCCATTGTGTTATCCACTAGTATTCTTCCAACCATCATGCATTACCTCCACATGAATGATAATGACTTTGACAGCCTAGTACAAGGTAATGATTTTCTCATACAATCCTTTTCTATCCCTTGAGGATCCCAAGTCTTGTATCCATATATCCATCACCACAAAGTCTAGCGAATGAGATTTGTCTAGCACCAAATTCTAGACCTATCCTCCATTATTTCCAAATACACTAAAATCGATGGGGAATTTACATGCAATAAATCCATGCCTCTTGCGTGTCCCTGGTCTAATTGCAACTTTCCCACCTTCTCCTCCTATTCTTTGCTTCCTCGAATTCCCACAAGGTCCATGTCTCACCCAACCTCAAAACCTGAGTAAACAGAATTGCGCTCAATACTATAAACCAAAGTAGATCCACACCCTAGGCTCTATCAAGTGCTGAGATGGATCAAATCTCTCCAGGTGTAAACCTCTTCTTAGGTATTCATTGATTTGATTCAAACCAAAAGACACATCTTCTTATTTAAGGTCCACATATAATATTTTTATTATTAATATTTAATATTCTTTATGGCCGACATATAATATTACAACCATGGGTTGTTTAGGAGGCCTTGCAACCATGTGCAAAGCCTCTTAAACCATGTACAATAAAACCATGGGTTGTTTAGAAAACCATGTGCAAGGCCAACATTTGTTTGCTAATAATTCAATTTTGTGCTTTTTTATTGACCCACATATTTTTTTTGACTGATAATTAAATTTTTACTTTTTTATTGTTTTGTTAGGTAGGAAGATTACATCTCCCCCATATTAGATTGTTTTTGTGGCCAACATTTATTTTGGCCTATTATAAAAATTATTTTTTATTAATAAAAATAACTTTACGAAAGTGATATTATTTTTTATTTTAGGTTATTTGATCCATCTAGACGCTGACCTACAAACATCTTCTCAAGTATTACACTTAAAAAGGTTTGGATCTAGGCTGATTGTAATAGAAATATTACAAAATATTAACATTACAAACAAAATTACAATTTTTAACATATATTAATCAAATTCAATACAACTTTAATAAATATTATTTAATCAAATTTTAATAATAAAAAACCATTTTTTATTCATATGCATTATATCCTATATTGTTTAAAATCAAAATCTAATACTATTTTAATAAATATTATTTAATCAAAATCTAATAATAATGAAATATTGTTTTTATCAATATCATTTATATGCTTGTTTCAAGAAGCCGAGTGAGTTCTGCGACATCGATTTTGTTACTGGGGAGTATTACTGAAACGCGTGAACACAAATATTTATTACTTTGGTTTTGGGTGGCTGTCAATTGTTTCTGATTTATCAGCATGGGCTTGATTTTGTGTTTAGTTTGGTAATCTTATTTTAATTTTTTTTAAACAAATATTTATACAAATCAGTTTGGAAACTAATGCAGAAGTAAAACGCACAAAGGAAATACTTACAAAAATTAGATCCTATCTTAAAGACACAATTGGGGAAAATTGTTAAATCACACACTATCAAAAATTTTGAGTAAATGAAATACATATCTAAAGTGGAAATGAAATACATAATTTTTTTAAATATGTAGAAGAGTAATAATACTTTTTACAAATCAACCCAAATTTTGGCAAAGGAAAAGTATACGTTTCATATTAATAATGCATGGCTTTAAATATGTAACAAATATTAATAAATAAATTCTATGGACCAATTTAGATTTTGAAAAAGGATTTGTATTATTCTAAATCCGTCACAAACAAATACCTTAACGCTAACTTTTGGAAAGGATGCATAGGTTATAACAATATAATAATTATTAATATAATACCATAACACATATTTTTACAAACTATGTCGTCATGTATCTACCAACGCATAAAGAACGAAATCGATTGCAGAGCTAAGATAAAATACCACGTGGGAAGATCATCAATGAATTAACTTAGAAAAAGGGATCTCCTACAGAGTTTGGGTCTGATATTGATACATTCCATAGATCAAAAGATTGGATCACAACTCAACAATAATTATTATATACAGAATTTTAGATAGTAGGCATCATGCATTACCACATAACCACTCAGACACTGATTTCAAACTATATATATAAATGCAGACACTGTTACAGATCTTTCTGGATGTTTGGATTGTAATAAGACAATGTTATGGACCTCTCTCGGTGTTACGGATTACAAAATGAAGACCGTATTAAGGATATCGGTGTTTATCAACAATGCACAGTCTTTTTTTAATGGTGTTTTTATAGTTGATTTTTAATAATGGTGTTTCTATAGTCATTTTATTAATTTTAATTTTCCATTATTTATAGCTGACATAATGTTACATAAAGTTATGTAAAGTTATGTAACGTTACAAGTTACAAGATATCACCCATACTGGGCTGTAAAGTGTCTCTCCGTGTAATTAATTTTTGTGGACGTGTTACAAACGTTACATCACGTTACAAGATCTCTTCTACAATATTCACTATCATTATTATTTTTGCCGACATGTTACTTACCTTAATAACATTACATCACGTTACAAGATCTCTCCCATAATATTCACTATCACTATTATTTTTTGCCGACATGTTAAAAACTTTACTAAAGCTACATCACATTACAAGATCTCCACCATACTGTGCTGTAAAGCGCCTCTCCACTCAATGAAGCTCACTTTATCATCCACAAGCCCAATTTATACCACCCTCCATTTTTTATGATGAACAAAGAATAGACCTAGGGATATGAAGTATTCGTCACCATAAATTTCCATAATGGATGACAAGGATTTCCTTATCAGGCATGTTAATCGAGATCTTTCCATACTACCTTGCATGATTACGTTTGTCCTTGACTGTCCAACTCTCATACCTCCCTTTCTAGCAAACACATAATTCTGAACCATCATCGTACCTATTCCCACTTTGGTGATCACCCACACAATCTAGATAGAAATAGAAACCTCCAAACCATATGCCTTCATTAAATCTAACATGTGATATGTGTCAATATGGGATATACATGTGTCCCACGTACTAATTCGCCTCTTCCGCTCACCTCACCCGCATCCGAGGTAAGTCTATGCGAGTGTTACATTCAATTTCAATAAGAATTTCTTAAACTTCTCAACTGAATTGAGACTCTATATTATCTCTACATAGTGCAATATTCTACATAGTTGAGCACATACAATGCAAATATAAAAATGTATGGATAATCAATACATGAAGAGAAGATAAAGTCTTCCTATGTTCAATGTTTAACCACATGCATACTAAATATATTTAACTAGATGTAAAATCTAAATGACCTTCATATCTTACTTTGCAAGTCACCAAGAGCATTGTAATACATGACATCAATACATATTATGAAGAACCAATATACAATAGTTTGCAAGTTTGTAGTGCATTTATATTAGCACACAAAGATTCATATTCTTAAATATAAAAAAAAACAGAGATATGTCATGACCTCATCAAAGTACAAGATCTCTATTTTCCATGAATTGTAAATAGAATAGGCAAATAGAATATGCATAGAATAGGGAGTATAGGTAGTTATGAAATCTAGCACAGATAGGGGCTTTAGATTCCCTTGACAAACAATTTGATACTAAGGCTAACAATGCTAATATTGATCCTATGATAGCATAGATAGAGAGTATAATGTATTGAAAACAAAAAAAAACATCAACGCCATGTCAGCAATTTTGACAAGTTTCTTGAACCAAGAAGCAGTTAGGACGTGTCTTTTCATTTCCTCACAATTTTATTTAGGTTTTAATTTTTAAATATCTTATTTAGGTTTTATATTTTTTCTTAAATTTTTATCTCATAAGTCATAGATCCTTAATAAGCTTGGTTCCCTTTTTTTACTAGTGGTCCCATATCAAGTTTCTAGAAGTATTTAAAATCTTATTTTTATTAAATATCATAGTTTATGATGTCGAATCTCACTCCTCTTAAAATAAAAACCGTCCTAGTGTGTATTTATAAAAAAGGAATGGATATGCCTCCCTCGTAGCCTCGTCCTTTTCCTAGGTGACTTCTTCAGGTTTAAAGTGCATCCACTGCACCTTCATCTGAACAATAGTTATGTTCCTAATCCATGTTTCCCGCTGGTTAAGTATGCATTGTGGTTCTGGAAGGAACTCTACTTCTGGTTCCACCTGTAATAGATTCCAATCAATAACATGTTTAGGATTGTATAGGTATTTATTTAAGAGAGGTACATGGAATACACCATGGAATTTAATGTGAATATGTAAGGCTAGTCGATATGCTACTTGGCCTATCCTAGTAAGAATTTGAAGGGTCCACAATATCTTGGGGCCAACTTGGTACATTTTCTCATTCCTAGTGTGCTTCTCTTTTCTATGATTTTTAGGTACACGTGATAGCCTACCTGATACTCTTTATCTCTGCGTAACTTATAGGTATAAATTTTCTATCGATCTTTGGCTTCCTTTATTTTTTGCTTTACCTAGTTAACTAGATTTTCCAAATCCTTAAGCATTTCAGGTCCTAACATAATCCTATCCAATTGATCATTCCACGTAACCAGGGTTCTCCATTTTCGTCCATATAAAACTTCAAAGGGTGAAATTTTAGTAGAGGCCTGATAACCATTATTATATGCAAATCCTACCAAATTCAAGTATTCCTCCCATTTTGAAGGAATTTGTATAACGTACATTCTTAAAATGTCTTCTAGAATTTAGTTAACACATTATGTATGTCCATCACTTCAGGGATGGTATGTGATGCTAAAACTTAGTTGAGTATCCAAGCTTGAAAAAAGAGTTTTCCAGAAGTTACCTCTAAACTTAGAGTCTGTATTAGATATGATTTCCTTTGGAATAATTCCATGTAATCTTAAAATTTCTCGAAGAAAAATTTCACCGATGTTAACGACTTTAAAAGTTGATTTTCATGGAATAAAATGTGCATATTTCGATAACATATCTACAACAGCCATGATTGATTCATTTTGTCTTTTACTTTTTGGTAACCTAGTTATAAAATCCATGCATATTAGTTCCCATTTCAACTTCGGTATAAGCAAGGGTTGCAACAGTGGAGTAGGGTGTTGGTTTTCATTTTTGATTTGTTGGCATTCCAAGCACTTATATATGAAGTCTACAATATAAAATCTCAGTTTTGGCCAAAAATAATGTTTCTTAACTGTTATAAGAACCTTTTGATAACTAGGATGACTTGAATATGTTTTCCTATGGAATTCATACAAAACTGGTATCCAATATTTGCATCCTTAGGGACATACAACCTACCTTTTGACAAAAGATACCCTTCTTCATAAATTGAGTATATCTGATGTTGTGATTCCTTGATTTTTTTTATGCAGCTTATTTCTGATTTCAATATAAAATGTGTCATTTTCTAATGCTAATCTAATTTCACTCTAAGTTCTATCTTTAATATATTCTCTATTTTACTCAAGTATATTTCATGTAGAAGGTGGAATCATTTGCTCAAGGAATCTACAACTTTGTTTTCCTTACATTTTATATTCCTTAATTCAAAATCAAACTCAATGATGAAAGATAACAATTGTGCTTTCATTACATTTAAATTGGCTTGTTCAAATTGGTATTTCATACTTGCATCATCTTTTTTTAGCATAAATTTCTTCCCCATGAGGTAGTGTTTCCACATACTTAAGGCATGTATGATTCCACTTAGCTCGAAATCATGGGTTGTGTAATATTTTTCTCCATATTTTCATTTTCGAGATTCATATGAAATTACATGGTTGTATTGCGAGAAAAAAATTCCCAACCCATCCTTGCATGCATCTCTTGATAATAGAAAGTCTTTATCCATGTTGTCTACTTTTAACATGGGTGCATTTATCAGCCAGTTTCTTGAAACTGACTTCACACTTTTCATTCCAAAGGAACTTAGTCTCTTTCTTTTGCAGAGTGGTAATAGGGAAATCTAGCTTAGAGAAGTTTTCTATGAAATTTATATAGTACCAAAGTAGTCCCATAAAATATCTAACATCTCAGAAATTTTACGAGGGAGGACATTCAATTATTGCCTTGATCTTCTTGGGATATACTGCTATTCCTTCTTCAAATATAATATGCCCATGTATCAAATTTGTTTCTAGAAAAAATCACATTTAGAAAAATTAGCATTAAGTTGATGTTCTTGTAGGGTTTGTAGAATTATCCTTAAATTTTTTACATGTTCTTGTTCATTCTTTTGAATAGACCAGAATGTAATCTATGAATACTAAGACAAACTTATCTAAATACTAGATGAAATATGTGTTCATGAAACACATGAAGGTGGTGGGTGCATTGGTTAATTCAAAAGGAATTACCAGTTACTCATAATGTCCTAATCAAGTTCAGAAGGAGGCCTTTGCAACATTCTGTTCTTGAATCCTTACTTGGTGATACCCTGATCTTAAATCTATTTTGGAGAAGTTTTTTTCCTTTCTGACCTGATCGAACAAATTGTTGAATTGAGGAAGTGGATATTTATTATTAATACTCAATTTGTCGAGTTGTCGGTAATCAATGCACATTCTCATAGTTTCATCCTTCTTTTTCACAAAAAGAATCAAAGCTCCCCAAGGAGATGCACTTTTCCTAATGTATCCTTAAGGAATTCTTGCAGTTGGATTCTTAATTCTACCAATTCTGGTGCACTCATCCGATAGGGTGCTTTGGATAGTCCCTGCTCCAGGAACTAAATTAATAAAGAATTCTAGATCTCTTTTAGGCAGGAGGCCATGCATTTCATCTAAAAACACATCTCTAAAATTTGATAAGATGGGAACAACATGTAATTTCTTGTTTGTTTCTTTATTACAGTCTTGAATGCTAACTGCATAAAATTTACAGCCTCTTCCAACACTCCTTTTAAGTTGTAATGCATAACTCTATCATGTAGAATTCTTTCCAAGTAATCCCTTCGCAAAAAAGGATTTTTTGAATCATTGACACATGTAAAGTTATTTTCTAAGTAGTTTAGAATGACATGATGTTTTTCCATCCCAATATAAACATCACAGGATCCCAGAGGTAGGATGTTTAAATCTGCACTAGTTTCCACCAATTCAAGTTAGATGGGAAGCCTTTGATTGATTTTGAAAATTTTCTTTTTGTGTGAGCGGTCAACTATACTATCCAAGGATTTAAGGATCTAGCTTTCTATAGTTTACATTTTTATACTATTGTGGGGGATATGTAACTATGAAAAGCTCCCATATCAATTAAAATGGAAACATGGTGGAAGGAAATTTTACCTTCTATTTTAGTCATAGATGATTTGTAACATCCCAAATTTTGGACCTAACAATTATAGGCATGAGCCTATTGATTATGATGTTATATTGAGGTTTTATTTTCATATATTGGGTTGAAGACCCCACTGCATATGAACATGATGATTTGTTTTATAGATTGGGTGTAATCCAATTGTTGATGATATATATGTGCTTGGTTGTGTTCGGCATGGAGCATGAAGTACATGATTGATGAGATGTTTTGTGTTGAGGGAGGATCTATGGAACACATGAAAATATAAGTTGGAAGTGTTGGGCATAATCCCTAGAGCCTTCCATGTTGATGTTGAGCATAAGCTTTGAAACATCGAATCCTTGGCCATTGTATCCCTAGGTGTATCATACAAGTACATCCTAGAATTAGTGTTGAGTGAAAAGCTCTGGAATAGAACTAAATTTGTAACTCCCTATTTTTAACATTGAGTATGGGCTTTGGTAAAGCACTAGGAGTTACTAAAAAGAATTAATGATTCCCGAGTGAAATTGAATCGAGAAGAATATTGATCCCATCAGACTTATTTATAAGTGATTAAATGAAAATTTTAATTTATGTATTCTCATCAAGTATTGAAGAACTACCATGTTATAAAAGGGAATCCAACATGCAAGGATGTTTGAAATTGCCTAGCCTATTATACCTAACCATCTACCTCATGACCTTAATGAAGAAAGTGTCATAAGTCTAAGGATCACAATATGTGACTCCCCAAGACAAATGTTATATTATTATGTAGTTTATACATGGTATGTATAAAAATTAAATATAGTAATAATATTAATAATATGAGAAAGAAGTAAAAATTCCATTTATTACTAATATTATTAAGATAAAAATTAAATAGTATAATACCTATAAAACTCAAATTAGGAACTAGCTAAAAGTTCCTAAGTTAAATATTAAAAGTACTAAATTAAATGAAAAGGGTTAAATCAAGAAATGAAGCAATTCTTGATTTAACTACCCCCTTGACTAAAAAGTATGCCTATAAAGTCTCAAGCAAAGGAAAGGCTTAGGGACCTCATCTATCTTTTGGAGTCATTGTTCTTGCTGTTTTATTTCTCAAGTGAATTCTTGGAGAACAATTTCTTGAAAGGAAAAAGGAGAAATGATCGAGACCTTCTATACATGTTAGGGAACCCTACCTTAGGAGCTCTAAGCCACTTGCATGTTGGAACCAGCTCAGGTGGATCCTGATTGAGACCAGGAATGGTTCTAGGTCATGCTTGGGTGGAACGTGGCAGTTGCCAAGTGATTCGGTTATCTAATACATAGTTCATATCTACCTACGAAATGCTAATACTAGTTATTTGAGTGTGCAGGTTTGAGCCATTAAAGGAGCTTAAATTTATAGGTATGAGATCCTATACTTCCTATTATATTTTTTAGAATAAATGCTGGATAAATTAGAAAAATCATTACATGATAGATTCTAACCCTATGTGTTTGTTTTCTGTTTTAAATCTTCGAAGGTTTACATTTTAAATTATAACCCTAGGATGTAATTTATTTCCTATACTAGATTTATCTAGGGTTTGTTCATCTAGTTCACTTCTGTAAATTTAATTCATGTATAAATATCCCTCAATGGTTTTGCACTTTAGTTTTACCTTTGTATTATACTTTACTATTTCAAAATGTGCTTCCTACAATCTAGGTTTTATTTCAGATATATTACTTAGCTATTCTTGGGCCTACATACTCTATTGATAGAATTCATTTGTCAGCAGAGCCATGTTTAATTAAATACTAGTTCAGATCTAAAGTTTCATTTAAAACCTCTATTAGCATTATCTAATTATAATAAACAATATAGTAACCAATATACAAT
>LPNX010446874.1:185445-235719 GCA_001517045.1 Pseudotsuga menziesii
AAATCAGCAAAGGCCTTAAGGTCTATACAAATATACCTCCTCTCATTAACCAAATATTTTCCATTAACTAAGTATTACCTTAAAACTAATTAACAGATCAAGTAAATAGAAACCCTATATGGTCCAATATTTATAAACAATTATACTAAGTACTTTTTACAAAATTATAAAGAGTAATACCATTGCCAACGTTATAAACCTCGGTATAAATATACAAATTCAATCCATCTAAAACATTATAATTATGCATAATAAGACTCACACCCATAAATTTCAAAGCTCAACATAAATAAAAACCACATTAATTACTTCATACATAGAAATCATTTAATAAACAAGCATTTGCATCAAGGTCACAGGAACAAATCTTATAGACACTTATTTTCTGATTTCCATACATAAAATACAATGCACTGTACATTAAAATCCACCATAACATTAATACGTAGAAATCGAGCTACATAAACCATATAACAAATAAAATGCATAATTACCATACTAATTTAAGAATTATGTAAGTGTAACGAGGTCGCAAGATTGAATCCTGCGGACACTCAAACTGCCCATGTAAACTACCTCAATATATATATATTCTCTTTCTTCCTATTCAAGGCATATAACCAATTTATAATTCTTTTAAATCTTTAAGAGGTAAAACAGTCTTGGCTTAAGGATGGTAAATTTAGCCTTGTCATTATTTTGTTGAAGTTATTATCTATTTTTGAAAATGCAAGTAAATTTGTAGTTCAGTATCTCAATTGTTGCAGATTGGATATATTTTACTTGCGGGTTCCACTGAAAGCAGATTGGACCATAGGGCTGATAAAATCACTTACTGAGCTTCGGTTAACCAACCATTTTTCTGTGGCAGGTTCTCTAAGAAATTGATCAAAAAGGTATTCCTAGGTAAGTCATTCCTACTCCCATCAGAAGGCTGGAGCAAACTTATCTCTAAGAATAAAAAAAATTAAGGGCCAAGCCCCCAAAACTCAACGCCAAGAAATTTCATGCCTCCACATTGCACAAAAGGGGCCCATAAACAAACAGGGCAAGGACCAAAATAAGAGTCCATGTAATAACCTTGCACAAGGAGGAATTTCCATGAAAATGTCTTAAGGCATCAAAGGTTATCGTAAGTTTTAATGTGGGCAATCCTCCCTCCGATGAAAAGGTTGTATGCTTCGACTCAAACCAAAATTTATAATGTTAAGGCATAGTTTTAAAATGGTGGTCATGAGGTTCCAAATGAAGATCCACGTGGTTCTTGATGACACTGTCATCAACCACAGAGATGCCTTACTGGAGCTACATGCATGGGTTGAGAGGTCCACGTTGGGGTGTCCAGCATGGTCAAAGTTGACCTCGTAGCTGTCACTTCATATTGATTTTGCAGCAAGCGGTATTTGTTAGGATCCCAATGATCACATGGGCCATGGTGAGTTGTCATCCATTGCAAACTGGCACAGTACACCTATCATTAGTATGTCTCTTAACTTTACCGTACTAGCGACCTTTGGGGAAAAAAAGGACTTCTCGAAGGCTCCATTAGATCAGTCGCATTCTTGGGGTTTCGTGTTTGGTGTCGGGGTTCATACGGGAGTCTAGAGGAGGTAGCAGAGCTGGTGGTCAGTGCCCGACCCCATTCACCACAGGTAAACCAAGAATCCTCTACTGTTTTTCCATTTCATTGTTCTCAGTCTCAAATTTTATGACTCAAGCTGATCGTAAACCCTCTTTTGGTTGCATGTACCTAAAGTGGGATCAGATGGATGGAAGCCTATAAAAAAAGCATGTGTCATAGCTAAGTGATTTTATCACCCTTGTGGTGTAGTCTGTTGGATGTGGGCTCACCAAACCCAAGGAGTGGGAAAACTTCATGGTCTGCGTTTGTAAAGGAATCTAAGGTTTCCCAAGTTTTGAGGTTTAAAGTGGATGGTCTTTCAAGAGTGCATGCCACCAAAGCCATGGCGGGGCAGACTCTCAGTCATGTGTGATTATGGTATTTTGTTCTTATCTATGTAAAATGTATAATTTATGATCCGACTTCTCAATCCTCTTATGTTTGTAATGCACTATTTTCTTGGATTAACGGCTTTAAGCCGAGGATAGTGGCTCAGCAAAAATTTTGGGACTTTTAATGTTTCTATGTAAAAAGGTCCATCTACAATTTTTTTTTGTCTTCTTTTAATGGATTTATATGTTGTGGAATGATGACCCATCTTTGCATTTCTCCATTTTAAAAGTTTACTGTAAAAAAAAATTATAATGGTAGGGTTAGTCTGCAAATTTCGTTGTGGGTAGTTAAAGCTTCGCTGTCAGTAGTTTATCCTGAGTACCCAAAAGGAGGTCTATGTAACAGACATTTAGAGTAGGGATCCTACCCTAACCTTTCCTTCCCTCAACCCTACAATGGATGCGTCGTCTAATGAATCCTCCACTCAGCCTTACATGGTGGATAGGATCAATACCCTAGTTTGACAGTGGTGAAGGTTTTTGAACAGCAGGAGATATTAGTCCCCGTGCTCATTCAGTTCTATTAGAGTGAGCAAGGTGAGGAAAACGTGCCCTATGGGTTCCACTAATTCCTCTTCGAAACAACCAATGAGTACCTTTTCCGAGCCCAAACCTTCTCTGTTCGTCGTTTATCCCAGCAAAGAGGACTAGAGTTTTGGGTTATAGGTGTGGTCAAAGTCTGGTGCATACGACTTGGTTTTGGATCTTGGCTTTCAACTAACTCCCAATCCACAACCCGTGAAACTAAACCTAAAAGTCTGAGAGGAAAAACGGCATGACGATGACATTGCCCTTGGGCCTTAGTCGTACCCTTCCTATGGATAAAAGCTCCACCGCGGCTATACATAAAAGGATTGGCTAGGTAGGAAAGATCTAACTGATAAATGTCATGGGTTGAGGCCTTTGACAGACCTTTCATATGTTGACCCAGGTGCTGGTTATCCCATAAAAAAAATGCCAAAAATAAAACTATGTCTCCAATATAAAATTTTATTTTCGAACCCAATCTAATAGTATATTATGCAAGAACTTTAATACAAAACTACCATAACCTAGGCATAAAAAAAAAATCTAAGGTTATATCAACGATCCTCCTAATAACCCAGCTGGGTGAATAAGGCTAGATTTGTTAGTCATAAGAACATACCTAAGAAAAAAAATATATTCATACATTATGTGACTTCGTTTTGTCTTAGATCATTCTACCATATGATTTTACTTGCAGCATAACCAGGATAATTTCTATTTAAAATAACGTAAATATGAGATAAATGAAAATACACATTCAGTATATAGAAGTAAATCATCAACTAATACTCAAAAAACTATAGATCTGCTGCATCGAATACAGTGGAAGCAGCCACGTTCCTCCCAACCGTAGACTAGGATCGACTCCTTTGCCTTCTAGTCTCCCTCGAGCCAAACCTCCTAGGAGAAAACAGGGACCCCTAACTTTAGATTTTAAATCTCAGAACATTCACTCAGCAGGCACTCTCTCAGCAACGTCCTGCCTACACCATATGCTCTCCTTCTGTCTTTTTTTTTCTTTGGATCCTTTTTCTTTTCCTAGGTATTTCCCATTATCCCTCTCCCCTTCCTCACCAGAATTCCCAGGGCTTAATGGTATCCCCTATTTCAAGGATGTGTCTGTGCTGATTCTACACATCTGACACTTCATTATTTTCAGTCCCTGAAGTTAGCTGGTCCCTGTTCCTTACTGTCTCCCACAGGTTTCCTCTTTAACCTAGTTTCTTCCACTATATTTGCTGCATCAATAATATTTTTTTATTATTCACTGTCATTAACCCCCCCAGGGGTAATTATTACATTAGTCCTCCTCGCACTCTTTGGCTAAGTCATTAACACCCATAATCATCATGCATAGACAGTAAATAAAAATAATAATAATCAAAATAAAACATAGTTTGGGGGCATTACATCCACACCCCCTTATTTTAAACATTGTTCTCAGTGTTCATCTTCTCCCATTGGCTTGATAAACATGCTAGGGTACTTTATTCGCATTTCATTCTCTAGTTCCCAAGTTTCCTCCTCGGGGATAAAGTGCTTCCATTGCACTTTTACCCTAGCAATGACTCGGTTCCGAAGTATTATCTCTTTCCTATCCAGAATGTCTGTAGGTTCCACCTGGAACTCTCCTTCGGGTTCCACCTGTACCACATTCCAATCGATAATGTGAGCTGAGTCATAAACATATTTTTTTAACAATGAAATGTGAAAAACATTATGAATCTTTTAAATGAACAAGAAAGGCCAGCTTGTAAGCTATAGGCCCAATTCTTTCTAGGACTTGGAAAGGTCCACAAAATATTGGGGCTAGTTTCTTGCAGCTCCCCAATTTGAGGGAAATATTCTTAGGTTTGACCCGTAGGTATACGTGGTCGCCAACACAAAACTTCTTGTGTCTTCTTTTTAAATCAGCGTAACACTTTTGTCGTTCTTGAGCCACTTTTAGATTCTTCTGTACTTCATGAACTGTTTTCTCCATCTCCTGTAACAGCTCAGGTCCAATTAGTACACGATCCATAGGATTATCCCAACTGACAGGGGTGTTGCAATTTTTTCCGTATAGTATTTCAAACAGACTCATTTTCACTGAGGCTTGATAACCATTATTATAAGCGAACTCCACCAAGTGCAAATAGTTCTCCCACTTAGTGTGTCTTTTCATGACATACATCCTTAACATGTTTTCAATGGTTTGGTTGGTACATCCTGTTTGCCCATCCGTTATCGGATGATAACTGGTGCTAAAGTTAATTATCGTTTCTAAACTTGCAAATAGAGATTTCAAGAAATTTGATGTAAATTTCATATCCCTATCAGATATTACAATTTTTGGTACACTATGCAGTCGAAATATCTCCTTTATAAATATTTCTGCAATATCAGCTACCTTATGTGTGGATTTTACTGGAATAAAATGAGGAGATTTGCTTAGTTTGTCCACCGCCACCATGATAGAGTCATGTTTTTTCCGTGTTTTTGGTAAACCAGTGATGAAATCCATAGATATGATCTCCCATTTCCACTAGGGCATTGGTAGTGGCTATAACAAACCGGTCGGGTGCCCATGTTCTATCTTAACTTGCTGGCATTTTATACATTTGGACAGATATTCAATTACATCAGATTTTAAACCAGGCCAAAACAATTGCTTCCTCAGAGCAGTTACCATCTTTTGGTGCCCTGGATGGCTTGCAAAAGGAGGTTTGTGCATCTCATTCATAGTAAACAACTTGATTTCCAACACATTAGGTACGTACAACCTATCCTGAAACCAAATAAAGGCTTTCTCGTCAACCTTAAAAGCTGCTCTGTTCAGATTTATCTCGTGATTTTGTATTTTGCTGAGTAGTTCATTATAGTTAGAGTCCTGAGTGCTTGTTTCCTTGACTCTATCCAAGAGGTCACTCTTGGGCTCGCTCGAGGTTATCTCACTAATACTGTGAGTCCTTCGACTCAATGCATTCACCACCTTGTTTTCCTTACCTTTTATATGCCTCACTTCGAAGTCAAACTCATTGAGGAAAGCTAACCGTCTCGCTTGTCGGGCGTTTAGACTGGACTGCGTAAATAAATTTTTCACATGTGTTATTGGTTAGTAATGGAAATTTCTTTCCCAGTAAGTAGTGCCATCACATTTTTAGGGTGTGCACCATAGCTTCCAGTTCTAAGTCATGGATTACATAGTTACGTTCATGCTCTTTCAACTTGCGTGACTCGTAACAGACCACATGTACGTCTTGGGATAATACCCCTCCTACCCCTTCTAAACTGGCATCAATACAGACCGTGTAGTTTTTAAGGGGATCAGCTAATTTTAGGACTGCGGCCCTGGTCAACAACTCTTTAAGTTTGTCAAAGCTTTCTTGGCATCCTGAAGTCCAAACAAACTTTACCCCCTTCTTTTGTAAGGAGGTAATGGGGTATGCAATTTTGGAAAATCCATCAATAAACCTTATATAGTAGCCCGAGAGTCCCATAAATGACCTAATGTCAGCCACGTCCTTGGGCATGGGCCAATCAGATATGGCCTGTACTTTCTTGGGATATACTGCAATCCCCTCCTTTGATATGACATCTCCCAAATACTGAATTTTAGTCTTAAACAATTCACACTTTTCCAACTTGGAATACAGTTGGTGTTCCCTTAAGGTCTGCAACACTATCCTTAAATGATGTTGATGTTCTTCTTGGGTCTTTGAGTAAATCAAGATGTCATCGATGAAGATCAGTACAAACTGATCTAGATATTTGTTAAAAATGCCATTCATCAGGAACATAAAAGTGGTGGAGGCATTAGTTAATCCAAAAGGGATTACTACGAATTTGTACTGTCCATAACTGGTTCTAAAGGTGGTTTTGTTTATGTCCTCAGTTTTTATTCGGATCTGGTGATAGCCAAATCATAAGTCTAGCTTGAAAAAGACTCTCGCCCCTCCTACTTGATCAAAACGGTCATTGATTCTAGGCATTGGATACTTATTCTTTATGGTTACTTAGTTTAGATGCCGGTAATCAATACAGATTCTTAAGGTCGTGTCCGTCTTTTTAACGAACAAGACCGGTGTACCCCAAGGGGACACACTAGGTCTGATAAATCCTTTTTCTAAAAGTTCCTACAACTAAATTTTTTAGTTCAGTCAGTTCTAGAATGCTCATCCGATAAGGTGCCTTTAACACCAGTGTAGACCCAGGTAGTATCTCAATGGAGAAGTCGATCTCCCGTTGAGGGGGTACGCCTGGTATCTCCTCGGGAAATACATCAGGAAACTCTTCTAGGACTGGGCGTTGTTTTAGAGAGGTTTGGTTTTCATTTAGGAGCAAATCAGCAACCCTAACAGCAAAGAGATTACAGCCCTTTCTCAAGCATTTATTTAGTTGCATAGTGGAAATTTGTCTTACTGAGATAGGTTTGGGCAACCCTCTTATCGTCCGAAGGACTTGGTCTTCAACAATGTAAGTAAAGGTCTTTGAAAAATAGTTCAGCACTACTTTATTCTTCTCTAACCAGTCCATGCCAATAATCATGTCATACGATCCCAAGGGTAAAATATTTAGGTCGATCTTGGTCTTATGATCCTACAACTGAACTTCACAGTTAATAATAAAATCTGTTACCTTTCTTTTTGCCCCGGTGGCCAACTGGACCAACCCTAGTTTTGCATGCTTTACACTAGTCAGTTGGTAGAGCTCCACCGTCCTCGGAGAAATGTAACTCAATGTAGCTTCAGGATAAATTAACACAGATATAGCATGGTTCGAAACAATACCTTCGATTTCCACTATAGTAGACTGATGGTCGGCTTGACAATATTCTAACGCTGCATTTATGCTATGGAAACTCCTGCCAATTTCCCCAACTGTCGATGCTTCTTGAATGTTGTGCAAGGTATTATTTTCCCAAGTTAGGCATGGGAAATGTCTCTTTAGATGGGGTTCACCACATTCCTAACATGTCAGAGGTTCTCTGGGAGCCCCATTAGCCCCTTTCACTCCCAGACTGGCTGGCTTCACATATCTTGGCAGGGGTGGTCCACTTTTAATATAGGGGCTTCCTTGGGTATTTCTTAGGGTGTTCTTGTATGGTGCTAGTCTGAATCCCTTTCTCTGTTGGCTGAACCTTTCTGGTCTCCTATCTCTCCATGTTCTGGATGAGTCATTCCACTGTTTGTACTACTCATAACATAGTCAGGCTTTCCTTAGTACCTCATCCAGAGTCTTTGGATTGTCAAATCCGATTCTGTCCTTGTAAGCTTGCGGCAAGCAACTTAGGAATATCTGTACCTTCACCTTTTCTTCCTTAATATATGGTACGAACCTCAATAGTTCCAAGAACTTGTGAATGAGATTTTCCATGGTCATCGACCTGAGTCTTAACTCGTAGTATTCCTTGGTTTTCCTTTTGTAGTAATTTTATTTTTGCCTCTTCATCGTAAGTGTTTTGGAATTTGAGTCGGGATTCTAGTCGTCTGCGCGTCCGCCATTGTGGAAATGAACTAGACATCAAGTCCTAAGTCAGGTGTATTTGGTCTCCATTTTTTTTTCTTTATCGAAAGTTATTTTGAAATCCCGTCGGAACCTTTGTCTATACGTTTTCTGCAGTTGCCGAAAAGGTTCTGCAAAGTTGTCTGAGAGTGTTTCATTCTCTTCCAACCCCGCCATGTTGTTTGGTGGGTCTTTGGTTCTCTTCAACTTTCACCGTTGTAGCTCTATAAAGAACTATGCTTCCGATAGTTTGATTTATTTCTTCCGCTTGGTCGATATTTATTTGCTTGATGCATGTTTATTTTGACTTCGATTTTGTCGGTCCGCGGAACTCATTCTCTGTATGTTTTCACCGTTACGACTCTCTAACCATCTCATTCTCTTTTTGTTTCTCCTGCCAACGCCATTGTGGGTGCTCCGACGTTTTCTTCATTCACCGTTGTAGAGGAGATAGTACCTTGGTCACCGATCCCATAGCTTTTTGCCGCCCAATGATCTAATTTTCCCCACCAATTGCATGTTGATCACGATGTATATATAGTAGGGTTCGGGGTGTTTCATTTTTTTATTGTTATTTTGGATTTTTCCCTATGCTTTCGTTTTCGCTTGAGCAGACCAATATTTTCGTTGTCGGTACCTTCGCTCCTAGGTTGCTCCATCATGGAATTTCACCGGTTTTCCTCCACCAGTCGTGCATCATAGTGCCATGTAGGTCCTCATGCCCATTTTTCCATTCCGTTTGATTGATAGAACTACTTTTGTTGTCTCCGCAGTTAGTGTTTTCCTAGGTTTTCCCATCCCATCATGTATATATTTTCGAGTTAAATGGTATGGCTGCCCAGTGGGGGTTTCCTTATTTTTTGATGATGATGAATTTCACGGCTGTTGAGGATTTGTAGACCGAATTCGACTGCTGGGGAAACCAGTGCAGATGGCCATTACACTATCTGCACCAGTTTCCCCCAGTCTATGTGTGGCCATTAGGGGGGCGTTTTAAAGATTTTTCTTCCAGGAGGTCATGAGTTTGGTTCCAGAGTTCAGTCCCCCTCATCTTCACGAAACAGGACGGCAATGTTGTTTTTACTTCCCACTTAGGGTGAGACTGTTCGAGCTCAAAGATGAACCCCATCCCAGTCTAGGTTAGAATTGCATTACCCAGTCAAACCGTGAAGTGAGCATTAACAGCAAGTAGCTTCCCCTTGTCTTCTAGTGTGCTATCACTTGCAACGTCCTCACTTGAGCTGGTTTTAGTTTAGGCACCTTTTTGTCTTTCGTGTAGCGTGTAGGTCGTAGCACCGAGAGGGGGTTTTGGGACTATGTTCATGTTGATGAGAGGAGGGGGTATTCATCAGCCATGCTTTTCTAATTTAAATCCACAAATTGTTGGGCGTGAGCTAGTTTTAGTCTTTGGAAAGGAGCATTTGATTTTTGAACATTGTTTGCTTATTTTTCATAGTTGCACTCATGTTTAGCATAGATGAGGTAAAGCGCTTACACTGTTGTCTTTATCTTTGAATGTTATCTAGAAATGACCCAACATAACCTAAAAGAAATTCCTGTATATGACAGGGAAATTCCTCAGAATCCAAGATGTCTAAATGCTAGAAGAAGAAGGCTCTCGTAGTTGAAGAGGAACCCGAAGTCGAAATCATTACCAGAGTCGAATACACCTACGAGGACACCAAATGCATAGTTGGTGTGGAACTTGAATATCAATGGGGGGCAATTTATAGATTGATAATGCACTAAGAAGTACCTGACATAGGGTTTGAAGAAGAAACCATCTATGCCAATATAGATATATCTTCCTTGATGAAAATTGCTACTAGACCTGAGCTCTTTCCATGCTCAGAGGTGATTGGGTGGATTTTACCGAGGGAAAATGTAACCACCATGATTTTGGAAAATGTTTCTAAACAGGGTTATGCTGCTTATAGCCCTGGGTATGTAGCAATGGCCTACCACTTACGAGAAGTATAGGTCTACTTGACTGAAGAATGGTTGAAGGAAACTAGGATGGACCTAGTTGAGACACTGAAGAGGATGCTCATGCCTAGAAGGAAGTTTAGAACTAGGCCGACCGAAGAATATGACACTGCAAGTCTAAGAACCCCTTACAGGTTCATTGCCCTGATGTTGAACAGGATTTTCAGGAGGGCCCATGGTAAAAGCTTCAAATTGGAGTGGGTTCCTATCATTTTCTATGTTGCAACATAGGGGACAATGTTCAACTAGGAAAACATTGTGTCCAACAGCCTCTCAGCCTGCATTGCTTTAGCATTAGGAGGGGTGTCCCAGAAGAGATCAGAGCTCTACATGAGCTCTATATTGATAGATGGCATACTGTGCAACCAACCCTTCCCCAAAATGTGGTGTATCTGGGACCGAGAAAGAACACCATTCTACTCAACATACAAGCCACCGTGGGCCCACAAATACCACAGTCACTATAAGGAAGTGTGTGAGCACTTCATTATGCCATTGTATACCTTGATTTTCTTGAAAGAGTGCAACTGCATGCCGAAGGAGGAATTGCAGGTGATTGAATAATATGCAGACTATTACTTGACAGAGGATGGATTATATTTCAGAATGTTTGGATGCTCTAGAGCACCCTCACTACTGCCTAAATTTTCCACTAACTATGTAGTCCACAAAGAGGTAGTTAGACAAGTATTTTTAGATGGCATAGTGAGCTTTCTATTTGAACACAAGAAAATAGCTTACCCTCCTTTTCCATTCAGGTTCAGAAGCTACAAGTTTACTAGAGTAAAGAAATGTGATGAATTCATGGAAGAGTTGGGGAAATTCCATTTTGGGGAAATGCGTTTCCATAGGAAAGATTCCCAGAATAAGGTGGCAGAGCACTATAAAGAGGTGAATGTACATTTTGAATACACCAGCCACTGGGACAGAGAAGAATCCATTTTCCGCAGTGCACAAAATATGACAGCCTTAATAAGAAGCTTTAAGAAGAAAATCACCACCAAAGGTGGAAAAGAAAAGGATGAGCAAGCAAAGGCCGAGGAGGAGGAAACTAGAAAAAGAAATGAAGATGGTAGGAGACTAGCACAAGAGGCCGAAGCCTGGCTCAAAGGAGAAGAGGAGGAAAAGAGAAGATATGCACAAGAGGCATCCAGAAAGGAAGAAAAAGCTGCGAGGATCGAGGAAGAAGAAAAGAAAAGAAAGATGAATGAGGAGCTGAAGAAGCAGGAAGCTGAAAAATATAGTGATAGAGCAATAACCTTTCGATATAGCAGACAGTTAGGCTCAGGACTTGGGGAACCCTGATATTCAAGATCCTGAGGCGTCTACTGGTAGCACACTAGGACAGGCTTTGGTCCCCACCCTTAGGCTAATCCCGTTTGAGCAGAAGAAAGGGGAGGAGGTACCAGATTTCAACACTATCTTTTATAATAGGGAAAGGAAAAAGATAGTAAATAGGACTGAGAGAAAGGTTGAAACTGGGAGGCAGTCCGATAAAATGATTAATGATACAACTATAGTATATGGGATAGACAGGGACCCTAGGTTTCCTATCAGAGTGGGGGCTGCATTAATACATGCTTTCAAGGACAATGTAGATCGAATAATGACTGATCTTGAACAGTCAAAGAAGTCCTCTTCCCAACTCAAAGATACCCTAAGAAAAGAAAGAGAGGAAAATAATAGGTTAAAAAGGAAGTTTTCCTACAGTTTTCCTGTTGGAGAAAGCTTGGTGGAATGTCCAAATGTTATGCTATGGATTTGTTGAAGATGAACTATTTCATTCTCAACTTTTTTTCCATTAACTGTGAGATCATTCTAACTCTTTGAACCTATGTTCTTGTATGAGTGATCTCTGGTTTATTTTATGGAAGTTTCCACTCTGAGTAATGAATGTTGTTCATAAACAATTGGGTCTCTGGTTGTTCAAATATCTTTAAGTGTTCATGTGTTTGAAAGAAGTATCAACTATCTGTGATTTCTTATTACAATGCATGCACAAAATACATTACTCATTAATAAGTGATAATTTTGCTCCCTAGGGATAGGTTAGGTAGTTAGTTTTAATTTCTTGCTGTGTGTGTGATTTAGATGCAAGAGAGCATAAGACGAGAGGTAAGAACCTACGCATCACATTGTAAACACTCCTTGCATTTTTAATCAATCTGCATTTTAGATAGGCATTTACATGTCATATATTAAACTAAAAAACACAAAAGTATACACTGTGGACCGGGTCGGAACCGGTAAAACCTTTTATTTTTGTTACTTGACCTACTATAGCCGGACCGCAAACCGAATGGATTTCCGACACCAAACAGTCACGGGATAATTGGGAATGTTCACTGGGGAGAATACCTTGCTATTGTTGCCTACGAATTTTCAGTCCTCAACAGTTTCTGGTGCTAGAAGGAGGGCCGCCAGTGCATGGATGGCCAAGGAAACTGGTTTTCTTGAAATAACCCCACCAGTGATAATTTTGAAAGCAGTTTGTGTCCTGATACAAACACTCAAGAGAATAGGGAAAATTTGTATTCTGTTGACAACAAATTTGTTAATGATTTGAGGAGACACACGCGGGCCTATGTAAAGATTATTGGAGGATTACCCATCATCCCTAATTTACCCTGAAGAGAATACAAGAAGAAAGACCGTCCTATCTTGAAAGATTCAATGTTGGTTGGAGACTTGGAAGATTTAGTAGAAGCAACATTACAGGAGTTTTTTCAGCCTTTGAATCAAACAGGACCAAACACACCTTACGGTTCACTGGTTAATACTCCTCTTCCTTAACCTCCTCACTTTCCACCCAGACTCATGGCAGGTGTTAATGCAAACCAGCCCAACCCACCAAATCCACCACCGGCTTGGAAATCCAGATCACCCTTGAAACTAACACCTCCGTTGCATAACTTACCTCAAGCTTTTGAGAAGTTTCTGCCTAAGTTTGATCCTAATGAGTGTGGAAATTGAACCTAGTGATAGAACAATTAAACTCAGAACAATTATCAATTGTACATGCAAAGTCACTCACAAAAGAGACTGAATATAGAGCTGAACACTAAACTATATTAAATCAGTGTACAATAGCCTATATGAAATTGAAACCAGTGATAGAACAATTAAACTCACAACACTTATCAATTGTACATGCAAAATCACTCACAAAAGAGACTTAATATGGAGCTGAACACTAAACTGTATTAACTCAGTGTACAATATCCAACCCTATAACATCATAGGCTGATGTAATAAATAATTACATAAGGGATTCGAATGCATGAGGAGGCAATTCAAATCTAGTCAAAAGCAGGCTTACTAAAATTAAGCAATTCCACCATAGGTGCATAAAGTAGTTTCCAAATCAGTCAAGGAGCTCACGAATTGGAAAAAGCACTTAGGCAAGCTAAAAGGTGATGGAAGGACAACTCATACATGCTTTTCATAGGAGAAAAGAGTGGAGGATGTGGAGGACAAAAAACTAGTTAACCTCACCTAGTCAAACTTTCCCAATTGCCTTAAAGCGTTGAAAAAGCAGGCAATAAAGCAAAAAAAAGCAGAAGGGCACCTAGGAGGCCAGGAATAAAGCAGAATTGATTCCTTGAGGTGCTAGATGGCAAGTTTGACCACTATGGATATGTAGATGACAACTTGCATAAGGTGGAATCATGAAAATAGGAAAATAAGACAAAAATGATTAATTTAATGTCTAAGGTAGCTAACTATGGGTTGATTATTCTAACACCCCCCCCTTAAGCCTGAATTATGAGTAATATATCAGAAAATTATAGGGCCTAGAAACAAGGCTTAGTCACCCTTTACATACTGCATGTCCATTTAACCAAGGAAAGAGGCAAAAACCCAATGGGAAAATCCTCCCTTAAACATGGACTGTAAAACAAAATTTGGAAATCTTGTCTTCACTCATGCTTCACAGCATGATCAGAAATCTCCAGCAGTGATTTGATATTGCTGAAGGTCTTCTCACAAAATTATTTGGTGAAGATATCAGCTACTTGTTCTAAAGATGAACAGAAGAGTAGGTGAATGGTGCCATCATGCACAAGCTCTTTGATGTAGTGCATATGGATCTCAATGTGTTTGGTTCTCTTCTTCTGAACTGGATCATTGTAGATTCGAATGGTACTTTGGTTATCACAGTAGATATTAGTTGGTTATTCTGATTCGAAGCCACACTCTCCAAGTAACCCCTGCAGCCATAAACATTGAGTTACTGCATTTACAACTCCTCTGTACTCTGCTTCTGTAGATGAGAGTGCAATGGCACTCTATTTCTTGCTTGACTAGTTGATTGGCCCTTCTGCAAGCATGAACACATATCTTGATGTGGACTTTCTATCTGTGCTATCACCTTCCCAATCACTGTCAGTAAACCCAATCAAATCAAGATCAGGTTTTTCTTTATTGAAGATCCCATGTGTCCTTGTTCCCTGAACAAAGTTAAGGATCCTTTTGGCTGCTTTCCAATGGATCTCATGAGGCTGATCCATGTATCTAGAAGCCACACTTACTGCATAAGAAATATCAGGTCTAGTATGTGTAAGATACAACAAAAATCCAATCAATTTCCTATACAGTGTATTGTTTACCATAGGTGAAGAATCAGCTTCTTCCAGCTTCACTCCTAAAAGGAAAGGATTCTTGCTTGGCTTGCAATCCTTCATTCTGAATTTGTTCAGCAAATAAAAGGCATACTTGGACTGGTACACCTTGATTCCAATTTTGTTTTGAGCAACCTCAAGCCCCAAGAATTGGCTTAGGAGCCCCAAATCTGTCATGGAGAAGGCTTGGTTCATTGCACCCTTCAACGAAGAAATCTCATCCTTTGAGCTTCCTATAATGAGAAGGTCATCAACATACAACACAATGATAATTAATGAACCATTAATTAAGTTCAAATAGACATTGGGATCTGATTTGCATCGAACAAAATTCAGTGATAGCAAGAAGCTATCAATCTTGGCATACCAAGCCCTGGGGACTTGCTTTAGCCCATACAATGACTTTCTCAACCTGCACACAAGATATGGGTTAGTAGCAAATCCTTGAGGCTGGTCCATGTATATCTCTTTAGTGAGATCTCCATTCAGGAAGGCACACTTTACATCCATGTGATGTACCTCCCATTGCTTTGATGCTGCAATGGCTAAGGCTAGCCTGATGGAGTCCATCTTTGCCACTGGTGCAAAGGTCTCATTGTAATCTATGCCATGAACTTGTGAGTAGACCTTGGATACCAATCTAGCCTTGTACTTCAGAGGTGAACCATCAGCAGCAAATTTGGTCTTGTACACCCACTTACACTGAACTAGCTTCCTCCCTAGGGGAAGATCCACTAGCTCCCAAGTGTTGCTCTTCTAGAGTGAGATGAACTCTTCCTTCATGGCTGCTTGCCATCTTGGATATCCTATTGCATCTTCATATGTATGAGGATCTAATTCCACCATCAGATAGCATTTCTCAGCAAACATAGGATCTTTCATGCACAGAGCACTCTCAAATTAAGATCTAGTCCTCCTAGGGTCACTAGGATTCCTAGCTAGCTCTCTTGCTGCATGAATGGTCTTGGCTGCCCACTTTGGCCTTGTAGGGCTGTTAGGATCTGCAATAAACTCATCACTATCAGACATATCAGAATCATCATGTTCAACAATCTCTTCACTTACTTTCAGAGGATCTGGTGGTGAAGAGGCTTCTCCAACTTTCACTGCTGCTAAGGGTTCTTCTTGAAACTAAACACAACTTTCAATGAAGGATTTATTTGTGCTCAAATTGATCATCTTGTACCCTTTTGAATCTTCAGAGTACCCAACAAATAGACACTCTTGGATTTGGGGTTGCAAAGCCTTCCTCTTTTCTGTTGGAATTCTAGCCCAAGCCTTTGAGCCAAAAATCCTGAAATGGGTCACATCTAGCTTGTACCCACTCCATGCTTCGAAAGGAGTCATACCATAAAGATGTTTATGAGGAACACTATTCTGGATATAGGCTGCACAGTTTATAGCTTCGTCCCAGTACTTTGGTGGCAAAGTTTTGGCCTCCATCATGCATGTTTCCATCTCCTTTAGTGATTTGTTCTTCCTCTCAGCAACACCATTCTGCTGTGGTGTGTAAGGGATAGAATGCTGCATCTGAATACCTGCATCTGCACAATATTGAATAAACTCAGACTTGACATAATCACCACCATTGTCAGATCTGAGGACCTTGAGTTTCCTCCCAGACTGGTTTTCAACCAAAGCCTTAAAGACTTTGAAGAGGCCAAAAACTTCAAACTTGTGTTTCAGGAAGTAAACCCAGCAATACCTAGAAAAGTCATCTATGAAATTCAATGTATATTTGGCCTGACTCATGGACATATTAGGGAATGGGCCAGCAACATCACTGTGGATCAACTCAATGGGTGCAGAGGTTTTCTCATGACTAGCTCTCTCAAATTTATGCTCTGGGTGTTTTCCTAGGATACAACCTTGGCAGACTCCTTTGGAAAATTTTATCTTTGGTAACCCTATAACCATCTCTTTTTCACTAAGATCAGAAAGATACTTGTAATTTAGGTGGCCAAATATTTCATTCCAAAGCTTTCTTGACTCGTTAGCATGAATCAGAAGAGCATAGGGGTTTGAGTAGGGTAGGAAGTGTGAGAACATGTATACCTTCGAACTATGATTTGCAACTCCTTTTGCAATGACTTTACCACTTGAGATATCTGTGATATCAACTTCATCAAGGGAGAATATGACCTTCTTTGGATACCCAGTGTGGGTCATCTGGTACACTGATAAGAGGTTGGAGGAAAGACCAGGCACATACAACACATTGCTGAACTGACCATGATCAAGATCAATCCTCCCTTTGCCCACACTTTCAGTGAGAGAGTCATCTCCCAGTACTATTGGTGGACCTTTCGACATGTCAAGTGAGGAAAATGCCTCCTTGGTCGAAACCATGTGTCTTGAAGCTCCAGAATCAATGATGAAACTAGGTGAGCTTGATATGCCAGTAACCAATGCATGAACTCTATCTCTGTCTTCTGAACTTGATCCTCCTTATCTCTTCTTTGAGCTATCTGCAAGGGAGATGCCATTATTCTCCAAGAGTTGGGTCAGCATGTCTATTTGCTTCTTCATGCAGGAGCTCTCAGTATGATTTCCCTTACTGTAGTATGCGCACTTGCTCATTTCTCCTTTATTCTTCTTCTTTTGGTAGTTCTTCTTGGAACCTTGAGGCTCCTCCGGAGACTTGTTCTTGTCTCTCTTTTGCTCGGGTGGATTTTTAGATTTATTTTTTCTTTTTGAATCCACCCTCGAATCTCCAGCAACCAGATCTTGGTCTTTGGAAGGTTTGATGGTGCCCATCATCACCAGCTTATCTTGTTCTTGTGTGAGATATTCCATGAAATCTGCAAGGCTAGGCATCTTCCAGGTTCGAGCTGTCAACTTTGTGGCATAGAAGGTCGAAACAAACACTGAATAGTTAGGGCCAAGATTCGAGAGTATGTTCAAGACCAGCTGATCATCCTTCTTTTCGATCCCACATTGTTTTAGCTGCAAAACAAGTGCTTTGAACTTGGAGAAATAGAGTTGCAGGGATTCAAAGATATTTGGACTCAGGGAGATCAATTCATTTTTGATTTGATGTCCCCTCATCTCATCTTTCTTTCCAAAAATATCAGCAATATTCTCCCAAACTTCATTCGGTGATGTCAATCCATCAAGATGGAAAAGGAGGTCTCTGGAAATACTCAGACACAAGAGACCATAGGCCTCATCCCTCCTATTGTGCCATTTTATCTTGTCTGCAGCTGCATTGGGATCTGCTTCTATTGCCATAGTCACTCTGTAGAGGCCTTTCACTCTCAACAGTATCTCCATCTCTGCTTTCCATTCAAATAAGTTGAAGTGAGTCAATATGATCTTCTGAGATTGATCCATAGCTCAGAAACTGTCCCAGCTATCAGTAGAAGGCTCCCAGTCACTGATGTTGAACCTACAAAACAAATTGGAAGGAGAGAAATCAATCTACAAAGGCTCTGATACCATGTGGAAATTAAACCCAGTGATAGAACAATTAAACTCACAACAGTTATCAATTGTACATGCAAAATCACTCACAAAAGAGACTGAATATGGAGCTAAACACTAAACTGTATTAACTCAATGTACAATAGCCAACCCTGTAACATCATAGGCTGCTGCAATAAATAATTACATAAGGGATTCAAATGCATGAGGAGGGAATTCGAATCTAGTCAAAAGCAGGCTTACTAAAATTAAGCAATTCCCCCATATGTGCATAAAGTAGTTTCCAAATCAGTTAAGGAGCTCACGAATTGGAAAAATCACTTAGGCAAGCTAAAAGGTGATGGAAGGAAAACTCATACATGCTTTTCATAGGAGAAAAGAGTGGAGGATGTGGAGGACAAAAAACTAGTTAACCTCACCTAGTCAAACTTTCCCAATTGCCTTAAAGCACTGAAAAAGCAGGCAATAAAGCAAAAAAATGCAGAAGGACACCTAGGAGGGTAGGAATAAAGCAGAATTGATTCGTTGAGGTTTCCCAAGTGCTCCATGAATCAAAATAGGCAAGTTTTACCACTATGGATGTGTAGATGACAACTTGCATAAGGTGGAATCATGAAACTAGGAAAATAAGACAAAAATGATTAATTTAATGTCTAAGGTAGCTAACTATGGGTTGATTATTCTAACAATGAGAAGGTTGTAGTAGATGACCACTTGCAAAGTTTCTATTTGGAAATATAAGGATTAAAGGCTGGAGAATATGAGGATGTTGTTTGTAGACTTTTCCCGCATACCCTTAAAGTAGCAGCAGCATCTTGGTACTTTGGTTTGCCTACAAACTCTATCCCAAATTGGGATACCTTTGAAAGGATTTTCAGAATCAAATATGCAGCCCAAAAGATGAATGCAACACTAATGAAAGGTCTAGGTGCTTTAAAAAAAGAAAGGAATGAGAAGGTACATAGTTTCACTCAAATATTTTCACCTTACCTCAAGAACTTCTCTGCAACTGATCAGCCTTTCGATAAAGTTCTAATTGAGTATTATACCTCAGCTTTAGGTCCTGACTTGGATATGTTCACAAAAGCTCAAGTTAAGCCTACGTTAGTAAAGACGTATGAAGAAGAAGAAAGAGTAGAGTCTGAAAAGTAAAGTATAGAAGACTATCCCGAGCAATCTAGAGAAAAAATTGTCGAGAAAAGAGCCTTATTGCTATCTAAACCTAAAGAGGAGCAATCACATGATTTTGAGGGGATGTTAAAGATGATGCAAAATCTTTCCAACAGAATAATATATTTGGAAACAGAAAAAGAAGCTCAAAAAGCTTATAATCCTTATTACAAAAAAAGGGAAGATAACAACCGATGCAAGACCCCTCCACACAGCTCAACATCAATGAATCTAACAGGGGTAGGGATGGATAATTTCTTCACTTTTCACCAACAACCCCATTCTGAAAAGAATTATCCTCAATGGTTAAATTCGGTGACATTGGTAATGAATCAGCTGTTGGACTCTAAATTAACTGAGGACAATGATGAAGAGGAAAAAGGGAATCAGACCATAGAAAGACGGGAAAATGATACCATGTTCTTATGGGATTGTGTCTCACTGTTTGATACATAAAAAAGTATTTTTAAACCTGAGAATATGCCAACAACAACAAAAAACACGAGTTTGGTAAATAAAGATAATTCAATAATTTCAAAAATTAAAAATTTGCAAGAGAATGTCAGGAGACAACCAAAGAACAATGTTGAAGATAAAGTACCCAAAATTACCATTTTCAGCCAAGAGACGAAGCAACTCAACAAGATTGCTAAGCCTATGAAAGAACAAGTAGGTGTTAACAAAGAAAATCCTGAAAATCCTGAAGAGCCATAAGAAGAGATGCCCACTGAAAACCAACCTGTAGAAGAAGAGGTTGAATCAATTGGGGAACAGAAAGCTAGAACCCCACCTTTCCTTTTGACTTTGGAAATGATAAATCATAAGGTGCATAATTGTTTGGTAGATTCTGGATCATCGGTGAATGTTATGCCACTTGTAGTTTGTAAACAAATTAATGGACAGCCAAAACCTACTACTTGGGAAGTCACTCAACTAGAAAAAACTAATGTCAAAGTAGTGGGAGAAATGGAGAATGTTCTCATTCATTTATCTGCAAATAACAAGATATGTCAATTTATTGATATTGTGGTGACTGACATACCAGATGGATATGGACTTATTCTGAACCGTGATTGGTCCACAAGTTTAAATGGGTATTTTTATTCAGATTGGTCACATTTGTGGTTGCCTCATAAGGGGATCCAAAATCGGATCAAAATCTTGAGAGAACCTTACATGAAACACAATATCACCAAGTTGGAAGAAGGTAATGAATCTGCTAATTCTGTTTTGGGGAATTATCTATCAGAGCTTGAACTAAGATATCATGCCTCAAAAAAAGGCAACAATATGACTGACACTCATCCTGATCTCCTTCATCTTTCACAGGCTGATGAGATTGATTGTAAATTGATAAACATGGTTTCGGTTTCAAAAACAACAGAATTAGACCATGGTTAGGTATCTCATGTCTGCAATCTAGCCTAGCCCCTTGACTCATAAGTCGAAATATTTTCAAGGGTGGGCACAATTTTTGTTTTTCTTTTGATTTAATGACTTTGTACATAAATAATTTGATGCAGTTTTACTTTGATTTAACGCTTTATTTCTGGTTATTTTGGTTTGTTTTTGAATAAAAGAGGCAAACTTTTGGTTTCATGAAAAGCATCAAGGTTCTCGATTAACTGAAATCTTTGGGAAAAGACTATGCATTTTATTTTGAAATGATAGAATGTCTTCTAGTAGGTAGTTTTCCTAAATGGCTATGCACTCACTGAAGTCCTACTTAACCCTTGAAAATAACTCAGAATTAAGAGGTCTTGAATACTATTTTGAGGCTCCATCCATTTCACATCTAAAATGTCCTAGGGAGTAATAGCAAAAGACCCACAGAAAGGAAGCAAGGTAAACAGTTTATTATATAGAAATGATCCCATGCCATGATTTCAAAATCCTAAAGGCAGTTAAGAGTCAAAACTCCTAGAAGAAGCAATACATATCAAAGCAAAGTATCAGAAATATGAATATCAATCTGCTAAAAGTTCTTATCCATCCGTGAGCTGAAAATTAAATACATCTCTCACACAATAGGACACTATGGATGGAAGAGCCCGAATAAAAATTTTAGAAAGAAAAGCAGATGGAGGACTCATAAGAACAAAAGTTCAAAAGGGCACAAAAGTGCAAGTGGCATGGGAATGAGGAACAAATGAAAAGTTCTGTTTGCCATATGTTATGATCATGTGGTGTCCAAGATAGAAACTACCCAAAGACGGAGGTAAAATAAAACTCACTTACTAAGACTCAAAAGAGTTATATGGACTTTCAAATATTTTGGGTGTTCCCATTTCCCAAAGAATGGACTGTTCTAAATTATTTAAATGCATATGTCTTCCATCTTAGGAATACAAACAGCTAGAAGTATTCAACTTATGAGCTGAATGATTAAACAGTCTTTTACTGGGAAGAAGTTAAGTCAGAAATCTGGGGTTCACTAGGTAGTCGCCAATTGTTGCAGCTGCAACTATTTCCCAAAATTCAGAAAATTTTTGGACCCTCCTTTAATTCGTTTTTACTTAGTTTTGGTTTTGCTTGATGTTTGAATAAAGATTACTTTTAGGCAAGCAATGTTTTAATGATTCAATTTATTTTTTCCTCACCATCAAAAGTGTTTTGGACTTTGAGTTGGGAGTCTAGTCATCTGCGCGTCCACCGTTGTGGAAAGGAACCGGACATCAAGTCCGAAGTCAGCTGTATTTGGTCTCTGTTGTTTTTTTTGTTGCCAATTATTTTGTAATCCTGTCGAAACCTTTGTCTATACATTTTATGCTATTGCATAAAAGGTTCTGCGAAGTTGTCTGAGAGTGTTTCATTCTCTTCTGACCTCGTCATGTTGTTTCGCAGGTCTTTGGTTCTCTTCAACTTTGATCATTGCGGCTCTAGAAAGAACTATGCTTCCGATAGTTTGATTTATTTGTTCTTCTTGGTCGATAGTTATTCGCTTGATGAATGTTTATTTTGACTCCGATTTTTCCGGTATGTGGAACTTGTTCTCTTTATGTTTTCACCGTTATGGCTCTCTAACCATCTATTAACCCAAGGTCTTAGTCTCGCGAACTACGATACGAGTGTTGTTTTGCTTCTCCCATCAACGCCATTGCAGGCACTCCAACGTTTTCTTCATTCGTCGTTACAGAGCAGATAGTACCTTGGTCGTCGATCCCATGGATTTTTGCCACCCGATGATCTAATTTTCCCTGCCGATTGCAGGTTGACCGCTATGTATATATAGTGGGGTTTGGGGTGTTTCATTTTTTATTGTTATTTTGGATTTTTCCCCGTGCCGTCATTTTCGCTCGAGCAGACCAAGATTTTTGGTGTCGGTACCTTCATCCCTAGGTGGCTCCGCTGTGGAAGTTCACCGGTTTTCCTCCACCAGTCGTGCAACACAATGCCAGGTAGGCTGTCATGCCCATTTTTTCATTCTGTTTGACTGGTAGAACTACTTTTTCTATCTCCGTAGTTAGTGTTTTCCTAGGTTTTCCAATCCCGTCCTGTATATATATTTTCAAGATAAATAGTATGGCTACCCGGTGGGGGTTTCCTTAGTTTTTGATGATGATGACCTTTGTAGCCGTTGGGGTTTTTCAGAATGCAATCAACTGCTAGGGAAACCAGTGCAGATAGCCGTTACACTGTCCACACCAGTTTCCCTCAGTCTGCGTGTGGCCGTCCGAGGGGGATTTTTCAATATTTTTCTTCCAAGAGGCCGTGAGTTTGGTTCCACAGTTCGATCACCCTAATCCTCACTAACCAGGACCACAATGTTGTTTTTACTTCCCGCTTAGGGTGAGACTGTTTGAGCTTGAATATGAACCTTGTCCTAGTCTAGGTTAGAATTGCATTACCCAATCAAACCATGAAGTGAGCGTTTACAGCAAGTAGCTTCCCCTTTTATTCTAGTGTGCTATCACTTGCAGCGTCCTCACTTGAGATGGTTTTAGTTTAGGCCCTTTTTGTCTTTCACGTGGCATGTAGGTCGTAGCACCGAGAGGGGGTTTTGGGACTCTGTTCATGTTGACGAGAGGAGGGGGTATTCATCGGCCGTCCTTTTCTAAGTTAAATACACAAATTGTTGGGTGTGAGCTGGTTTTAGTCTTTGGACAGGAGCATTTGATTTTTGAACATTGTTAGCTTATTTTTCATAGCTACACTCATGTTTAGCATATATGAGTTAAAATTCTTATAATCTTGTCTTTATCTTTGAATGTTATCTGGAAATGACCCAACAAAACCTAAAAGAAATTCCTGTATATGACAGGGAAATTTTTTAGAATCCAAGATGTCTAAACGTTAGAAGAAGAAGGATCACGTAGTTGAAGAGGAACTCGAAGTTGAAATCATTACTAGAGTTGAATACACCTACGAGGACACCAAATGCATAGTTGGTGTGGGACCCGAATATCAATGGGGGGGAATTTATAGATTGATAATGCACCGAGAAGTACCTGACATAGGGTTTGAAGAAGAAACCATCTATGCCAATATAGAGATATCTTCCTTGATGAAAATTGCTACTAGACCTGAGCTCTTTCCATTCTCAGAGGTGACTGGGTGGATTCTTCCCAGGGTAGATGTAACCACCATGATTTTGGAAAATGTTGCTAAACAGGGTTATGATGCTTATAGCCCTTGGTATGTAGCACTGGCCTACCACTTACCAGAAGCACATGTGTACTTGACTGAGGACTAGCTGAAGACAATCAGGATGGACCTAATCGAGACACTGAAGAGGATGCTCATGCCTAGTAGGAACTTTAGAACTAGGCCAACTGGAGAATATGACACTGCAAGTCTAAGAACCCCTTACAGGTTCATTGCCCTTATGCTGAATAGGATTTTAGGGAGGTCCCATGGTAAAATATTCAAATTGGAGTGAGTGCCTATCGTTTTCTATGTTGCAACATAGGGGACAGTGTTCAACTAGGCAAACATTGTGTCCAACAGCCTCTCATCCTGTATTGCTTCAGCATTAGGAGGGGTGTCCCAGAAGAGATCAGAGTTCTACATGAGCTCTATATTGATAGATTGCATACTGTGCAACCAACCCTTCCCCAATATGAGGTGTATCTAGGACCGGGAAAGAACATCAGTCTAATTAGCATACAAGCCACTATGAGCCCACAAATACCACAGTCACTATAGGGAAGTGTGTGAGCACTTCATTATGCCATTGTATACCATGATTTTCTTGAAAGAGTGCAATTGCATATAGGAGGCATTGTAGGTGATTGAAGAATATGCAGACTATTACTTGACAGAGGATGGATTATATTTCAAAATTTTTGGATGCTCTAGAGCACCCTCACTACTGCCTAAGTATGCCACTGACTATGTAGTCCACAAAGAGGCAGTTAGAAAAGTCTTTTTAGATGGCATAGTGAGCTTTATTTTTGAACACAAGAAAGCAGCTTACCCTCCTTTTCCATTTAGATTGGGAAGCTACAAGTTTACTAGAGTAAAGAAAGATGACCAATTCGTGGAAGAGTTGGGGAAATTCCATTTTGGGGAAATGCGTTTCCACGGGAATGATTCCTAGAATAAGGTGGCAGTGCACTGTAAAGAGGTGAATGTACATTTTGAATACACCAGCCACTAGGATAGAGAAGAATCCATTTGCCGCAATGCACAAAATATGACAGCCTTAAGAAGAGGCTTTAAGAAGAAAATCACCACCAAAGGTGGAAAAGGACAGGATGAGCAAGCAAAGGCCAAGGAGGAGGAAACTAGAAAAATAAATGAAGATGCTAGGATACTAGCACAAGAGGCCGAAGGCTGGCTCAAAGGAGAAGAGGAGAAAAAGAGAAGAGCTACACAAGAGGCAGCTAGAAAGGTAGAAAAAGTTACCAAGAGTGAGGGATAAGAAAAGAAAAGAAAGATGGATGAGGAACTGAAGAAGCAGGAACTAGAAAAGCTAAAGATAACAGAGATAGTGATAGAGAAATCAACTTCTGATACAACAGACAGTCAGGCCTAGGACTTGGGGAACCCTGCTATTCAAGATCCTGAGGAGGCTGCTGGTAGCACACTAGGACAGGATTTGGTCCCCACCCTTAGGCTAATCCATTTTGAGTAGAAGAAAGGGGATGAGGTACCAAATTTCAACACTATCTTTTATGATATGGAAAGGAAAAGGAAAGTAAAGAGGACCGAGAGAAAGGTCGAAACTGGGGGGCAGTCCGGTAAAATGATTAATGATACAACTGTAGTATATGGGACAGACATGGACCCCATGCTTACTATCAGAGCGGGGGCTGCATTGATCCATGCTTTCGAGGACAATGTAGTTCGAATAATGACTGATCTTGAACAGTCAAAGAAGTCATGTTCCTAGCTCAAAGATACCCTAGGAAAAGAAAGGGAGGAAAATAATAGGTTAAAAAGGAAGTTCGAAGACATACAATGAGAAATAAATTCTTCACAAGCTGAGCTCCAGCTCCTCCAAGTAGAGAAGAGATCTATGGAGGCTGCCGAAGAAAGTCTAGAGAAAGTGCAGCAAGAATGTCAAGGGATGAGGGCAGAAAAGGAGCAGCTGCTAGGCAGGATAGGGGATTTGGAGTTGCAGAAGGAAAACTTGGAGGAATCTGAGAGGCAAACTCAGGGGTAGAATGCAGAGCTCAAAGCGCAGATTACCTCGTTGACAGTAGCCCTAGAGGAGGCCAAGGAATAGCAGGTCAGTCTTCAGCCGTTCAAGGAGCACATTCTGGCACAGAAAAGCAAGATGCACCAGCTGCAAGTGGCCATAGAAGAAGAGAGGTGCAAGGTCTTGCAGGTGGATAATCGGCTGGAAGAGATTTTGGAAACCTCTTCATATTTTGTTGACATATCATAGGACATCTTAGAAGTCATGAAAGGAAGGATGGAAATATTAGAAGAAAATGAAGAAACCACTACAGATCTACCATCAAAAGATCAACAAGCTCTAAGGAAAGACTATGATTTACTGGAGTTTGCCATAAACACGGCCAAGGAATTCAAGAAGGCTGTTAAGAAGACAAAGGGGGCTTGTGCAAAATTCTTCAGAAGGCTTCTGATCACTTATAATCGATGCCATGTAGAGGCTGAGCAAAGAATGGATGCTTTTCCATACCACGGCCTGTTTTTGGAAATTTTGCAAATAAGATATCAAGGAGATGAACAAAGGATACAACACATTAAATCTTTAGACGAATAGACCCCGAGGAATGAAGTAGATCATTCCGCGGTTAGTGTGCAGCTATTAGAAGACCAACTTCACCTGATCGTAGCTAGAATAGAAGTCATAAGAAATCAGGCTGCTAAGTTTGAAATAAATATTCATTTCCTAGAACCTTCTAAATTCGAAAGTATTTCCTTAGAAGCTTCAGCATGGAAGAAATTTTTGAATAGTCAAGAGACCCTCCTCATGAGCACTTTTTTTTTTGTAATATATTATAATTTTGATAAACACTTAATGAAATAAAATGTGGGAGGTGAGGAGTTGGGGAAGCCCAAGAGTCATTGCATGGGCAGCCCAACAGTTTTGTTCTTTTGTATAAATATAGAGAATCTAGAGAGGAACAGAGGAATTTTTCCCAGTTAGATTGGTGAAGACATATTGTAAGAAGAACTATTTCCTTTTGCAATAAATAACTACAGTTTTCCTGTTGGAGAAAGCTTGGTGGAATGTCCAAATGTTATGCTATGGATTTGTTGAAGATGAACTATTTCATTCTCAACTTTTTTTCCATTAACTGTGAGATCATTCTAACTCTTTGAACCTATGTTCTTGTATGAGTGATCTCTGGTTTATTTTATGGAAATTTCCACTGTGAGTAATGAATGTTGTTCATAAACAATTGGTTATCTGGTTGTTCAAATATCTTTAAATGTTCATGTGTTTGAAATAAGTATCAGCTATCTATGATTTCTTATTACAATGCATGCACAAAATACATTACTCATTAATAAGTGATAAATTTTCTCCCTAGGGATAGGTTAGGTAGTTAGTTTTAATTTCTTACTGTGTGTGAGATTTAGATTCAAGAGAGCCTAAGACAAGAGGTAAGAACCTACGCATCACATTGTGAACACTCCTTGCATTCTTAATCAAACTGCATTTTAGATAGGCATTTGCATGTCATACCTAAAACTAAAAAACACAAAAATATACATGGTGGACCGGGCCACAACTGGTAAAACCTTTTATTTTTGTTACTTGACCTACGGTATCCGGATTGCAAACCGAGCGAATTCCGTACACCAAACAGTCACGAGCTAATTGGGAACATTGACTGGGGAGAATCCCTTGCTGTTGTTGCCTGCAAATTTCCAGGCCTCAACACCAGGTGATCGACCTTTCTCTTTTTGCTAGTCTTGATTGTATTTTCAGAGTTTTGGGTGTCGTTAGAGGAACTACTCCTTATTTCTAGACTTTCTTCCCTTTCAGGACCCTTCCTGGTCTCGGTCCGAGGCTCCTTTCCATTGTTTTTCTCGTGCATACTTTGTAACATGATTTCATTGATCTCCTGATGTTTTTCCTGTGCTTTCTTTAACTGTTCATTATCTGACTTATAGCTTTGTATTTCCATGATTAGGTGCCGTATTGTTTCCAGTACATGACTGGCTTCAAAATGTTCCTCTATCGGTTGTGTGGTCAGTGGTACTTGTTCTAGTTTTTTTGGTTGGTTCTCATTCTCCACTGGAGAGGACATGATAATTCCTGCAGTTTATCAAAATAACAACTACCTGTAGGTTCACAAGTAAGCAACACAACATGCCGATAAAATGTTAGCGTGCTATCAATCTGTATATACATATATATTTATTCAATTAAACAGGAAACAAAGTGCACCCAACAGGCTACAGAGCTGAATCCTGCACTCTGATACCATATGTAAACTACCTCAAAAAAAAATTCTTTTGTTTTTCTCTTTCTTCCTATTCAAGGCATATAACCAATTTATAATTCTTTTAAATCTTTAAGAAGTAAAACAGTCTTGGCACAAGGATGGTAAATTTAGCCTTTTCATTATTTTGTTGAAGCTATTATCTATTTTTGAAAAGGCAAGTAAATTTGTAGTTTAGTATCTTAGTTGTTGCAGATTGGATATGTTTTGCTTATGCGTTCCACTAAAAGCAGATTGGACCATAGGGATGATAAAATCACTTACTGAGCTTCGAATAACCAACCATTTTTCTATGACAGGTGCTCTAAGAAATCGATCAAAAAGGAATTCCTAGGTAAGGTCATTCCTACTCCCATCAGAAGGTTGGAGCAAACTTATCTATGGGAATAAAAAAAATTAAGGGCCAAGTCCCCAAAAATCAATGCCAAGAACCTTCATGCCTCCACATTGCACAAAAGGGTCCCATAAACAAACAGGGCAAGGACCAAAAGTAGAGTTCAAGTAATAACCTCGCATAAGGAGGAATTTCCACACAAATGTCTTAAGGCATCAAAGGTTATCGTAAGTTTTAACATGGGCAATCCTCCCTCCAATGAAAAGGTTGTATGCTTTGGCTCAAACCAAAATTTATAATGTTAAGGCATAGATTTAAAATGGTGGTCATGAGGTTCCGAATGAAGATCCATGTGGTTCTTGATCACACTATCATCAATTATGGAGATGCCTTACTGGAGCTACATGCATGGGTTGAGAGGTCCAGGTTGGGGTGTCCAGCATGGCCGAAGTTGACCTCGCAGCTGTCACTTCATAATGATTTCGCAAAACACGGTATTTGTTACAATCCGAATGATCACATGGGCTGTGGTGAGTTGTCATCCATTGGAAACCGGCACAGTACGCCTGTCATTAGTATGTGTCTTAACTTTACTATGCTGGTGACCTTTGGGGAAGAAAAATGACTTCTTGAAGGCTCCATTAGATCAGCCGCATTCTCAGGGTTTTGTGTTTGGTGTTGAGGTTCATATAGGAGTCTAGAGGAGGTAGCAGAGCTGGTGGTCAGGGCCTGACCCCATTTATCATAGTTAAACCAAGTATCCTCTCTCGTTTTTCCATTTTGTTGTTCCTAGTCTCAAATTTTATGACTCGGGCTGATTGTAAACCCTCTTTTGGTTGCAGGTTCCTAAAGCGGGATCAGATGGATGGAAGCATATAAATAAATTGTTTGTCATAGGTAAGTGGTTTTATCACCCTTGTGGTGTAGTCTGTTGGCTGTGGGCTCGCCAATCCCAAGGAGTGGGAAAACTTCATGGTCTGCATTTGTAAAGGAATTTGAGGTTTCCTAAGTTTTGAGGTTTATAGTGGATGGTCTTTCAAGAGTGCATGGCACCAAAGCCATAGCATGGCAAAATCTTAGTCATGTGCGATTATGGTATTTTGTTCTTCTCTATGTAAAATGTATAATTTATGATCAGACTTGTCCATCCTCTTATGTCTGTAATGCAGTCTTTTCTTGGATTAACAGCTTTAAGACAAGGATAGTGGCTTAGCTAAAATTTCGGGACTTTTAATGTTGCTATGTAGAAAGGACCATCTACAATTATTTTTCTATCTTCTTTTAATGGCTCTATATGCTGTGGAATGATGACCCATCTTTGCATTTCTCCATTTTAGAAGTTTACGGTAAATTTTTTTTATAACGGTAGGGTCAGTTTTCAAATTTTGTTGTCGGTAGTTAAAGCTTCCATGTCAGTAGTTTATCCTGAGTAACCAAAAGGGGGTCTATGTAACATACATTTAGAATAGGGCTCCTACCCTAACCTTGCCTTCCCTCGACCCTACAATGGCTGTGCCATCTGATGAATCCTCCACTTAGCTTGACATGGTGGATAGGGTCGATACCCTAGTTTGACAGTGGAGAAGTTTTTTGAACAACAGGAGACATTAGTCCCTACACTCGTTCAATTCTGTTATAGTGAGCAAGGTGAGGAAAACATGCCCTATGGGTTCCACCAATTCCTCTTTGAAACAACCAAAAGAGTACCTTCTCCGGTCGTCGTTTATCCTAGTGAAGAGAACTAGGGTTTTGGGTTACAGGCATGGTCAAAGTATGGTGCATTCGGATTGGTTTTGGATCTTGGCTTTCCACTAAATCCCAATCCACAACCCATGAAACTGAACCTAAAAGTCTATGAGGAAAAGGGGCATGACGATGATGTTGCCCTTGGGTCTCAGTCGTACCCTTCCTATGGATAAAAGCTCCATCGTGGCTATACGTAAAAGGCTTAGCTAGGAAGGAAATATCTAACTGGTAAATGTCATGTGTTGAGGCCTTTGACAGACCTTTTGTATGCTGACCCCGGTGCTGGTTATCCCATAAAAAAAATGCCAAAAATAAAACTGTCTCCAATATAAAATTTTATTTTGGAACCCAATCTAATACTAGGTTATGCAAGAACTGTAAGACAAAACTACCATAACCTAGGAATAAAAAAAAATATAAGGACATATCAATGATCCTCCTGATAACCCAGCGGGGTGAATAAAGCTAGATCTATTAGTCATAAGAACATACCTGAGAAAAAAAATATATATTCATACATTATGTGACTTCGTTTTGTCTTAGAGCATTCTACCAGATGATTTTACTTGCAGCATAACCAGGATAATTTCTATTTAACATAACATAAATCTAAGATAAATAAAAATACACATTTACTATACAGAAGTAAATCATCAACTCATACTAAAAAACCTATATATCTGCTACACTAACTACAGTGGAAGCAACCACATTCCTCCCAACCATAGACTAGGATCGGCTCCTTTTCCTTCTAGTCACCCCCGATCCAAACCTCCTAGGAGACAGCAGGGACCCCTAACTTCAGATTTTAAATATCAGAACATTCACAGGCGATCATGCCCAACAGTACGCACTCTCTTAGTAGATTCCTCTTTCCCTAGCATACTCAGCAGCGTCCTGCCTACACCATATGATCTCCTTTTGTCTTTTTTTTCTTTGGATCCTTTTCTTTGCCTAGGTCTTTCCCATTAGCCCTCTCCCCTTCATCACTGGAATTCCCAGGGCTTAATGGTATCCCCTATTTTAGGGATGTGTCTATGCTGATTCTGCACATCTGACACTTCATTATTTTTAGTCCCTAAAGTTAGCTGGTCCCTGTTCCTTACTATCTCCTGCAATTTTCCTCTTTAATGTGGCTGCTTCCACTATATTTGCTACATCAATAATATTTTTTTATTATTCATTGTCATTAACGCCCCCAAGGGTAATTATTACATCAGTTCTCCTCGGACTCTTTGGATGAGTCATTAACAGCCATAACTCATCATGTATAGATAGTAAATCAAAATAATAATAATCAAAATAAAACATAGTCTAGGGGCATTACATCCCAAATCGCAACTATTACAAATAATAAACCCTCAATATCGTAAATGACCCAGGGTCAACCCCTATAGGGTCCTAAATATTTTATAAAGCCACAATGCATCAACTACACATAGGCTGTAAAGCCAACATAAAATAATTACACAGTGGTCATAAGACCCTTACAAATCCTTACTCTATAAATCCATGGCCACAACCCATATTTTGAACTTCATAGCAAATTAAATAAACTACTTTAAGCCCTGTCAACGAATCATTAACAACAACAATCTGCCATATAGTGTTTACATCAGATCCTTCCTTAACATTTCATTTACACATTAAAAACATCAATTGTAAGTCTAAAGCTATTATTTATCATAGCCACATTGGTGGGTGCCAACGCCATTCATGGCATGGCCCCAAAATGCATCAACACTGACTATTTAAATCATCCAAGTAACTAATACAACCAACGTAGGACAATGCCACATTAAAAACATAGATAGTAACCATAGAATGAAATGCTGCAGTATAATAAACATCAAACGAAGCAAAAGTTTATATACACAGTGATCTGAAACCAAAACCAAGATACATAGTTATTCCCTTGGCCATTGCACCATTGCAAGCAATGGTGCTGCCACTGTTTACATAACATAAATCAAAACCACAAATTCACAAATTACATAGAGATCATGTCAAAATAACTAAGTTTCTCTTCACAGATAAAAGCTTCGTTTAAATTACATCTCATTACATTTAAACTCAGGCCCAAAAGCCATCGAAAAACCCACAGTTAAACCCCAAAACAAAACGCATCCTTTGAACCCGAAGCTCAAGCCAAGCCCAACCAGTGACGAGATAAAACTCAATTTCAACCATGAAAGCTAATAGAGGACAAGTATAAACTTATCAAGAGGCTTACTGTAAAGGAATGGCCATGTCACAACTTGTTTTCAAAGCTATGAACCATGCCTCTCCTTAGCATCCCTGTAACCTGCAACCATAGCAAGACAATGGTAATGAAAAGAATGAATTCATGGAGTAAGCTACCAAAAAACAACGAGTGCTGTAAAAACCAGAATGTTTCCATACCTCTCATCCAAACAAAATTCGCATTCACCATAACTCCGTAGTAGCCTAGGGTAAGCAGTGGGTTGCGAAATGACTAAGCCCATTGTGAGACAAGCCCTAAATTTTGGCTGGTGCACACCCCAATGCACATTAATGGTACCTTCCTATTGGCCATTATCAAAATACAAAACCCAGTTCCCTATAGTTTTCCCTATAGTTCTCATGTGTTGCATTATCGAATGCCTCCATGGTATGCAAAGTCTTAAACCCCAATGTGCAATGGTTTAAACTATGATATATATTCACCACCCCAAATGGATGCAAGGTCAGCATTTAACATATGTATTGCATAACCATAGGATCTAAGCCTTAGAGCCAATTCTCATCGAGCTCCTTAGGCTCCAATCCTAGGAACATGGAATATGAGACATGCCATGGTAAAAATTGTTAATATTAAAACCAAGAATTGGTCTTTAACCCAAGTTATAAACCTGTTGAGGGTAAAAGCATAAGTTAGTACTTTAAATAAAATAAACATGTAATAAAAATAGGTTAAGATATGAACAGTTGATAAGTATTACATAATGAATAATAAGTGTCATCTAGAAACAAATCCATGTCATTCAATTAATAGGTAGGATAGTGACCTTACCTCTCACGCAAATACTCTAAGAATGATAATATCAACCAGTACTTGTCACTAGCTGCAAGTACGACTACTAATACTCAAACGTCTAAGTTCTTTGTAACAAGTTTCCGTTGTTAAATATAATCTGCACATAAATTGGGAGAAGTGCCTTAGTTCAACATAACTAAGTAAGCCCGCTAGAAAAGTAGAGACTTTTACCTCTCAGCCAATTACATGGGAGAACTAATCCCACCACTCCACCCACTTTGGTTCTAGAAACAAAGTTAAGATAGAATCAGGTATACAATGTATGCACATGTAAAATAATAATGTATTACATAATAAAAGAATCTAACATACTGTTGAGGCTTGGAAAATCGCAGGAAACAAAAGCAAGGGATTTTCCCCAGTCAACGTTCCCACCTAGCCCATGACTGTTTGGTATAGGGAATCCATCCAGTTTGTGGTCCGGCTACCGTAGGTCAAGTAACAAAAATAAAAGGTTTTACTGGTTACGACCAGATCCACCATATATATTTTTGTATTTTTGACTTAAAGGATGATAGGAAAGTGCCTACTTAACATCTAGAGTAATAAAGAATGCGAGTATTCACAATGTGATGCGCAAGTTCTTACCTCTCGTCTTAAACTCTCAAGCATCTAAATCACACACACAGCAAGAAAATAAATCTAACTACCTACCTATCCCCAGGGAGCAAGATTGTAACTTAATAATGAGTAATGTATCTTGTGCATGTATTATAAAGAGAAATTACAGATAGTTGATACTTCTTCCAAAAATACATGAACAATTAAAGATATTTAAACAACCAGATAGCCAATTGATTATGAACAACATTCATTACTCATGGTGGTAATTTTCATAAAATAAACTAGAAATCATTCGAACAAGAACATAGGTCCTAAGAGTCAGAACAATCTCACAGTTAGCGGACAAAAGCTGAAAACGAAATAGTTCCTCTTCAACAAATCCATAGCATAACATTTGAACATCCCACCAAACTTTCTCCAACAGGCAAACTGTAATTCTTTATTGTAAAAGGAAGTAGTTCTTCTTACAATCTGTCTTCACTCATCTAACTGGAAAAAAGTCCCCCTCTCATCTAAATCCTCTATATTTATACAAAAGAACAAGATTGTTGGGCTGCCCATGAATAACTCTTAGGCTTCCCCAACTCTTAGTTTCCCAAAATTTACTTTCACTAAGTGTTTACAAAATTTACAACATATTATAAAAGTGAACAAATGTTCATGAGGAGGGCCCCACTTGATTATTCAAAAACTTCTTCCACGCTGAAGCCTCTGAGGCGATACTTTCAAATTCAGAAGGTTCCAAGAATCGAATATTTATTTCGAGTTTTGTAGCCTGGTTCCTGATGGCTTCTATTATGGTTGTGCTCAGGAAAAGCTGATCTTCTAACAGTTGTACACTAACCAAAAAATGATCTACCTCATTCCTTAGGGTATGTTCATCTAAAGTTGTAATGTACTGTATTCTTCTTTCATCTTCATGATACCTTCTTTATAAAATTTCCACAAATAGGCTGTGGTTCGGAAAAGCATCCATTCTTTGTTTGGTCTCTACCTGGCATCGGTTATAAGTAATCAGAAGTCTTCTAAATAATTCTACACATGCCCCTGTTGTCTTCCTAACAGCCTTCTTGAACTCTTTGGTTGTGTTGATGGAAAACTCCAACAAATCATAGTCCTTCCCGAGGGCTTGTTGATATTTTGAGGGTAACACTGCAAGAGCTTCTTCATTAGCTTCTAACCTTGCCATCCTTCCTGTCAGGACTTCTAGGATGTCCTAAGATCTGTCAACAAAATATGAGGAGGTCTCCAAAATATCCTCCAACCGGTTGTCTACCTGCAAAACCATGCACCTTTCCTCCTCTATGGCCACTTGCAACTGGTGCATCTTGGATATCTGTGCCAAAACGTGCTCCTTGAAAGGTTGAAGACTAACCTGTTGTTCCATGGCTTCTTCTAAAACTGTTGTCAACAAGGTAATATGCTCTTTAATTTCTGCCTCATACCCTTGAGATTGCCTCTCATTTGCTTACAAGGTATCCTTTTGCAGTTCCAAGTTCCCTATCCTGCTTAGCAATTGCTCCTTTTCAGCCCTCAACTCCTGCTATTCCTCCTGCACTTTTTCCAGACACTCTTGGGTGGTCTCCATAGATCTATTCTCTATCTGGAGGACCTGAAGCTCAACTTTTGAAGACTTCATTTTCTTTTGTATGTCTTCAAACTTTCTTTTTAACCGATTATTTTCTTCCCTTTCCTTTCTCAAGGTGTCTTTGAGCTGAGAAGAAGACTTCTTTGACTGTTCAAGATCCGTCATTATTTTATCTACATTGTCCTCGGAAGCATGGATCAGTGCAGCCCCCACTCTGATAGTGAACTTGGGGTCTCTATCTGTCCTGTATACAATAGTCGTATCATTTATCATCTTTCCAGACAACCCCTTGGTTTCAACCTTCCTCTCAGTCCTCTTTACTATCATTTTCTTTTCTTTATCATAAAATATAGTATTAAAATCCGGTACCTCTTCCCCTTTCTTCTGTTCAAAGGGGATTGGCCTAAGGGTGGGGACCATAGACCGTCCTGGTGTGCTGGTAGTACGTACTTCAGGATCTTGAATGTCGAGGCTTTCCAAGTCCTGAGCCTCTGTCACTACTTATGTCAGCTTTATCTTCTTTGCTTCTTGCTTCTTCATCTCCTAATCTATATTTATTTTTGTTTCTTATTCTTCACTTTTGGCAGCCTCTTCTACCTTTCTGGATGCCTCTTGTGCAGCTCTTCTTTTCTCCTCCTCCTCTCCTTTTAGCCAGCCTTCGGCTTCTTGGGCTAACCTCTGAGCTTCTTCATTTGTTTTCCTGGTTTCCTCCTGCTCGGCCTTTGCCTGCTCATCCTATCCCTTTGCACCTTTGGTGGTGATTTTATTTTTAAACCTTCTCCTTAAGGCCATCATGTTCCATGCACTACAAAAAATGGACTCCTCTCTGTCCCAGTGGCTAGTGTATTCAAAATGTACATGCTCTCTCTCAATACATTAATATAAATAATTCAGCAATAAAAAGTTATACTTTTGTGAAAAAATCACTGGACAAGGCTTACAACTAGAAATGATGAAATTTTAGGTTTAAACAAACTAAAATCCAACTGACTATCATATTAGATTCTTGTATGAGTACTTGGAAGTACATATAAACATGTCCCCTTTATGTTGATTAATTGAGGCTCCTTTACTTCGAGATAGTAAACAAAACTTTAAAAATTCTAGTAATCATAATTTTCCATCGTTGAAAGGTATCTACACTAACAGTAGATCAGCTTGTTCTCGACTCAAATAACAAAGGGATCGGAGCAATCAAGGAATGTGAGAAGCCAATTTTACAACACCCTCTTCTTTGTCTAATCTACAATTTTAACCTATAGTCTTTGCTCTACCCAGTGCCGGTTAGAACTTAAAGCAACGCTAAACTGAACAAGGGTAAAACCATCGATTCCGAATTCAATAGCTGGGGCGTTAACAAGGAAAGGCGTTTAGCTTCCTTCTAAAATGGGCTTAGTCAATTTTCCATTCATCGCAAAGTGGATGGGATAAAGTGCGTCAGTGATCAGCGATTTAAATTCGGGGTACACACTCCAAGGAACCGAAATAGGTCCTACCAATCTAGTGAATCACTATTACAGGAAGGGGCCAAGGCGGTAATGCTTGTAGGACATCAAGTGCATGCCAATATCTATCAATGGAGATGCCTATTTAGTGTCCCACCACATAACTCTCAAAGTGAAATGATATCATTAATTTATTTAAAATACTGCAGCATGTGCAGGTGGTCAAGAGGCACGTTATATGTGTGTGCTCCCATGTGCTGCTAAGTGGATGACACACAAAAATGGGTCGAAGGTCACATGCGATCAAACTACTCTACAGACAGTGATTATTGAATGCTACAGCCGTTTGGGCAAGATAAAGCAGTAAGTAAAATTTGAGTCGTTGGTCTTTAAAGGAAGCCAAAATGGAGACCATAACCGAGGTCTTGATAATAGTATGATAAAGATAAAAGAACCACCGCTATGATACTATGAGGCTGGGAAGTGGATAACAGATATCGATTTTAGATTACAGCTAGGTTACAACCATAATGCTTTTAACCTGCAATCGCCAGCTTGGGGCTCATCGATTTTCTGATTGTGCTCAGATATATTTAACACAAAACATATAGCCATTCCAGGAAAGAACACTTGCAGGGTCAGCTTTCACATCTCGACGGATACGTAAATAACCTAAATCCCTACACAAATGGCTTATTGGCAGAGGTCATGATCTCCTTATTATAACGCAAATGCAATAGTAAATAAAGATTGAAAGTAATCAACACATTTAAAACCGGATCGCATCCTCTAATGCAATATAGTCAAATGGAGCCATATTCTATGAACATCAAAGATCCTATGACAAACGCTGGAAGGATTTTCCATCCACAAAAAGTAAAAAACCTTCACGAACACTGCGACAACCATAATTGATCTGATAAGAAGGTAGCGAATGCAATCACCCTTGACTGAGTGCCCCATCTGGACCATTCTTTCTCGCATCTTATGGAAGGGAACACACCCTGGATAAGTAATACTGTGATATCCCTGGCTAGTGGGTAGGATTGCTTTCTCCCACCTTAGTATCGATTAGCATATCTCGTCGGAGATCCCTCCTCAAGATGAAGTGCTTCCCTCAAATAAGGATGTGCAAATCATTTTTCCCCATCCCCTTACACGTAGATCTTCTCTCAATAAGAATGCAGAGAGCATATTCCCTCTCCCTTACACGCAGTGCTTCTCTCCCATTAGATGGTAGAGGGCATTCCCCCTTTAACCAAAATGAAAATTTTTAAAACAACCCAAGGAAAGGAATATCAACAGCCTCAAAAACTTCCATTTCCCTTGACCACGCTGAGAGGTACAGCTATAACTTAGCAAATTCCCCCATAAAAGGAAATCATAACTGTTGTTTTTCTAAAACCCCACTAATACTTCACAATTAATGAAGGATTAAAAGGAAAAGGATCTTCGCGTCGTCCATGGAGGAGACACGCATTTAATTACTTTCCCATTACTAATGATTGATAGCTTTTTCCTTTTAAGAAACACAAGGTTTCCCATTAAAACTTTTACTTTAGTAATATAAACATTCCAATTCAAGAGGTCACGGCAACCCTCATAAATGTTTGTATTTATCCTTTTCTTTATATGTTTTGTCTTGTAAAAATGTATATTATATATATATCTTTCCTCTCTTCACACATATATATATATATATATATATATATATATATATATATATATATATNAATTACTATTTAGTGGTGACCTTAGATTGTTTACTAGTTGAAGTCGTGCCTTATAGAGTTCACCTCCATTCTAAAGATCTTATCCCCACCATGATCATTTATATGATAGTTCCTATAAATTTCGATCTTACTCGTTAGGTAGAGGAGTGACCAATTACCACTTCATATTTCTTCACCCATTTTTTACTATCGGATTCAGTTGTAGGTCATTAGGTTGCGTCATGGTCTAAGTTTATCACTTAGGTAATTAACACACCTAGATTCCCAGGTTTTTTTTGTTCTCGTGGGGACTTGGCCTTGAGCTCCTCATCAGAACAATTACAATAAATTATTTTACCATTACAAGGTATTCATCGGTAGGAAAGAGGGATATTACATATTTTTCAACCTTGGCTTAATCATGGTACAATCTCGATTTGCTCGCATTATTGGTGGATTTTTGCAAGTCAACCCGACCCATGTGGTTTCCATTAACTCGCTCTACCCATTTCTCATCTTGTTAGAGACATGGGGAGCATGCATTTCTTCCAAGTCTGCACTCTGCAATTCAAACTGGCACTTTCCTTGATTGTAGAAGTCAAGTTTTCCCTTTTGTCCTTGGTTGGGTTTAACCTTCTCATTATTGAGCTGGTGAGGGATCTACCTTGATGAAGATCGAATCTTTCTAGGTTTTGGTATGTGAATTACCGATTCATTCTAATTTTGTCCTCAACCTTCTCAAGCATTATACTCATGCCTCTTGGGCATATTTCATAAAACTTGCTACAGTGAGCATATCTCCTTTGCTCCCTTCACCCAACAGTTTCATTTGTCAGTGGTTGCGAGTCTTTTGTACTCATGCCGGCTTACATGGACATCGTTTTCGGGGTTCGAATATGGTTCACAAATTCTCCTTCACTCCCCACAGGTATCAAGAATGCTCTTAATGTTTTTGTAGTGTCGTATATTGTTTTATCATGAATTGGACTTTTATTCTTGTTTGGATGAGAGATTTGGAGGTCGCGTAGGAAAAAAAGAGTGACTTATGGACAAATATGGGCTACCATCACACTGGTAAGCCACTGATATCGACTTTCAAATTCCAAGGAGAGAGTGTGTGATGGTCATACAAGGTTAGTCTTGAGGAGGGTCGTTGCATTGGGTGTTTAAATGTTGTGTTCATTCTTGATGATGTCAGCCGGTTGGGATTTCTTGGTAGCCAAATATTTTAAACATTTTTAAATTAATAGTTTGGTATGTTAGGGTTTATATGCTCATATATTTTCATTAATTATTGCATGATTTTTATTATGGGATTTTTAAAATGGATAAATTGTTTGTAATAATGTTTGGTAGAGGGTTTTATGCCTCACCCCTTTGGGTTATGGGTAAGGAATATTTTGAGGGATCTTTGATGTCTAAGTTCTGCGTTTATCTTTTATTGAAATCTTGCGTATTGGTAATGGATAAGCGTAAATTATGTTACAATGTTTATTATTTTTATGTTAGGTGTTATGAGACTTTGGTATTTGGGGAGAATCCTTAACCGTGTTTAGATCAACCCGATCTTTGTTTATTATTATGTTTGTTTAAATCTTCTGAAGTTTTTATTATTATTTGTAGATCCATATGGAAATAACTAGTTTTCTAGTTATATATATTGCATCCCAATAATCCTATGTGTTTTCTAAAGAAGGAAATTAGGTGTTATTCCTATTATAACGATTTTATCATCACAGAAGTGTTTAAGGTTTTTTCAACTATTATATATTGAATGTGGATGTATAGGTTTTTACCTTTGTTTTATCTTGCTACATCCTTGTATTCTCTATTATGGGGTTATTTTTTAGTTTCCTACTTTCCACCGAGCTGCTTCTATAGGAAGCTTCATACATGTATTTAGTTCATTCTTATCTGGCAGATTTAACTGGTAGACTACTACATGCAACTATTTCTAATGAGGTATAATCATAAATTTAATTCACTAGTAATTTTATAGTTTGTAACACATGATTTAACCCTACATCCTAAGGTCATGATGTCTAGAGTATTGAAGCCAAATTTGAGTAGAAAGAAAATATTACCCTAACTGAATCTTTTGCTTGCATGCACCTAGGATATTACATAATAATTATAGTCAAACCAATATCACCAAGACTAGGAAGATCTAACAAATACCTGAATACCCCTGTACATTAGGCTATCCAAAATGGTAATGATAAAAATGGTTTTACAAGAAATAAATTATCTAATGCTAATAACATTCTAATCTAGAGGAAAATAAAGCATTTTTTAGCATCTCAGGAAAGATGTACATTAACAAATCAATTAACCGAATTGAATATAACCTAGAATTTATGTTAAAAGAAACTATCATAATCTAGAAATTAAAAAGACATATTGAAGAAGGGAAATTACCTAGGGAAAAAATGTATCAAGAGAATCTTGAATAACTTATTTGGAAACCATTCAGGAAACTTGATAAGGGACTATCTAGTTCCACCCTACAATAGATAACTGTAGTGGTTCAACATACTTCAACCCTTGCAGATATCACCCCAAGATTGACCAAGCTTACTAGAAAACTATACTTAGGGTTCTTTGTTGTGAAGCTCTTGTATTTAAGTAGATGCTTCCATTAGGTTTCCTTTACTCAACATTATGGATTTCCTTATTTTCATTAGCTTCCATTTTACAGAATTATTTTTTCCACGCCACACCACTAGAATAAAGCTAGCTTTGAGTACTCAGGTGGAAATCTAGGATAGACCTTTTTGGGTAAGTAAGTATCCTTGCCTCTGTAAGCTCCTATATCTATCATACATTCTTATATTCTTATAATATTTTAAAGGGAGGTCTTTCTCTCTCTATTTTTTGGTTTAGAGGGCTATGATCAAAGAGGAAATTTGAAGAGAAGAAAAAAAGATGGATCTGTTTCTCATTAGAATAATAAAATAGAAGAGCAGCCTCAATTAGTAGTCATTTAAGAATAAAAGAAGTTTTGTGAACCAAGATACAGTTAGGATGTGTCTTTTCGTTACTTCACAATTTTATTTAGGTTTTTAATTATTAAATATCTTGTGTAGGTTTTTCTTTTCTTAAATTTTAATCTCATAAGTCCTAGATCCCTAATAACATTGGTCACCTTTTTTCCCTATTTGTCCGATATCAAGTTTCCAAAAGTATTTAAAATCTCATTTTTTTATAAAATATCATAGTTTATGATTCCTTGGATCATTCATAAGTTCAAACCTGTAACTAAACCAAAACATACAATATGTTTTTTTTTTCGGTGGGGGGGTTTAATATGTCACTGTCAGTAAAAATATATAACAAATTAATTTTCCTTCAATTTAATTATCGACCAAGGTCGGTAAAATGTGAGGTTCTAAACTGTATGTGTAGAGAAAGATAATATAGGGTTAAGTTCCTATGATAATTTTAGAAAATGATAAATTTAATCTAATCAACTACTATCATTTCCAAAAGAATTGTAATCCATACTACTCTAGTTATTCACTTAATAACACATTCTAGAAAAAAGAATGTTAAAATCCAATTTACAAAAAGATTCAACCTCAAATCACTTGTTCTATGTAATTGAAGATAAAAGGAAAGATTCCAGAACCAATTTCAATTCTTGAGAAGACAACTATTCTTATCCTACTCCTGCTTTGATTTTTAATCCAAGAAAACAAAATTTCTACGAGTCTTACCAGAGATCTGAAACAATCATATACTTACTATTTAATGAATTACCATATCTTATAGCAGAGTCCTAAATTAAGCTATGTAGCTATAAGAAAATATTGAGTTCATATCTAATTATATACTTCTTTCTAACCCACACAAAATGAACTTATCAAACTTCTCACATCTCTTTAAAAGCACTATTTTATCAATTATGTAAAAGAAATAAGAATAATTTTTCCAACAAAAAATTGTTCTTAGTAAAATATAAAGGAACTAGATTCACACAATCACTCTTAGACTTTAAAAATAGTAATCAAAGTACTAACCAATCCACACAAACCATTGCTAGATCACGCAAACTATTCTAATTGCATTCTCCTTACTGTATGATTTCAAATCAAATGAAAACACTTTAACAAGGAAACATTCCTCAAGCGAAATCTGTAACTTCAAATCCCAACACATAGTAAACCTCTCAATTTATATGAATATAACTAAGCACAAGTAGTCCTTATATTGCAATAGTTCAATTTAAAAAGAATATTGAATTACAGTCTCTAGTCAGAATTTGCTAACCTAAATAAACAATCTCTATAGTATACCCTATTTATTAAACTAGAAAGCACTCAAATCTATTTTCCTTATTCTATTTGCAAATATGCAACTTTATTATGAACCAACTCAATTTATGAAAAATGTAACATACCCCTTAGACCTCAAGGCCATTATGCGTGTAAAAAGGGGTAATATTTTTTTTTGTTTCAGTGTTACTACAAAATAAGTCAAGCATGTTAGTGTCGGATTTTTTTTTACAAGGCATTTCAATGAAGCATGTCCAATCAACTTTAATAATATCAAAATATACGCATTGTAAAACAATCGTATGACAATTTACCTCCATCCTCCACATTAGAACCAAACATGTAGTTTTGTATTCAATATTCTAGGTTTTGTAGCAGTCCCCAATTACCTCAAGGTAGTATGTGAGAAGATGTGGTGAAATTTCTTTCGTGTTATTTACTTAAACAATCATCGTGGCTAGTTCTTCTGGACACAAGGAGAGTTAAGAGTTATGTTATCAAAAGTTTTTAATCACTATAATCCCAACATGTTTAATGTAATGAGCAAGATAATAACCAAATATTCAGATCTTGAATATGGAGTATCTAAAAACATGTACAATATGAGCAATGGTCTTTCTATTATTCATCCTACTACCCAATTCGATAAAGTTGCATATAGAGATATAATTTCTAGCCCATAGGAATAAAGGATAATTAGAATATGCATACTTGCAAGGCAGATCAAAATATTCAGCTTTCACATGTATCAAGCTAAAGAGAGCTATTCCAATGACATCGTGTTCTTAGTAACCAACCTGTTCAAACATATCGTAGCATGAACCTATGTTTAGATATCAAAAGGTAGTCTAACTATGTTCAGTTAACAAGAAGGCAAAACACAGTCTATACCCAAGACAAATCGCAGCCTATTCTTTGTTTAGTTTTCAGGAAAAACACAGTCAAATACCCAAGACAAAAATCGTAGTCTATGCTATGTTCACTTTTCAGGAAAAACGCAGTCAAATGCCCAAGAAAAAAATTGCAGTCTATGCTATGTTCAATTTTCAGGAAAAAAACAGTCAAATGAGACACGTCGCAGTATTAGTAGTTGGCGTACGCAGAGTATCTCAAAGGGTAAGGACAGGTGGAAGTCCCTTGCAATGTTGACAATTAGACAATGGCATCTAAGCTGAAATTCGATTACCAACAAAGGGCCATCAACCAAATATAAAACTGAACGAGCATCCACCCGATCTAGAAACAATGTTTCTTGTAACGCATTGTCATCGGGTTTGGCTTCTGCTAAGTGATACACGACGGAGATACTGTTTGGATCTACTTTTTCAGCTATGAAAATTCAGATGTAAAATGAATCGTATTGGATGGGAAACCATGGATCCCATTCCAACACAAGAAGATAACAATGAGGTTCTTACCTCTCTTGGGTTTAGTTACAAGGGCCTGTTAAGGATTTCTAGGGCGATTGATCTGATCCAAAATAAAACAAATTTTGGTCAAAAGAAGCATGGAATGAAAAGGGATTCCTCAACATCATACTTCCTTACCGATAGGCGTCAATTACCTAAAACAAATCATTGTATTGTGAATACAGATCGATACTGAAGATCGATGACAAGCTATGCCAGGAAGGTAATTTGACCAGAGACTAAATTGCACATTGGAGAACTGTCACTTCAACGTGCATAGGGTGTATGCTTTATTAAAGAAAAATATACTTTAAAAACTTAATCACCATGGAACCCTATTGAGATAGAACCAAATGTAAGGATTGGACTAAACAAAAGAATCCAGACCTTACCTAGTGCCATGGTGCAGCTCTAGACGAGGCCCTCCAACACAGCTAGTTCCCCCCTCATCCATTCCCCCTACATACACATATACTATTCATTTATTTCAGTAAGTCCATCCTCTTCCACTTACCTCGGCCGAAATTGCTAAACATAGCATTTTTGCTATTGCAATTGTCAGGAGGATTTTAGGCTCAGAATTCCTAATATTATGGCGATCATTTTAGCCCTAAACTTTGGTCATGGCTGTCAAGGTTCAGGAAGGATTTATTTCCCTAATTCAAGCTGAACCTCTCCTTCAATTAAGCTAAGATTTAAAGCACAATAAAAAAGGAGAATCTTCATTTAAAAATTCAAGCTTTTAGCTGAAAGCATTAATCCTTCCTTTCCCTATTATATAATAATAATTATTATTCATTCACGTCCCTTTTTTTATAAGAATAAGCGACCCATCATTGTTTTCCTTTTTTCTTATGATATTTTAATTCACGTCAAAAAGACTTCAACCATCTTCCTTATGTCTAGAAGGAATTAATCTATCCCTAGACTTTAAAATAATAATAATTTATGTCTTATTTTATAAATGGACTTAATGTCTCATTTCTTTTCCTTATGATATACTTTGTATCATAATATTCTATGTCTTTTATAAATACTTGAATCCATCATTTTCCTTATAGATAGACTTTTTTATAAGGACTTAATCTATTATTTTCCTCCATATAATAATAATAATACTTTTCTTTTTATCTATCCTTTTCCTTTAATAAATGGATAGTTAATATTAGAAATATATGAGCACATATATTTATAAATTTTCTAACCTTTTTCCGATCCCTTAGTGGAATTCGTCCACCATCCTAGTTCTTGTCGCACATATGTTTGGGAGCACCCTTGCGTTATTTAATTTTTGCCTAACTAATTTTAGCAGAAGGCTAGGGTTTTTCGCTTATGCTTCCATCTTTTGGGTTGCATACTGAAGGAAATATTATGGCTCCCAAACCATTCATTATTCAACCTAGTGGTTTTCCAGTTGCCCTCCATCAAGTTGTCTTGATGTTTTATGATTTAGGAAGTTAATCGCCTAACTTTAAGGTTTCTTCTGGTGGGGCCTTGGCCTTGAGCTACTCACCCAGAATCCCTCATACAATAACATCCAAAATTGCAATTTTCTTAGGGGTATATAGGAGGGACATTACAAAAAATATTTGAATCCACACCATAAAACCCTCACTATTTTATTAACACAAACATAACATAGTGAAATAAATTGTATGAAAGGCACACCATCTAACACACAAAGTTTTTACCCTTCATCTCCTATTCCTATTTATAAAAACCACCAAGAAAAATAAGTAAATCAGAAGTAACTAAATAGAGAAATGAAATATAATAAAAAATCTTAAAGTCATCAGGTAAACCAAAAATATTCATAGGAAATATACATCAACACCGATTGAAGGTGGGCCTCCCTCCAAATGCTGCTCACCCAGGACTAAAAAACTTAATACATGCACAATATTTTATTAACAGTTAGAAAATGTATCACCCACGCATAACTTAATTCATCCTAAAAAGGCCATTTTATACAACAAAATATACAAAAAGATGGATTAGATTGATCCCCAAAAGAATCACAAATTTGTTCAACCCAGAAAACAACCAACACAAAATATGAGGAAATCATGTCTGTTCTAGAAAGGATTTCACCATATGTGTTCAGAGATTATGAAAAATTCCCGCCAAATGCAGTAAATGGGGTTGTTTATGAAGTGGGTTTTGAACGGTTTCACCAGATTTGTCATATATTGCTTAGAAATGAGTCCTGAAATTAGGTTCCTGAATAAATGATGGGAGTGTCGGATTGGGTACCAAATCAGGTGCAATACTAGCAAGATAAATATGCATAATAACCAAATATCTATATTCCAAATCATTAGATGTAATCTTTTAAATTTATGTTTTAAAATGAATAAAATGAGATGGAATAATAACAAAAATATACCTTGTTATAAACTTCATGGAATAGCCTTCAAACTTATGCAAATGATGCATAGATAGACGATAAACATGAGGAAATTCAACTAAAAGACTTGGTTCCTTATATGATGTATATACATAATATGGGAAAAACAAGGAGCCATCATCTTCCCCATACCAAAGATATTGCATGTCCTAAGGCAAGGAAACAAAATTCATAGTCAAAATTGAGAATGTGATTTGAGTTAGACCCCTGAGGCATTGAAAAACACCAGCACTTGAGGAGAGGAAGGAACTTACATTGATTGAGTGTTCACAATCTCTTCTAGTTGGTGTTCTTTCTTCTTCAATTCTCTTCTCAGGATTTGGTTAGACCCTGTCATATCATTAACCATTTTTTGTAAAGAAACAGCTTTAGTCGTTATAATGCCATTTTATTTCTTGAGATGTTGAGCGAGAAGGGAATAGTCCCGAAATTCCTCTGTGAGTATGATATCAACAAGATGGGAGGATTAAAAAATAATGGGATGAAGAATGGTTTCATCATTATTATTTTCTCTGCAAAGGATAGTCATCGTCCAAGTTAAGGACACACATTAAAACATGCGGTATGCTTGATTAATGATAGATTAATTCATAATTAGAAAAATTGAATTTTTTTTTATTAAGGTTTAATCCAAAGTGCTAAATGAATCAAACACAATATATAATAAAGGAAAATTTATTTTATGGGGTCTAAGGTACATTGTACATTATCAAAAAGTTACCATAAACTCGTAAACTAAACTGTAACACACATAGAATAATTTAAATGAGGTATTAAATATATGGAGAATATTATACCTCAAACTTAAAGGTGTATTGTGTTATAGTTTAAATATATTTGACAAATAATTCAAGTTGTATGAATATATGGAATATACCATCAAATTCTTGAGGAAGTTTCCAACTAAGACCGACATGATAAAATATTTTGAATTCGAAGCTGACCTAAATAATTAAGTGTTAAAAGATGTTAAAACTAAATAATTTACACATTCACTTAATTTTAATTCCATTTAATCAATTTAGGAGCTTAGGTATTTGTTGTAAAATAAACCAAACTTAATACCTTCACTCTATAATGAATTGAACAATAAACATAGATCATTGTCCAAATCAAATATTTGGACATTGATCATAATATAAATAAATGAGTTCAGGAAATCATATCTTGCTTTTTAGTATAAGACCAAGTCTAGTGAAGGGAATAGTCACTGAGTTGAAAACCAATAGAATAACCAATCCAAAAGAAATGATCATGCCCATCTTCATGAAATATGCGGGTGAGTGTGGGTGTTGTTTAATAAAATCTATGAAATAGATTTGAATTTCGTCAGATTCGTATTTCAACAATTATTAACTGACCAAAGTTACTTTGTAAAATTTACCTATGAAGTCTCCAGACTTATCAATACTGAATTCAACACCTTATCCAACACTTCTTCTAGTACTCCATCCACTATTTCATTTAGTACTGTATCATGTATTGCTCCTGCCAAGATGCATAAATTCTCCTAGCTTTTCATAGGATTGCTTCTATTGTTATTGCCAAGATGCGAAGAATAAGAATGTGTGGTAAATAATATACCTCTGTACTTCCAAATTTAAATATCATTCTCTTCCACCCAGCAGGTCCTTTTTATAATGAGATCCAACTTGTACTTATGCCACTTGTCATAAATAGAAAGGTATTTGATTAGCAAATTTAAGGACAGAATCAAAATGAATCAGATTAAAAATAAACCTAACACTTATCAATATTAGCTTACAATTATCTCTTACATATGCATATTTACTTTTCTTTATTTATACATAAATTCATCCTGAAATAGTATGTCTTTCTTAAACAAGATTTTCACTAAGTGAAATCCATACAATACTAGTCAAATTGATTCATCTCTACACAAGAATATGTAAGTGATAAAGATAAGGTTCATAGTTAAGTTCAGTGAAGACATAAGTACACTTTGGAGGTGTAATCCTCCTATATAGTAAGGATCTGGGAGTAGAGACTTAAATCATATTAAGAATATTATCCAATGGTTGTTAAATAAAAATCATTCATTTTAATTTTAACCTGACATATCTTTTTAATTCTTATAGGAGTACCTAGTTCATACAAACAAATATTGATAAAGAATCATAAGAGATACTGAAGTTAGAACCCAATAACAACGAGTCTGTTTAGTACTCCAATGGGGTAGCTATAATATCCAAGGAATATATTCCCTAGACAGTATGCCTCTTTTCGAAAAGGCATGTTCAGTACCCTGATGGGTTTCTTGGTCATACCACAAGTTGGTACCTACTGCCAACATAATTGTTCAGCATCCTCATGGTTTAACCTCTTACATATTTTCTCTCTTAGAGGATCTTGTCCCAATTCACCTTAAAGATAAAATTTATAATTTTCTTATGTAGAGATGAATGGGGGAGCTGCTCTGAAAACGTTTTCTAGGAGTGAAATGGTATTGGGTTCGAACAAATTTCTGGAAAAATACCTGTAAAGGTTTGGTTGTATGAATGACAAACTCTTGCAATTACACTAATTCAATGGAGAGGTTACAATTATTTGTGTTAAATCCAATGTGTAATAATGAAAAGACTCTTTAATCTTAACAACCATCTTCCTATGAGCTTATTGTGGCATCTCTCAGAATAATAATTCAATGCTTTTATAATCTACTACTAGTAAAAGTGCTTGCTCAATCAAGTGTAAATCCACGTCAAAGTCCATGAGTGTACTTATGGTTTCATGAGTTAAAATTCTTGAAATAAAACTTGCTCGTAGAAAACATGTATAAACAAAGAAATATAATTCTTATATAACTAAAAACAACAGGTCTATAGATATAAAATAAAAGCAGAAAATTAACTACCAAGTACATTTAATAAACATATTTTAAATATTTTACAAAAGACTGATTATATTGGAAAAGTTTCATCCTTTTCATAAAGTATCAAACTAAATAGCATAGCTTCCCTTCTTAAGTGTTTTTGGTTGTTCCTAAAAATAGAAAATACCTACAACACATTAAGAGAACCCAGTAAAAATAAAAATAAAACATTCGTGTACATATTTACAAGCAAAATTTCAATCAAACATCATTTAGGAGGAAGGAAGTGAAGGAGTTGCTTCTTCACCTACCAAATCCAAATCAGATTCGTGAGTCAAACCATGGATGAATTCTTACTTGGTCATAGGTGTACGATATACTTTTAACCAGTGCCCATTTACCACAAACGTTACCTGTTCATTGTGAATCGTTCTTATTTTTACTAAATCATTATTAAAAATAGTCACAATTTCACATTACCACATGGTATTTTCCTTTTTATATGCTATGAGTTTCAGATGTTTCAAAAAAAATTCTGAAAATATGTATTGGGAAAAAGGCATAAATTCTATTTAAAAATCTTAGTCTTTTTATTTAAAAAAAAAGGAAAAAAGGAAAAAAACGAAGTTGCATTAATTTATAAACTAAACATGCAACTTTTTATTTATATACATATTTTCCAATTATATCTAAGAGGAAAGAAAACATTTATGGGTGTGTGCAAGAAGTTGAGGGACCTTTTAGATGCAATGGTAGAATGAAGTCAATCACGCTTGATCCATAAAATAGAAATCATCCCAAGCAATCCTGA
>LPNX010446874.1:244107-253332 GCA_001517045.1 Pseudotsuga menziesii
GGAATTCTTATGCCTATGTGTTTTCTTCGTACTTTGCTTCGGATTCAACATGCGTATGCCTTGGAGTATGATAAATCATGGCTAATTCAACATTATATCCAAATTTTCAATATGCTTGTGTTTAGTCGTTCATCTGATTATGCTGCACACCTCCATTTTTTATGAGATTTTAGAAATAGATATGGTTTTTTTTGCAGATTCCAAATATGTAAATTTTAACAAGAATACATTATTTTTTCTATTTTTTTCTTATTTATCTTCTATCATCACTCCTCAACTCAAAAAACACACTGTTAGTGTTTTGTCCATATCTCTTTCGTTTCTCAACCATTTAAAAAAAATTGTATGGTGCACTAAAGAACACCGAGCTCTACATGCTATAAAAAACCCATTTCTAAATAATTGCATTAAGACATTCAAACACTGCACCCACAATTGATGTACCGTTTTCGAGGTTTGATATCTTAGATAATAAATAAAAAATTAAAAATATTATATTTATTATTGGAAAAATATTCATGCACTAGTACTATATGTTCTCTATATGTATACCGATTTTCATAAGTTTATTCCATCATTTAGTCACTTAGACGTTGCACCCACAAAAACATATACCTTATAATTTGTCCAAAAAATAAAAAATGCCCGTTAAAAAATATCTAACTTCAGCTAGTTAACAACATTTTCCATAGAAAAAAATTATATATTTGGAAAGGTCATTCAATTTCCTACATTTCGTATGTTTTACTCATTGCAAGATTCATTGTGTAAGTGTCTCAAAATATCCATGCAAGTTGATGGATGTCTGTTTTTTCAGTTTTCTATTGTATCTAACGCGCCAAAAGAGACCCTCATCTTTGTGCACTCACCCTTCTATCCAAGTATATGAGATCTTCCACTGTGACCAAGTGCGAAGAAAGATTGCAAATATACCTTTATCCACATATGAAAAAGTTATTGTAGAGATTACGTGGATATCAAAACGTATTGACTTACTTGTTTCTATATCAGAAGGTGTTGAAGGAAGGAATGAGATTATGGTCGGGTTGCCTTTTAAAACCAGCTTTTGATGTAGTCTTGATACTTACCTCCTTTCATCATGTTGTGTATACCTCCATCTCCTGGATTATTGAATTCTTTAATACATGTCGAAAATGTTGTTAGGCATGTCGATAACTCCTCAATTTCAAATTTCTCTCGATCGGATATAGACTGCAAGTTGTCAATTTACTCTGTAATTTGGTAAGGAATATATTTTTGTGGATCTTGGGACTTTGTTCAGTTTGTTGTGTCTGGAGAGGTAGAAAAACTCTTAACCGTTGTCAAAATGTGTCCTACTTGATAAGAAAAACTTCCAACCACTGCTAGGATTTGATAAAGTTGTCCCAAATTAATGGTCACCTCTGAATCCATTTTTTGGTTGTTTTGTTCATGTCTCGCACAATGATTAGTGTCTGGGTTTCTTAATACACCCTATTTTTTAAAATGTGTTTTTGAATGATTCTAATCAAAACTACCTACCACTAAAAACATATTTTTGTAAATCAAACACGTCGCTTTTGCATGAAATAAAACACTATTGCATGAAATTAAATTGCAGAAAGTAAACACACCCAAACTTGCAGAAATAACACTTGCATAAAATTAAATTGCAGGAAAGTACACTACTTAAACTTGCAAAAGGAAAAACACACTTTTGCAGAAAAATAAATTAAACATACAAAAAAACTAAACAGACTTGCAAGAAAGGAACAACAAGGATTTGGGGCAACCCACTAAAGTGGATGCGTTAGGATGTTACCTTGTGGAAATCTCGTAGTGAATTTGTCTTTGTGTCTTATCATTCCCCTCGCCCCCCCTCCCCCCCTTCTTGTGCAATGTAAAGAAAACCTATCTAATCCTATCTACCTAGACGTCACCCCTTTAGCACCTCCCCCACAACGACACCAAAAATGTCACGAAAAATATATAAGTAATTAATTTCCCTTCAATTTAATTATCGAACAAGGTATGTAAAATTCTAGTTGATCTAGGGCTAAGTTCCTATGATAATTTTAGAAAATGATAACTTTAATCTAATAAAATCCTATCAATGCCAAAAGAATCATAATCTTTACTAATCTACTTATTCACTTAATCAACAAATGATGGAAAAAAGAATGTTAAAATCCAATTTACAAAAAGATTTAACCTCAAATCACTTGTTATATGAAATTGAAGATTGAAGGAAATATTCTTCAGAAGACAACTATTTTTATCCTACTTGAGCTTTGTTTTTTAATCCAAGAAAACAAAGTTTCTACCAGTCTTACTAGATATCTGAAACAATCGTACCCTTACTATGTAATGAATTACCATATCTTACATCACAGTCCTAAATTAAGCTATGTAACTATAAAAAAAGATTGAGTTCAGATCTAATTATCTACTGCTCTCTAACCCACACAAGATTAACTTATCAAAATTCTCACGTCTCTTTAATAACACTATTCTATTGATTATGTAAAAGAAAAGAATTATTTCCAACAAAATTATTTTCTTAGTAAAATATAAAGGAACTAGATTCACACAATCACTCTTAGAATTTAAACCTGAAAATTAAATTACTAATCAATCCACACAGACGATTATTAGATCTCATAATCTATTCTAATTGCAATCTCCTTACTGTTTGATTTCAAATCAAATGAAAATTCTGATGGGATCTAAAAAAATTTCATAATTTTGTTTCATTAATTTCATAGCCCATTCAGCTGCAATTTAGTACATATATCCTTAAAACAATGTCTCTTACTTTATTTTATTAATTACAGCTCATTGTAATATCTTGAATTTTGGGTCTAACACTTATAGGCATGTGCCTATTGATTATGATGATTATCTTCATGTTTTATTTTTTATATTGGGTCGAAGACCCCACTGCATATGAACATGATGATTTGTTTTATATATTGGGTGTAAGCCATTTATTGATGATATATGTATATGCTTGTTGGTGTTGGGCATGGACCCTGAAGCACATGATTGATGAGATGTTTTGTGTTTAGCGAGGATCTCTAGAGCACTTGAGTGATTGATGATTTGTGTTGAGAGAGAAGCTCTAGAGCACATGAGTACTTACCTTTGTGCTCTGGAACACACGAAAAGATAAATGGTTGTATTGGGCATAATCCCTCGAGCCTTTCGTGTTGATGTTGAGCATAAGCTCTGGATCTTCGGATCCTTGGCCATTGTATCCCTAGGTGTATTTTACAATTACATCCTAGCATTAGTGTTGAGCAGAGATATTTGGAATTGCATTGAATTGTAACGCCATGTTAAAGCATTGAGTATGGGCTCTGGTAAGCACTAGGGGTTACTGAAAAGAAATTAATAACTTTCGAGTGAAAACAACTCGAGAAAAATATCATATCTCATCATACTTATTTATAAGTGATTAAATGAAATTTTGAATTTATGTATTCTCATCAAAGTACTAAAGAGCTACCACGTTATACGAGGGAAATCCAACATGCAAGGATTTTTAGAGTTTCCTAGCCTAGTAGACCTAAACCATCTACCTACTTGACTTTAATGAAGAATTGCCATTTAGTCTAGAGATCATGGTATATGATACCCAAAGACAAATGTTAAGAAAGTGTTCTACTATTATGTACTTTATACATGGTATGTATAAAGAATTAAATATACTAATATTATAAATAAATGAAAAAAATAAGAGAATCTCCATCAATTATTATTTATTATTAAAGATTTATAAATAGTATAATGTCTATGAAAGTCCAAGTAGGAACTAGTAGAAAGATCCTAAGTTAAATATTAATAATTACCCAAAGTAATTGAAAAATGGTTTTATCAAGAAACCAAGGTTTCTTGATTTAACTATCCCTTTGACTAAAAGTTTGTCTATAAAGACTCAAGCCAAGGAAAGGCTTGAGGTGTTTATCTATCATTAGATGAGTCAATTTTTCTTCCTGTTTGCTCTCAAGTAAATTCTTGAAGAAGCATTTCCTAGAAGGAAAAGGAGAATTGATCTTGATCTCATACACCAGATAGGAAACCTTACCTTAGGTGCTCTAAGCTACTTGCATGTTGGATTCCAACTTAGGGGGATCCAGATTAAAACCGGGAATGGTTCTAGGTCATGGTTGGGAGAAATGTGGTAGTTCCCAAGTGATTTGGTCATCAAAAGTAGAGGTCAGATCTGTCTTATTTTGTTAATGCTGCTTATTTAAAGTGTGCAGGTTCATCAATTTAAGGAGCTTCAAAAAATTACAGGTATGAGTTCTTAGTATATTAAGTTCATTTCTATCATAAATGTTGGTTGCTTTAGGCAAAGGTTCAAATTGTATTTCTATACGTAGAAATGATTGCTCTCTCTATACTTTCTAGGGTTTACATGTCTTATAATATATTAACCCTAGGTTGTAAATGATTTATTATACTAGGGTTAGTCAATGTTTGAGTATTAGTTTATTTTTGCAAAGTTTAATGCATTGGTTGATGTTCTTCAACGGTGCTACACCCTAGTTTAAATGTTGTAGTTGTATTATTGATAAAATTGGGTTATGTATAAACTAGGTTAATTCAAACCTATTTTTATTGCTTACTTATTCTTTATAAACTCTACTGGCATATTTCATTTGTCAATAGAGACATGTTTAGATTAAAATAGATTAATCCTAAGAGAAAGATTTAAATAAATAATTATACCAATTAAATAACTTAGGCTACTATTTACAAACTAAACTATGATATACATATATGTATAAACAGATAATGTCATCATGCATAAACAAATCTGAAATCTGTCTCCCCACTTAAATCCAAGATAAATAATTCATTTAAGACCTTTCAAAGTCTCATATATTGAGAATAAACTAATATCACAACATTGCATTTAAATCAAGAAAATCATAATTAAATGAAGAAAAGAGGCATCCTGACCATCCATGTGGTCCTTTATCAAATATCTAATCATATATACATATAAAAGAATCCACAACCGTTTGGGTAACCATTTTTCTTATCTATAGATTTCATTCACACACAATCATTGATAGCTTTGGGTAAAATATTCACAACACGTTCCTCATCAGTGATTCAGTGTATTTATCTGTTAAATTTCGTATAAGAATTCTACTCCTCGCTAAAAACGTTTTTAAGCATAATCGCCTTTGTACATAAACTCTGCACACCGCATTGCCATTTCTTTCACTTCAAAGATAAAATGATGCTTCTCTAGGCCTCTGTCTAAAACGAAAATGGAAATTGTTACCATTCTTTTCAAATAAATACATACATCCGTCTTGTTCAATTTTATTTAGAAGTTGACAAAATACACTATCTATAATTTGAAATTCCCAGATGGTTGGCTGAAACATAATTACTTACTTTGTGTATTAAGGAATGTCTCCTTGGTTTTATAAATGGACATTTAAACTTTGTATATCTTTTAATACGTGTTGTTTGAAATATTCATGAGATTGTTTTATTATGTGTCTTTATTATGTGTCAATATTTACAAATGAGTGGATTGTTATATGTTCTATAATTGTAAATCTGTATATCAGTAATATATATTTTGGAGTTTTGTCCTATTAGATTTTGTAACATATATTTTTATAGTGCTGTGTTTGTTTTGCAATTTTTTTTTCATTTTATTATATCTGGTAATACATTTGATGTTTTGTGTATTTTTGACATATTTTGTATTTAGTTATGTTGAGTTTTTTTGTGTGAGGAATGAAATTTGTATTTAGGAACATTTAGTTTACTTTAAGTTATTTTTAGTTATCATTGTTTGATTTGTGTTTAGCTTTATTGTTGCATCTTGCATTTTTGTACTTGGTTTTATGCATTGTGAATTCAATTTCTGCATTTAAATTGTTAGATAAACACCAACTTAAGATTAAAGACCTAGGTATTGAGATAGATATCTCCATTAGTTTGTTTTGTTTATTATAATGAGTGGTTTGTCGGCATTAGGTCAAGCTAGATTAAGTCATACTAGGTTAGATTACTTTGATCCCGCACATACTTTTCTTGTGCCTTCAAGTCTAGGGATAGTGGTCGATAACTTAAGTGTCAAAATAGATAGCATATATTTTACTGGACAAATACTTTAACAAGGAAACATTACTCAATCAAAATTTGTACCTTCAAATCCCAACACACAACAACCCTCTCAATTTATATGAATCTAACTAAGCACAAGCAATCCTGATATTACAATGCTGAAATTTAAGAAAAATATTGAATTATAGTCTCTCGCTAGAATTCGCTAACATAAATAAACAATCTCTATAGTATACCGTATTTATTAAACTAGAAAGCACTCAAATCATTTTTCCTTATTCCAGTTGCGGACTTGCAACTTTAAGATGAACAATTCATTTATGAAAAAGATTTGAAGCCAGAAAATAAACCCTAAGTAAATGTTATTAACAAAAATAGAGCATAGTGAAATAAATTGTATGAAATGCACAACATCTAACACACAATTTTTTACCCTTCATCTCCTATTCCTATTTTTAAAAATTGCCAATAAAAATAAGCAAATCAGAGGTAACTAAATAAATAAATGACATATAAGAAAAATTCTTCTAGTGATAATGTACTAAAATATTCATGGGAAATCTATACCAACACCGATTGAAGGTGGCCCCCCTCCAAACGTTGCTCAACTGGGAGTTCAAAACTTAATATTGGCACAAGATTTGATTAACAGTTTGAAAATGTATCACATAGTCCTCTCTTCATTCAACATGAAGAGGTCATTTTATACAACAAAATCTACAGAAGAATGAATTAGATCAATTCTCAAAGGAATAAGAAATCCGTTCAACATAGAAAATGACCAACAAAATTTTTGGGAAAACCACGTCTCTTGTGGAAAGGATTTCTCCATATTCATTGAGAAATTCTGAAAATTTCTCATAAATAGCGGTAAGTGGGGTCATTTATGAAGTGGATTTTGAACAGTTTCATCAAATGTGTCGTATATTGATCACAAATGAAGCCTGAAATCAAGTTCTTAAATAGATGACGAGGGTGTCGGATTGAGTGCAAGATTGGGTACCAGATTGGGTATCGGGTAGATGCAGGTCCAGCGAAAGAAATATGCATAATAACCAAAGATCTATATCCCAAATCATTAGATGAAATATTTTAAAATTTTGTTTTAAAATGAATAAAATGAGATGGAATAATAGTAAAAATATACCTTGTTATAAACGTCATGGAATAACGTTCAAACTTTTGCAAATGATCCTTAGATAGATGATAAACATGAGGAAAATCAATTAAAATACTTGGTTCCTCATAAATCCCTACTTTGTCTATATCCTCCTCACTACATTTTAAATAAGGGACCAAGCATTTTTATCCCGTTTTCTCTATGTTTATCGTTAGTTTTAGCGTCATTTATATAAGTTTTGAAGACTACTTCATGAAGCCTTTGGTAAGGTATTTTTACTACCATTTCACCTATTTCATTCACTTTTAAGAAAGAATTTCAAATATTATATCTAATGAATAAATATTGCTACATATAATCTTTGTTTATTATGCAGATCTCTTAGTCTAATCCTGCACTGGATTTGGTACTTTTTCATGCACCTAATCCTACACCCAAACCATCACTTGTTCCTGCATAGGTTACGGATGAGAAACATTGATTCTAATACTTTTCAGTCTCTTTAATAAATTTGGCAACATGGGTTTTCTTTCTAGATGTTCCAATATGGATTTTTACCTATCAAATTGCACTAATATGTCTAATTAGGTCCCTCCCAATAATTTTGTGGAAATTCAGAGCTATTTGGGAGCAACTCGTGATTCTTTGAACATAATTTTCCAGAAAACGTGGTTGGTTGTTTCCAAAATTTATAAATTAGTTTGAATGACCAAGATATATGGGGATTCGGTTCTATATTCTCCTTGAGAGATTGATGTGTATAAATAAAATTTGTGGATGGGAGGACAAGAGGAAATTACTCTGAATTCTGCAAATTCTATGCTTGTTTTAAGTTTTTAATCTCTGTTTTAGCAGTGTTGGGAGGGGGGCCCACCTTCAAAAACTCTGTGTGCATAGTTACCACTGCGAGTGAGTTGTGTACTGCTCATTTTGTATAAATTCCATTGTTCACACACTGTGTTTTAGTTGGAATGAATATACATATACGATTTTTCAGATTTGCATTTGCGATTTTGAGATTGCATAAGAGTTTTCTTGTGATTTAAATAGTTTGAATTAAAATTGGTATCCTAGCAGGGCATGGAATATTGGAGTGTGAAGAGTGGCACTGTATGAGTTCAACTGTATTTCGTTAATATCATAGTTAAAAGTTGATTTAGGTTTTTTTGTTGAAAAAATCGACTAAGTTTTTTTTTTGTGTGTGATAAAATAAATTTTAAAGTTCAAGTATCTCAATATGGATAAAGCATAGTATAGTTGTGGTTTCTACAAGCACTCTGTGTGCCTAGATTTAACAATATTTATATAGAGCTCTGAGTAGATAGATAGTGAGTGGATTGTAAATTTTGGGTGTAATTTTGACTGGATTGAGTTGATTTAGATCCAAGAGGGTGTGGTTGATTGGTGTTAAAATAATAGTTTTGTGTCAAGAATTCCAGAACTCAGAAAAAATTAAGATTGAATCATTTTTTTACATTCAAAATCTTGATTATAGATCAATGTTGTTTTTAAAAGATTTGTTCAGGTAAATCATAGGATTGCTTGAGCTTTCCCAATATTGTTAATTCCAACATTTCACCAGTTTCATGCATTGTGATGTTTCAGGGACTTTGGAATTCTTTGGAAACGTCCCCAAATGGTGCGGGACTCCATTGGGGAGTTTGGGAAATTTTGGCCGTACCCTAAACCTACTCCAAAAAATACCAGACTTTTTGAAGACATCCCCTAAGTCTCTCGACTAATCAGGGACTCCCACATGTACCCTTTCGTGTACATTAAAAAGAAGTTAAAAAAAAAATTAAATTTTAAAATTTAAAATTTAAAAACTTAAAACCCTACCCTTCATTTATGCTTAGATAGACTCCTTTTGCATATGAATTTCAATTTTTAAACTTTAAAGACTAAAATATTTATGTGATTACATTTTTAGACTTTAGTCTTTTATGTTTCATGAATGATTCATAACTCTTAACTTTTAAATTGAAATTGAAATTTTTATGTTTTTGAATTTTTCAGTTTTTTTATAA
>LPNX010446874.1:253401-313029 GCA_001517045.1 Pseudotsuga menziesii
TTTTTGAGGCCTTAAACGACGTTTTTTGGAGATTCGTGGCCAAATGGTTGCCATCGGCATGCATTTGGCCGACCAAAAGTTGTAAATCTTAGATAGACCTTTTCAACGAGCTATCGAACGCCCAAATCGGAGATCGTATGCAAAAGTTATGACCCCAGGAAGTTGACTGTTCAACTTACCACCTTGGGGCCGCAAACTTTATGACGGTTCATCTTCTAGGGTTACGTTTTGGGACTTTTGGGGTTCTCACCTCATTTTTTATTATAAATAGGCCCCTTTGGCCTCATTTTGTATTCATCTTGGTCACGGATGAGCGTAGCCGCCACATCTCTTCTCAGAGATAGCTACCACTATTGTAGCAATTGTATTACAGTCTGTTCTATTTCCGCCATTTAATAGAATATGTTTTTACTGTATCTCTGTTATCTTTGCAAAATGTCTATTATTATGACTTTGTATATGTTCTTTCATTTCATTCGCGCATAAATCTGGATCAGTGGTATCAGAGCCTTCTGCTCTTTGTTTGTTTCTCGGCGCATGTCCCCGACGAGGTCCGAGTACAGAGAATTTGGTCTCGAACTAGTTTCACTTGATCATTCTCGCCGTCCCAAACGACCTCCCATGGCGGAAGAAAAGAGAGACAACGGAGCAAGAGATCCTATCAAGTCGCTGCTCGAGGAATCCATCGAGCGACAGAGGAACGAGATGATGGATAGTTTCGCCCAAATCCTTCGGCGAATGCCGGCCGCGGCCAGTGCATCTTCAACAAGCAGCCGGTTCGGGGATGCAACTCCCTTTAAGGTACAAGTTAACTTTGATATTCCTTTATTTGAAGGTAATATTGATGCAGATGCCCTAGATAATTGGTTGAATGTTCTAGAAGGGTATTTCTCTGTTCACAATTTTTCCAACAGAGAAAAGATCACCTTTGCGCTCCTTAAGGCAGTCCCCCATGTCCAAAATTGGTGGGGTACTTATTGTGAGCAAAACTTATCAGACGAGTCTGAAATGTTTGAAACAATTCCCACTTGGGACTCTTTCATAGATGCCGTCAAGGAACAGTATTACCCTGTGGGAAACTATGATGACCAGTATACAAAATGGACCATTCTGCGTCAAGAACGGGACCAGACGGTGTCGGAGTACACCAACAAATTTCATACTCTGCGGACAAAGCTGAGTATCAAAGACTCCGAGCGGCACCTAATCCTGAAATATCGTAGTGGTCTACATCGGTACATCCGAACTGAGATGGACTTCCTTGACATCTCTTCACTTGGATCCGCCTATCGGTATGCTGTTAAAATCGAGGAGAAATTTCGACAAAAGAACAAGCGAGACTCTGGACCTGCGAATCCACCGCAGAAGCAAGGCAAGGGCAACCCTGGCCCGCAAAGCACGGCAAAAGAAAATGACAACTAGTCCCCTCCACAAGCAAAGAAGGGAGATCGAAAGAAAAAGAAGGACACTGGTAAGTGGTGCGATTTTCATAAAAGCCCTTGGCACAACACTGATGAATGTCGCTCAAAGCAATCATTAGTGGTCGAGATCAAATCTTCAGAATCGGATCCAGACTCTGGTTCTGACCCCAATGCCACAGCCGCAGACAATGGGAGGCATATCATTGATGCAGACCCCACTGCCACTGTTGCTACCGCACAGATTCAACTAGAGGATCCTGAAGAGTCAGAGGTAGAGGAGCACCTATTCCACTCGCAGATGTGGGTGAAGGGGATGCCTCTACATTTTGTTGTTGACAACGGCAGCCAAAAGAACCTGATTTCAGTAGAAGTCGTCAAGAGACTGGAGCTTCCGACAACACCACACCCGCAACCTTACAACATTGGTTGGCTAAGCCAAGGACGCGGTATCCGCATTACTCAGCAATGCCTCCTACCATATGGCATCAAGCCTTTCCAAGACGAGGTACTGTGTGATGTAGCCCCACTTGAAGTCTGTGATGTTCTTTTAGGACAACCATATATGTGGAAGCGTCATGCTGTATATGAGTCACGGCCTCGCAGTGTCATTATCACTTTGGGAGGACAGCTCTACCGGATCCCAGAGACAGTTGCACCTGCTGCAGTCTCGCAGGGTAGGAAGATAAACTCCCACATCAGAAAATTATTCCTCTTCACAATTGCGTCTGAAGGAGAACATTAGATCACAGAGACCTCCACACCCTCTGCACAGGGTGTCTCTGCTCATCAGACACAAGAAGAAGACAGATTGTATCCTCATCTATCTGAGTACCTCTACGATGCAAGGCCACGCATTCAAGGTGCTCATCCAGAAACAAATCATCCAGACAACAATTACATCCCTCTCGAGATGCCAAAGAAAAGCAGCCTCTTCACTTCAACAAATGTCGCACCAGGAGATCAACTCAACACACAGCTCGAGAGATGATACGGGATTCGACGCAATGGAGACCATTGCTTCCTAAGGAGGGAGGATTGATCCAGATGGAGATCGATGGCCACCCACCTATTCCACTAGCTCAAAACAATTGTCCATTGTGGCAGTTTCCTAGTTATTTTTCGGCAGTTTTTCGAGTCCTAAACTTCCGGGGCCTTTTTGAGGCCTTAAACGACGTTTTTTGGAGATTCGGGGCCAAATGGTTTCCATCGGCATGCATTTGGCCAACCAAAAGTTGTAAAGCTTAGATAGACCTTTTCAACAAGCTATCGAACGCCCAAATCGGAGATCGTATGCAAAAGTTATGACCCCGGGAAGTTGACTGTTCAACTTACCACCTTGGGGCCGCAAACTTTATGACGGTTCATCTTCTAGGGTTACGTTTTGGGACTTTTGGGGTTCTCACCTCATTTTTTATTATAAATAGGCCCCTTTGGCCTCATTTTGTATTCAGCTTGGTCACGGATGAGCGTAGCCACCACATCTCTTCTCAGAGATAGCTACCACCATTCTAGCAATTGTATTACAGTCTGTTCTATTTCCGCCATTTAATAGAATATGTTTTTACTGTATCTCTGTTATCTTTGCAAAATGTCTATTATTATGACTCTGTATATGTTCTTTCATTTCATTCGCACATAAATCCGGATCACCTATCCCCGAGACTAGTGCAACATAGCTTTATAGCATTATGAGATGCTTCTTATTTTATTATATTGATAGTACTAAGTGACTGGATATTATATTGGCTCTTTTATAGAGGCATTGATTTGTAGGTTATCTATTTTGACTATTTTTGTTGCATTTTTTGTATTCAAATTTACATTAGTATGAGAAAATTTGAGCTATCTCTAATTCAAGACCAAATTAGGTGAATTGTATAGTGTTTCCTTGTATATTTGAAATGTGAAAGTTTGACTAACTATTTTTAGGATGTCAATGCTTCTCTTGTACAAGATACACATAACCTAATTAAGACTGGAATTAGTTGTTATCTAGTATCTAAGATTTGAGGCAACTGGAAGTAGATGAAGTGTTAATTGTAATGTTGTTTTTGGTTTATAAACATATGACTTATTCTTTATTGAGATAAATAAGTTATAACTTGGCTTGATGCATGAATTATTTTATAAATTAGATTTTAGTATCTATTTTTTCTTAGTGAATGAATGAATAAATTGGCTTTGTGATTTCCTTTTTGCATTAACAGAATTTGACACTCAGTAAACTAGATGAGGTTAGAATCATCTCAAGATATTTGAAATTGTCATAGTAATTTATCCCTATATTATCTTACCATGCACATACAATGCAACGCCTCTAATTATATGACTTATCGACGGATAATCTAATTGAAGGTAAATTAATTCATTATGTATTTTGGAGGACATTTTTGGCGTTGTTGTCAGGAAGGTGCTAAATGGGTGAAGTCTAGGTATATAGGGGTAGATAAGTTATATTTACATTACACAACAAGGGGGAGGGGAAAACGATAAGATGCAAAGACGAATTCACTGCAGGATTTTCTTGGGGTAACATCCTGATGCATCCACTTTAGTGGGTTTCCCCAAATCCTTATTGTTCATTTCTCATAGTTATGCTTTCTTTTTCGCACGTTTGGTTTATTTTTCTACAAAAGCGTGTTTATCTTTCATGTAAGGTGTGTTTACTTTCTTGCGATTTAATTTGATGCGCGTATGTTTTTATTTCCACAAGTTTAGGTAGTTGACTTTTCTATAATTTAATTTTATGAAAGTGTTCTATTTTCCACAATTGAATTTCATGTAGGTGTTTTTTATTTCATGAAAATGCGGTGTGTTTGATTTGTGCAAATGTTTTTTTGGTGGTAGGTAGTCTTGATTAGAATCATTAAAAAAAATTTAAAAAAAATTGGGTGTTGTAAGAACCCTAGATACTAATCCTTTTGTGATACAAGAACACAAACAACTAACAAAATGGATTCAAAGGTGACCATCAATTTGGGAAAAATTTCTCAAATCCTAGCAATTGTTGGAAAATTTATCATTAGGTTGAACACATTCTGATAGTAGTTAATATTTTACCTACCTCTCGTGAGACAAGAAATGAACCAAAGTCCCAAGAACCACAAAAATATATTGCTTAACAAATTCCAGAGGAAATTGACAACTCAGGGACTACATATGATGGAGAGCAATATGAAATTAAGGAGTTCTTGACATGCCTCACAATAGGGAGCGACATATATTAAAGAAATCAATAATCCAGGTGACATAGGTATGCAAAACATGACAAAAGGAGATGAGTATCAATACTACATTGAAATATGGTTCCAAAAGGTAATCCGACCACAATCCCATTCCTTCCTTCAACACCTTCGGATACAAAAACAAGTAATTCAGTTCATTTTCCATATCCAGGTAATCTTTGCAATAACTTTTTCATATGTGGATAATAGTATATTTTTCATCTCGCTTCGCACTTGGTTACAGTGGAAGAGTTCATATACTTGAATATAAATGTTTTATTTCCTCTTAGATAGAATAGGAAAATATGTATATATATATATATATATATATATATATATATATAATTTGCATGATTAGTTTAGAAATTAATGCAACTTCATTTTTTCCCCTTTTTTAATAAAAATACAAAGATATTTAAACATAATTTATACCTTCTCTCCAATCCAGACTTTCATGAAATTTATTATCACACCAGCTCATGACCTATAAAAAGGAAAATACCATGGGGTATTATGAAATTGTGACTGTTTTTAAGAATGAGGACAATTGATTATGAATAGGTTGCATTTATGGTAAATGGACACCGACTGAAGGTATTTTCTATTTACAAAAACAACTCAAAATGCTTAAAAAGGGAAGTTTTTTTGGTTCCTTTTTTTATTTATAAGATAAAGGAATTTTTTGTAACTTTCCTAATTTGATTAAATTTTTAAGGATACTCAAAATATGTTTAATATATTTAAGAAAAAGATGAAAGGAAATTATTTTTCTGATATATTTGGAGACCTATTGTTTTCATTCACATACTCTTTATCCTTCTTTGTTTATATAGATTCTCTACCAGCTAGTTTTGTCTCAAGAAGTTTAACTCATGAAAGACATAGCATACTAGTACACTTTGAATTGGCTTTACACTTGATTGAGCAAGCATTTTTTCAAGTAGTAATTGATGAGGACACTGAATTATTATTTTGGGAGACACCATAATATGATCATAGGAATATGGCCATTAAGACTGATGAATCTTTTGGTTATTATCCATTGGCTTTAGTACAAATAAAAATAACCTTTTAACTTGTGGAATTAGTATGATTACTAGAGTTAGTTGTTCATGCAAACAAATATTTACAAGCATTGCTCCAAGTAAATATTCCAACCCAATACCATCCCACTCCTAGAAAGTTTTTCATAACTTCTCCCCCATTCATCTCTACAGAAGAAAAATTATAAATCTTATCTTTAAATTGAATTTGGGATGAGAGCCTCTGATAGAAAGGGGGATTAAGAGGTTAACCTGTCGGAATGATGAACAGGTATGCTGGCAGTGAGTACCTGCCTATGGTATGACCAGGAAAACCCATCAGGGTACTGAAAAAACCTGTTGGCAATGGGGAATACTGGAAATCAAAGACATTATCATAAAGAAACAATTTGTGAAGAGGGAACCTCTTGTTCTATTTTTTGAAACCAACATTTCAAACTACAACATAATCAAGTCCATCATCAGGGCAGATACTTAGAACATGAGAAAGCTTTGAAGGATAAAGGGACCTTCTGAACCATAAATAGATGGCGAGGGAAGATGAAGCAATTGAACCTAAATTTTCTTTTCCAATTCTTTTTTATTTTATTAATCAAAGGTTTCCATGTATTACTTAACTTTAAACCATCATCTTGATTTAAATTATTATTCTCTTTTTTCTATTTCTACAGCCTCCCTTATCCTCCTCTTGTTATAGTTTTCTTCCTTGGAAATAAGAAAAGTTTTTTCAATTCAAACATTATGATAAGTAATGTGCAAATGTTCTGCTAACATAGATTTGTTCGTTCTTCCATGGGAAATATCAAAAGAATTTTCCTTAAGTCGGGTTTTCAAATATTGCCCTGTTTCTCCAATATAAAATTTCCCACATGAACAAGGAACTTCCTACACCCCTTTTTGTTGTCTTTGGTCCACTTAGTCTTTAGCAGAGCCAACAAAGCTTCTGATAGAGTTCAGGGGAGCAAATGCAATAGTGATTCCTCTTTTCTTCAAAATCTTAGCGAGAATGTTAGTAGTTCCTTTAATTTTGGGAAAGGTAATCATGGTAACCTTGAAATATTTTTTGCGATGATTGTATTTATTGATTGCTTCATTATTTTCTATGGTAGCCATTCTTCTTGAAAACCATTCCAAGGTGGTCCAGTTCCTTCTTGAGGTGATCTGCATATGATATTCTTTTTTTCTCTCATAGAAAGCATTCTAATGATTCCAAGGAGGAAAATTTATTCTAATCACATTTACCAAATTCATGATATTTTTTCAAATTGATTCTAAGGGTCAAATAATTGCCAAGGAGGAAAATTACTAGTTTCCTAGGTTGGGGTGGAAGCATTGGGATTTGGAATAAGGGTGACAATAAATGATTTTTGAACATTAGAAGGGAAAAATTATTTAATAAAGGAGATAAATAAATAAATACAAGGTAAAATAAAAGTGGCAATTGATCATGAAGACACATGGAGGATGTGGGACCCACACTAGTTAGGTTTTCTGTGCCACATGGTATCGTCCTCTTGCAATTTTGAATCCATGGGAAGCATAAATGTTATTGGACGAGTTATAAGGCTAATACACTTATCCATATGAATCATAGGTTGAATTTGGAAGGAAATGTAACTTACATGGGAGAGGAAGAGTCATTTTGGAGCTAGTGAGACACTTGGACTAGATTCCCTAGCTCTATAACAACAATGATGACGATGCTATGACACATATGACACAAATCAGATATGAAGACTGACATATGAAATATCTAACATGTCATGTTAAAATAGATAATCCAAGAGGGTGCTCATTTGATTTGGGGAAACCCAATGGGCTCCTACTCGAATTTGGGGAAGATGAAAGGATAGGAAAGGGAGGACAAATGGAAAATCATGAGCACACACTCTAATTCGAATTGGATAGAGTTTGTAGATGTATTGGTAACCTTAGAAGGATAATTATGTTTATAAAATAAAGGAATCAACCAAGAGAATATATTTTTTATCATTTGAGAAATTTTCATTTGTGAATTGAGAGAGCTAGTGGATGACTAGTTTCTTTCCTTCGCCAATTTTGAGGGTGAAAGATTCCCGTTCAAGTTGGTGTTTGGAGAGGAAACTTAGGTATTTCATGGATATTTAATGGACTTTTATTTTCAGGTGTAATATACATGGAAGCTCGTGGTTCCTTCTAGTGCAACATTTTCTCTCAACCATTTCCATATTTTATTGCATCTTCTTGCTCATGGAGGGATTGCGCTTTGGGTGAGCTATTGATCTCTTCGGAAAAGCTTATAATTCCCCATTATTTTTTTTCCAGATGTATATTCTCTATATTTTCCTAGTTCTATATCTAAGGTTTGTTAAGTTCAGCTAAGCTAGTTCTATATATATCAATGAAGGTAGTTCTATATCTAAGGTTTGTTAAGTCCCATATCTTGTAGCGATGTATGGCTATGGAAGGGTTAACATCGATTTTACAGATCTGAGTCATTCCTATTTGTTGAAATATAATATTTACGGCTTCTTGGATGTTCTTTGTTCTTGTTTCTTCAAAACAGTATGCATATTCATTAAATCCAACTTTCTCTTATTAAGGTTTGGCATAACATATTGTGAAACTATATAAACTGCATTAAATTATGTCCATTATAATTCAGTTTGCAATTCAAGTTTGAATGTTTATTCGGTAGAGTTATGATGAGTTTATAGAGCACCAATTCAATTTAGATTTTAATGTTGGGTCAGCAATAGACATAGCAACCTGCCACTAGTCATAGCAAATAATTATGGTTGATTTTGCAAACAAGTTTTGAACTCGTGAATGTCTTTGATGGTGTCGAACTCAAATTTAGTGTTGGGATAATCTTCCATTCTTTTTTCAAAAAAATTAATAATCATTTTTTCTAAAAACTAATTAATTCAAATTCAATTTTATGAGATAATAAAAATACATTAAACATAGTTACATAGCATATTTTTATGCACATTTACATAACATATTTCCTACACCTATCCATGAATTTTATCTTAATTTGTTTGTGTGGGGCTTATTCTCCACCATGTGGTTGATTCAAATCTCCATTAGAGGAATTTTGGGGTCTAAAATGGGTCTCCTAAGGAAAATAATAAAATAATAGTTAAAATAATAAAACAATATTGATTAATTTTGGAGGAAGAAAGAAAAAAACTACTTTTTGTGTTCGTATTTTCGACATATCTCCCTATTTTTTTACTCAAATTTTGATCGGGAGAGCTCATTGGATGCGGAATTTGATTCCAAATCCAACGAGTACCCACACTGCATACTTTTGACGAACCCCGCTACCCCAAAAACAAGAAATACCTGAAAAAATGTGATGATGACATCATCATCACATTTTTTCAGGTATTTCTTGTTTTTGGGGTAGAGGGGTCCATCAAAAGTATGCAGTGTGGGTACTCATTGGATGCGGAATCAAATTCCGTATCCAACGAGCTCTCCCGATCGAAATTTTAGTAAAAACACAATGAGATATGACGAAAATACGAACAAAAAAAGTAGTTTTTTTTAATGACAAATATGTCAATTCAACCATTATGGTTGACTTATTTTATTGAAATTCTATTGGTTCTTGAATTCCAACTCACAAAAACTTATTTTGGCACGTTTTCTTATAAGGCCCATTTTAGACCCCAAATTTCCTCTAATGATGGGGAGGGGTTGAGGGGAAGCCACTTGGGGAGGATAATTTCACTTCCCCAATTGATTCGACATCTTTCTCCATAGGTTGGTTTTCAATGGGTATCTCTTTCTTTGGTGCTTCAGGCGTTTTAGTATTTTTTTTGTTAACACCCACTTGGTCTTCCATAGGCTTAGCAAGCTTGTTGATTTGCTCTGGATCTTGGCTGATAATGGTGATTTTAGGTACTTTGTCCTCAACATTGTTCTTTGGTTGTTTCCTGACATTCTCTTCCAACTTCTTAATCTTTGAGATTATTGAATTGTCTAAATTCAGGTCTTTTGTTGTCATTGATATATTCTCAGGTTTCAAAGTAATTTTTTCGATATCAAACAGTGAGACTGTAGAAGGAGCAAGTCAATAAAGTCGACTTGAAGGATAGCCGGCTTAGTCGATCATCCAACTAAGTTGATGGGAAGACTTAGTCAATTAGCTGACTAAGTCGGTTGGCTGACTAAACTAGAGATTAGGTCAGCCACCTAATGTCGTGTTGGTTCACCGAACCGACAGGTAGTTATTTTGTAACTGTTTTGTAATCATATATATATGGTTGTTGAGCAAGATGAGAACCAGTTCAGTTCTCTGTGTTGTATGGACTCATTTGTATAATATAATCTATTTATTCACCTATTTGTTCTTATCTCTTGTCTCTATTTTATATTTATATATGTTTTAGTGTGTGTTATTGGTAACCTTATGTGATCTGTGAGATTACAACATTGGTTCCATTGCCGGTAGTACATGACTGAAATGTATGAAAATAGATGATACTAGAGCATGAGATTAAGGACTGGTGGGAATGTAAAGTTGCAAACTATGTGCAGAATTACATGCGAAGGAACAGATTAACTATCACACAAGCAAAAGAAATATTTTTCACAGAGACACATGAAACGTTTGTTGAATCAATGCCCCAAATTTTGAAGAAATTCCTGGATGAGAAAGTCGGACGGGATTGAAGAACAATGGTTGCTGGAAAAACTGATCTGCAGAGGTAGAACAAACTTGTCAGAGTGGCTTGAGAAAACCACCGATAACTTCTGCGAGGAGCAAGCAGTCGAAGACAGAACTTCGGTGGAAATAGTCAAGGAGAAATTTTACACAGATCTCACCAAACAATTTTTGTGTTCCTTACCGACCTTGCTGTTCAAATTCCTGATTGAGAAGGGAGTAGGACATATTGCTGAACCTCATCCATCACTTCATGAACTACCATCAAACTCTAACTTGGTGGAGAAGCAGAGGAAGTGGGAAAAATTCATTGCAGAAAGGGAGTGGGAATAATTCCTAAGCAAATAGACTGAACTATCTGAGCTTTCTAAAAAGTGTCGGGTATGCTATGGGGGGGTAGCTGGTCATATGTCGAGATAGAGTATAGTGGATCCTAGTCGACTAGAATCAGATACCAGTCACTAGTAATGAGAAGTCGACTAAAAGGGAACTCAAGAGAATAGTATCATACGAAGGTATGTCAGACATTCAGAACATACAGAGGGAAGAGAGACAACAGAGGAGGGAAGCAATATGAGAAAGAGCCTTAGAGCTCCACAGAGGAAGGAGTCCTAGGGCGACCGATAGAGAAGAGAATCCACTTGATTTAGGTCATACCGACATGAAGAAGGCATGAAACAAGAAGCGTCCTATACAGAGGAAGAATTATGGATAGAGCAGCCAGAAGCACTCCAATTAAGGGCTCCCAATGAAGGAACAACCCTCTCTCCATTGAATCTGTGTACTTGAATACAGACTATTGTTGAATAAGACCTCTGACTACGAGCTGGTGACTTTAGTATACGGATTCGACTAGGTGATGACACGCACAATGGATGACACCTCATTATACATTGACTAGAGGAAGTGAATTGGGTGACCTTTCAAGCAGCACCCTCCCACCGAATTATTCACTTACTCTTATCGACACATGAAGGAGTACTCCCCTGCCAAACACAGCTTTAGAAACATAGACCATTTAGAACTGCGGGAAAATAGTTGCAGTGGACCATCAACAGCAAAATTCGATATCAACTAAATGCAAGTCGACGAAGAATCGACATCCGACAGAAACACAAGTTCTATCAACCATAGTTTCACAGAGACGAACACAGCAATAACCCCACCACCCTCACAACTAGCCCCACCTCCATCGCTACCATCTCCCGAGAGTAGTGATCGTGATTCAAACATGGGTCATGAATCGTTTCACATTCCTCTATATGAGGGGGATGAGGACCACATATGACATTGGTTCGTCTATGAGTCGACTTGGGAGGCCAACCAAGTTACAGACGAAGATAGACAAATGGCATAGTTCGCCATTTCCTTAAGGAAAAGGGAATTGACGTGGTACATGACCTTTTTAGAAAGACAACCTAGAGCCACAAAAGCCAAGATTAAGGTGCAATTTTTGTCATTTTTCAAAACTTCAGATGCTAAGCACCTGGCCGCGAAAAAATAAAACCACATCACAAAATCCAAGGGAATCTGTCCACGATTATGATAAGTGTTGGAAAGACCTACTGAGCCAACTGGATTATGTTATAGATGAAAAATTACTAATCCAGTGGTTTCTTGTAGGGCTATCTCAAAAAGTGCACTGACACATCATTCTGGAAATGTTTAAAACTTACGAAGATGCTCTAACAAAAGCTCTTCAAGTGGAGATGGACGAGGACATACCCGCTTACCCCATGGACCACAGATTGGAAGAACAACTTGAGAATGTACAAAAGTGTCTAAAAGAGTTAAGCCTCAAGAATCAGGAGATATGGTGCACCAAATTCTCGATGACTGACCATTCCAAAGATAACTTTCGACAGTATTACAGCCGACAGGATGTTTGATTCGTACAGAACAAGTCCTTCTGCGACATTTTCCAGGAGCATGAAGATCACTTGATGAAAGATTTCTCGTTCAACATGAAGAATGGCAAGGCCTCTTGGTGTGCCATCTGTGACACCAAAAGTCATAACACGGCTGACTGTCAGTTGAACCTGAAGAACAGACAGAACTATTAGGCGATCTACCAAACTAATGCAGTAGCACAGCATAATGAGAAAAACAATCTAGCAAATGATTTGAATGGTCAGAGATATGATGGTAGATGATATGAGCACCGGTACGACAATCGATGCGTAAGCTATAGAGGAAGAGTTCAATTCCTTAGAAATCCCGACAACCGACCGCGTCGACCAATCTAGTGCTTCACATGTTATAAAGAGGGACATCGGTACACAGAATGTCCATATAAGAACAGAACTGATCTCAAATTTTGTACTCACTATGGGGTAGGGGATCACTCACTAGAAGATTTCCCTACCATGTTATCAAAAATTAATGCGAAAAAAATGTTAATGTCTTGTCTTGTGTGCAAAAAAATGATGTAATAAACACTAAAAATTTACATATTGTAACTCGACAAGGAACAAAAATAGGAGCTGATAACCCATGAATTAGTAAAATAAAAACCAAAAATGTCTATCCTAACTCACTGAAAGAAAAACAAATTTACAAAGAGGCAACTAATGTATTCAAAGAAATTGCACGATAAGAAAACGTTCATGACACTTGACACAACGCAATAAACGAATTAATCCAGCTTGTTCAACAAGACAACTCAGTATCCCAGTTCATCGATTTGCTGTATGAAATAAAATGTACCAACTCTGAAAAACAAACAAAGAACATCTGTAGCTTAAATAAAAATGACAAAAGTTATGCCGACCCACTTGTCGACCTAGAAATCAAGGGACACCATGTCTTACAAGTAGTGCTCTACTTTGGCTCACAAGTAAACATCATGACTCATGACACTTGGGAACAAATGGGCCAACCTCAACTCTATGAGTTAGGCATATACCTGAAACTAGCTAACCAGGGCCTAATTGAACCCATTGGAGTCTGGAAAAATATTGGCATGACTATAGAAGGAATCTCAACCAAGGTTGACTTCAAAATCATTGACCCAAAGGAAGGATCCAATTCATTCCTAGCGCTAGTCGATCGACCTTGGGGTAGAAAGATGAAAGTATCCATATCCCTAAACAAGGAACAAACCAAATTAAAAGGAAATGGAGAAAAATTCATTGTACCCACTCATCCATCTCAAGGGGAACCTTGGACTAAACCTATTGATGAAGAAGTCGATGTCCAACAACTCTACCAACTCCACAACAATGTAGATTACACAGAAACAAATATCCATGGAGAACTTCACTTAGGAAACCAAGACTCAGTTGGTTATAATTTCGAGGCTGAATTATATGACTGGGAGATCAAGAACTATGAAACACAAGCAAGAGGGTGCTGGACTATACAGAAAGTGTATAAAAATCCCACCCAACAGTGCTTCATTGTGTCCATTGTCCTAAAAAATTTAAGAAGAAAATTAGGGAACACCCTACCTTACAACCGACCAACCTGCATACTACACAACTACCAATATATAAGGAAAGGGAATCACCAGTCATGCATGTCAAACAAGTTTCCAAAAATATTGGTGAACATGGCCGACTTCAAAGCCTAGTTGAAACTTTTACAGGACAAGCTGCTAGATGGTGGGATACCCATCAGACAAGACTACAGACCTGGACAACTACTTTGATTTACTTTGTTGAAAGGTTTGGAGGAAAAAAGTTAACCCAACAAGATCAAATACCTGTATTCACTCAAGGACAGAACCCAAAAGATCATATCAAAACCTATGAAAAGGAGTGGAGAAGACTTGGATACAACGATGAATGAGCATGGCCACACTTATTCCCATTAACCCTCTTCGACTTACCAAACAAATGGTATAATATGGAAGAAGCTAGAGGTGAAACCTTCTTATGGCATGGACTTAGGGAAAATTTTATTAAAGATTTCAACTTTTTACCTCAAAATGAAAATTTGGTCAAAATAGCAAAACAAATTAAAGAATTTATCCAGCCGACCGAAAATAAACCCTTACAAGATCACCGACAGATAAGGAAATGTAACAAAATACAAACACAGCTAAAGCCATAGTTGACAAGATTACAGTTAGAAAACGAAAACACAGAAGGAAAAAGCTTTAGATGGAAATCCAACCATGTCGAAACAACAAAACCTATTTGCACCATCATGAAAGTCAATACAACTGACAAACAAGATACTGATAGAATGACTGCAGCCGACTTCCCTTCCACATTCTCACAGTTCAAATAAGGAAGTCGACCAATCAATGAAGCCAAAGCACCAGAATGGCTAGATGCTAAATTCAAAACTAAAGAATTCGATATCTCAAATTATGATCGACCAAAAATGGAAAAGATTGGTGACTACTGGAGAGAAGAACAGACCACAGAGATAGTGAACTTACTAAGGGAATTCCAAGATGTATTTGCTAGATATTACAAAGACCTCAAAGGCTTAGTCCATGAAATGGGAGAAATGAAAATTAATACTAAACCTGATGTTCGACCTGTGAAGAAAAGGCCTTATAAACTAGCTCACAAATACAAGGAGATAGTCAAAAAGGAAATTAATAACATGTTAGCAACATGCATCATCTACCCTATCTACCAATCAAAATGGGCCAGTCCAATGGTGGTACAACCTAAGAAACATGACCCGACCAGACTAAGAACTTGTGTCGACTTCAGGGAACTAAACAAAGTAACACTGATAGACCCATTCCCAACCCCTTATGTAGATGAAATCTTGAATGAAGTTGTAGGACATGAATGCTACTCATTTATAGATGGATTCTCAGGCTATAACCAAGTGCCAAGAGCTAAAGAAGACCAGAAGAAGAATACCTTTGTGTGTGAATTTGGTTCCTTTTCTTACAAGGTTATGCCTTTTGGATTAAAAAATGCACCCACAGTGTTCTCTCAAATTGTTGTTAAAACATTTCAAGAATATATTTACAAGAACATGGCAATATACTTTGAGGACTGGGCAATATACTCCATGCTAAAATATCATTGCAAATGGATCTGACTTATGCTGGAGAGATGTCAATAGATTCAACTCTCCCTAAACATCAAGAAATGCATATTTGTGACCCCCATAGGGATATTATTAGGGCACATTGTCTGTAAGGAAGGTATTAAGGTTGACTTTGCGAAGATTAAAATTATCCTCGACCTGAAACCACCAGTAAACCCCAAAAAAATTAGGGTGTTACTTGGCCACACAGGCTATTACAGAAAATTCATAGGATATTATTCAGATATGACTTGTCCTCTTGAAGAACTATAAAGGGAAGATCAAGAGTTTAACTGGACAGAGGAGCGCCACATATCATTCGAAAAATTAAAAAGAAAAATAATTGAAGCCCCCATCCTAAAGTTTCCAAACTGGTCGATCAAATTCCATGTTCATATTGATGCATCAGGCCTCACAATAGGAGCAATCCTAACTCAACCAGGAGATGATGGAATGGATTATCCTATACTTTACAGTAGCCGAAAATTAAACAAGGCTGAAAGAAACTATTCGACCATAGAAAGAGAAGCCCTAGGAATGGTATTTGCACTACAAAAATATCGACATTCTCTATTAGCTAGTCCATTTATATTCTATACAGACCATCAGGCCCTGAAGTACCTCGTCAATAAACCACTACATCATGGAAGGATCTGTCGATGGCTACTTATTTTCCAAGAATTTGAGTTTGAAGTCATTTTTCGACTAGGCAAGTTAAATGTAGGTCTCGACCATTTATCCCGAATCAACACAGGAGAAGAACCAATAAGAGTCGATGATGACTTACCTGATGCACATTTATTTTGGATAGAAGTAGTCCCAGCATAACTAGAATAAATAGCTCATTTCTTAGAAGATGGACATGCACCAGAAGGTATGAGCACCAAGAAAAAGCAAATCTTAGCTATGAAGGCAGCTCCATACAGTCTCATTAATGGATTTTTATACAAAATGGGATTAGATGACATCCTTAGAAGGTGTGTACTAGAACATGAATGAGACTACATTCTGCATGAATCACACTATGGACCTGCAGGAGGACATTTTCAAGTGGACACAACTGCAAAGAAAATCCAACAGTCAGGATTATGGTGGTCGACACTCCATAGAGATTGCAAAATTTTTTTCGGTCGATGTGACAGATTTCAACGACTTGGTCGACCCCTTCCTAGCACAAGAATTCCTTTGATATCAGTAAACCCAAGTCTCACATTTGAAATCTGGGCCATAGAATTCATACGACAATTTCCTATAATAGCAAAAATAACGGGTGCAAGGTATATCATTACTGTAGTTGAATATGTCACTAAGTGGGTAGAAGCTGAACTAGTCGACACATGTTCTAGTGAGATAGTTTCTAAGTTTATCTATGAGAATATAATCACTAGATTTGGATGTCCACTAACCCTCATCAGTGACCAAGGGACAAACTTTATCCATGAAACCATCAAAACCCTAACTGACCAGTTCCAAATCAACCATCGTCGAAGTACAACATACCATCCTCAGTCGAATGGAGCAATTGAAGCATTCAATAAAATATTAACAAGAGGATTAACCAAAATATGTAATGCCGATAAGGACGAGTGGGATGAGAAAATACCTGTAGTATTATGGGCATACAGAACAACATACAAACGATCAATCGACCAAACTCTGTTTTGACTAGTCTATGGACAAGAAGCAATAGTTCCACTACACTTTCGACAACAGACACCTATTATCATAGAAATACTACATGTTGATGTCGAAAAAGGAAAGAAGGACCGACTATTTCAACTCAACAAACTGGAAGAGAACTGACTCATGGCTATACAACACCAAGAAATACAAAAGCAATAACAGAAAGCATGGTATGACCGAAACATTAAGAACAAAAACCTGTCAGTTGGAGACCTTGCTTTACTATACAATAGTCATGTCAAAGAAAAACCTAAGAAGTTGCACACAGAATGGATGGGACCTTACGTTGTCAAATAGATACATCCCAATGGATCAGTCTGACTAAGGATGTTACAAGGCATAGTATTTCGGAAGCTCATTAATGGAGCCCGACTAAAACGCTACAGAAACTAATCTTATAAATAAATAAAAATTTAAAGTAAAAAAATCATATAATGACCATAACCGTCAACCAAAATCCATAAAAAACTAAAAATTCCAAAACCAGAAACATACCATACTTATAGAAAATCACCATCTTGGCAACCGCCATCATGGCCATCGACCTCACACCATCAACCATTTTCATCGACCGACCACTCCCATTGACCATTCTCATCACTGACATCAACCGACAACTTCGATAGTCCCATCGCGCATTCATGACATCGAGCACCGAAAGAAATTATCCATTAACACACACTCAAGTCTTCCACTTGGAACATCACGCCTGCCATTAATACATCGATTGCCGCACACATCCACAGAATCGCTTATAAATACTGGATCACCGAAGGATCATTCATTGCAATCCATACAGAGGGAGCATCAGAGCATCCAGTCGACCAAAAGCCGAGAACCCCTTAGTGAAATCGACCACCAAACCGACACAATGGCCCCCAAACAAACTAGAGCCTTGACCAAATCCAAGGAGATACAGGCTGCGGATACACCTTTAGTCTGCAGGATGAAAAACATAAAAAATGCCAAAGTACATGAAGGCTCATGGAAAAAACTATGGACCGAAATACAAGAATGGGCCTTTGTTGACAAAAGGCCACTCAAGCAGCAAAGAAAATAAAACACAACACTCTCTTCGGCTATGCCAACGCACCGCTTATGGCTAGATTTTGTAGCACGAAGGAAACTGCTTTCAAATTCATCATCAGTCAGTATCATAATGGCCAGTTCTACTTCAACCAGTCGGTCAACATCTCTGGAGAAGTCATCTCCGAGCTGACCGGTCCCTCTAATGAAGGTAACCCCGTACCAGTCGGAATCAAAGAAGGACTAGTCGAAGAACTCACTGGATCACCTTCATGTAAGAACTCCAAGGGGTTGATGAATAGCCAAATCAGAACCCGAACACCATAGATTGTGGCCAAAATAATTGCAATAACACTCATGCTAGCTGGTCAAGGCATCGACCTTAAGTTAGACATGGTAGAAGCTGTTGACACCATTTCCACCGATGGAAGAATATACAGATGGGGTGAATATGTTGTCGACATGGTGAAGACTATCTGTGAGAGATGTCAAGAAACGAGGGGAATCATCAATTTCCCATCCCTCATCTTATGGATTGTCATGTACCACATCTGCCCAGAGGGGAGTCCAGTCTTTTTGGAACCGATGAAGTTCGACATGTGGAGATTTAAACCATTCTCCTAGAAAGGAACCTTGCATGAACTTGAGTGTGGGAAAGTACTGTTGGAGATCTGGTTTCAACAGCTCAAATTCTGCATGACTAGATGGAGGGTGCCTCAAAATATCCAACGAAATCTACGGGTGAACTCCCACATCCAGCTAGAGCTTGACCATACCTTGGTGTGGTACATGTAGGGCGACAATTCAAACACCAAATCCCTTGAATACTACCCATCATTCAAGCAGATCTTTCAGAAACTGTCTCGATAAGCCAAAACAAAAATACCAGTACCAGCAGTAGCAAAGCTGATCGACTTCTTGATCGAACAACCACTCACAGACCAGGAAAAAGAGGAATACTATGAGCTCAACCTCTATATCAGCACATTTGTGTCAGAGGAGACACCGTTCAAACACATTGTTCGACTGCAGATAACCATCAAACCTATGACCGTAAAGAAGGAAGAACCCCAGATTACAAAGCCAAAGCCGCAGCCATAGCAGCAGATAACTTGTCTAGCTGCAAAAAGTGTCACCCTGACTCAAGATCCAGGGGGGAGATAGAGCCATAAAACACTGAGTATGCTGTTACAAAAGGAATTATTCAGAAATTATCTAAGGATATAGCAGCGGCCAGGAAGAAGCTCAAAACACAACAACAACAACAAGGTAAAGGTAAGCGCAAGCTTATCCTTGCCGAATCATCAGAAGATGAGGAGGAACTGGCAGCCATGGCCCTCAACATCATAGAGGATGCCACAGTAAATAAAGTACCCGTCAAAACCCAGTTCCAACGATTTGTCGATGTAGAAGCACAAGTAGATCGACCGAAGAAAGCAAATACTACGATGATGCATGAAAACATCGTCGATCTTGTCTCGACACCTCCACCCCCATCATCGACGAAAATAATTAAGGAACAAGCACTGACACCATAGTCAGTCAGCCCCCTTGACTTATGCAAAAGTGTGATTCCAGATGCTGTAAAAGCAAAATTCGATAGAGATAGGGACTTGCAGGCTTTCTTTGAGAAACTACTTGCATTGTTTACGTCAGCTCAGAAGATCTCTACAAAAGAACCTATCTTCATGTATGGAGGACACCAACCAAGACATGACACACATTCCACAATCATTGCAACCATCACGTCAACTTTTGAAAGAAATCTCGACAAGGAAGCTAATGTGATTGCACGTCGGTCCTCAATTATTGCACCGAACGTACCCGTACCCCAAGTCGACCTACCAGCCACTGCACCAACTAAAGGAGAAATTGTGGATGACATAAACTCACACCCTCAACCCGACAACCCACCACTTAACCATACTTCCCCCAAACCAATCACCCTCAACCATTCGCCAACTCCATCACCACCACCACCACCCCCTGACTCAGAAAAGGGCGCCCCACAAATGACTGCATCCACACAACCAGAGGTGGTAATTATCCCACCTCCCCAACCAGAGAAACCATCGGCCTCTAACCCACAAACCAAATATCCTACCTTGACTGTTGTAGGTACAGAGGAAGTAGATGAAGAAAATCATAAGAAGAGGAAGGAGAAATAGAAGAAGGAGCATCATTGAAAACCTTCAAAGGCCCAAATTAGATTGAAGGATGAAAGCTCCCTGACTGACACAGAGTTAGGAAAACTCCTCAAAACCCTAGAAAGTGAAGCAAAGACAAGGAGTGAGCAAAGAAATAAAGAACTCAAGGACAAAAATGAAGAACAGGTCGAGTTTCTCGACAAATGTAGGAATCTGGCCCAGTCCATCATGCTGGGCCCCATAGAGATCGACACAAACAAACCACTCAAAAGAGCGTATCACCTATTTGAGAACATGGTGTGGACACTCCAAGCTCAAATTCAGGAAAAAAAGGAGGAACAAAAAGAGGAAACTAACCGAATCCTAATGGTACAGCACACTACATTTTCTGAAGCCTATAAAGTATTGCAGGATCATATGGAGGAGTCTGTCGTAACTGAAGTAGTACTAAGAGACTGGCCTAATCACTATGGGTAGGCTTATCAGTAGAATCGATAGACTCAACAAGGGATTTAGGGTAACCTTATGTGATCTGTGAGATTACAACAGAGATAAAATCCCGTAAAAGCATGGTATCATTCTCTTGTTTTTCTATGGTCTTACTACCCTTTTCCTCTTCATCACTGTCCTCAGTCAATTTAGAATCCAAAAGCTGATTCATCACCAACATCATTGAATTTAACCATTGAGGACAATTTTTTTCAGATTGGGGTTGTTGGTGAAAAGTGAAAAAATTATCCATCCCTACCTTGGTCAGATTCATTGATGCTGAACCGTACGGAGGGGTCTTGAATTGGTTGTTATCTTCTCTTTTTCTGTAATAAGGCTTATAACCTTTCTGAGCTTCTTTTGCCTTCTCTAAGTCTATTATTCTATTGGAAAGCTTTTGCATCATCTTTAACATTCCCTCAAAATCATGTGATTGCTCCTGTTTAGGTTTAGACAACAATAAGGCTCTTTTCCTGAAAGTGTTTTCTCTAGATTGCTTGGGATAATCTTCTATACTTTCCTTTTTAGCCTCTACTCTTTATGCTTCTTCTTAAGTCTCTACTAACATAGGCTTAACTTGAGATTTTTTGAACATAGCTAAGTTAGGACCTAAAGCTGAGGTATAATACTCAATCATAACTTTATCAGAGGGCTTATTAGTTGTAGAGAAATTCTTGAGTTAAGAAGAAAATCTTTGAGTGAAACTGTGTACCTTTTCTTTCCTTTCTCTTTCTAAAGCGCCTAAACCTTTCATTAGTGTTGCATGCATCTTTTGGGCCACATACTTAATTCTAAAAATCCTTTCAAAGGTATCCCAATCTAGGATAGAGTTTGTAGGCAAACCAAAATACCATGATGGTGCTGCTCCTTTAAGGGTGTGTGGAAAAAGTATACAAACTACATCCTCATGTTCCCCAGCCCTTAATCCTTCTATTGCCAAATAGAAACTTTGCAAATGGTCATCTACTACAACCTTCTCACTTGGATCAAACATAGGTAGCATCTTCTCGAAAGCTTGAGGTAAGTCATGCAATGGAGGTGTTAAGCTCAGGGGTGATCTGGCTTTCCAAGCTGGTGGTGGATTTGGTGGGTTAGGTGGCTAGTTTGCATTTACACCTGCCATGAGTCTGGGTGGAGAGTGAGGAGGTGAAGGAACAGGGATCCACGCAGGAGAACAGTAAGGTGTGTTTGAGCCTACTTGATTCAAAGGATGAACAACCTCCTGTAATGCTACTTCTACTAACTCTTCCAAATCTCCAACCAACACTGAATCTTCCAAGATGGGATGATATTTCTTCTTGTATTCTCTTCAGGGTAAATCAGGGATAATGGGTAATCCTCCAATACTCTTTACATAAGCCCGCATGTGTCTTCTTAGATTATTTACTACTTGGTTGTCCACAACAAACAAATGTTCTCTGTTCTCTTCAGTATTTGGATCAAGAAATAGGTTGTTTCAAAACTATCACTGGTGGAGTTATTTCAAGGAAATGGATTTCCTCGGCCAGCCATGCACTGGTGGCCCTCCTTCTAGCACCAGAAATTATTGACGCCTGGAAATTCATAGGAAACAACAGCAAGGGATTCTCCCTAGTCAACGTTCCCAACTATCCCGTGACTGTTTGGTGTAGGGAATCTGTCCAGTTTGCGATCCGGCTACCGTAGGTCAAGTAACAAAAAAAAGGGTTTTTACCGGTTGTGGCCCGGTCCACCATATATATTTTTTTGTTTTTGACTTTAGTTATGATATGCAAGTGCATATCTAAGATGCATATTGATGAAGAATGCAAGGAGTGGTCACAATGTGATGCGCAGGTTCTTACCTCTCGTCTTAGACTCTCTCACATCTAAATCACACACAACTGGAAAAAACAAATGCTAACTAAGCTATCCCTAGGGAGAAAGATTATTAATTCATGAGAAATGTGATATTGTCCACATGTTAAGATAAATCACAGATAGTTATTCTTTAAATCAAAACACATAAACATGCATAAAGATATACACAACAAGATAGATCATCATCTTTTAAAACATCCATTACCCATAGTGGAAATTAACACAGAGTAAAGCAGAGAACATTCAAATAAGAACATAGGTTCAGAAAGTTAGAACGCTCTCACAGTTAATAAAACACAGCTGAAAATGAAATAGTTCCCCATCAACATTGTTCGTTTCATCACATTTGAACATTCCACACAACACTTTCTCCAACAAGCAAAAATTGTAATTTTATTATTGCAAAATGAATTAGTTCCCTTACAACAAGTATCTCACAAGTTTCTCTAGGAAAAATCCCCCTCCTCCTATCTAATTCTACTATATTTATACAACAAAACAAAATTATTGGGCTGCCCAAAAATGACTCTTGGGCTTCCCCAACGTTTCACCTCCCACACTTTTCTTCCATTAAGTGTTTCTAGAATTTACAACATATTACAATAGAACAAACAAATAAAGTGCTTATGAGGAGGGTCCCGCTTGACTATTCAAGAAATTTTTCCATGCTGAAGCCTCTGAGGCAATGCTTTCGAACATGGAAGGTTCTAAAAAATGAATGTTTATTTCAAATTTAGTGGCCTAATTTCTTATTACTTCTATCCTGGTTGTGCTCAAGCAAAGTTGGTCCTCTAGCAACTGCACACTAACCACAGAATGAGCTACTTCATTCCTCAGGGTCTGCTCATCTAAGGCTTTGATGTGTTGAATCCTTTGTTCATCTTCCTGGTATCTTCTTTGCAACATCTCCAAAAACAGGCTATGGTCTACAAAAGTGTCCATTCTCTGTTCAGCCTCAACCTGGAAACGATTATAAGTAATCAAAAGTCTCCTGAAGAACTCTGTACAAGCCCCCTTTGTCTTCTTGACAGCCTTCTCGAATTCTTCAGCTGTGTTTATGGAAAACTCCAGTAAATCATAGTCTTGCCTTATTCCTTGTTTATCTTTTGATGGAAGATCTACAGGGGTTTCCTCATTTGCTTCTAATCTTGCCATTCTTCCTATCATGACTTCTAAGATTTCTTGCAACCTGTATACAAAATATGAAGAGGTTTCCAAAATCTCTTCCAGCCAATTGTCTACAAGATCTTGCACCTTTCTTCCTCTATGGCTACTTGCAGCTAGTGCATCTTGCTCCTTTGTGCTAGAACATGCTCCTTGAAAGGCTGGAGATTGACTTGTTATTCCCTGGCCTCTTCTAGAGATGTTGTTAATTAGGTAACCTATTCTTTAAGCTCTGCATTTTTCCCTTGATATTGCCTCTCAGATTCCTCTAAGGTAGCTTTCTGTAGCTCCAACTCCCCTGTCTTACCTAGTAGTTGCTCCTTTTCTATGTGAAGAAGTTCACATACTATCTTCAACTCATCTTTTTTCTGTCCCCAACCCTTGACATTCCTACTGGAATTCCTCCAAACTTCCTTAGGCAGCCTCCAGAGATATCTTCTCTACTTGGAGGAACTGAAGCTTAGCTTTTAAATACTTTATTTCATGTTCTATGTCTTCAAATTTTCTTTTCAATCTACTACTTTCCTCCCTTTCTCTTATCAGGGTATCCTTTAGATGGGTAGCAGACTTCTTTGACTGTTCAAGATCAGTCATTATCTAATCTACATTGTCCTCAAAAGCATGGATCAATGCAACTCCAACTCTAATGGTGAATCTTGGATCTTTGTCTGTCCTATACACCATTGTTGTGTCATTTATCAGTTTACTCAACTGCCCCCCAGTCTCAACCTTCCTCTCATTCCTCTTTACTATTCTTTTCCTTTCCCTGTCATAAAATATCATGATGAAATCCGGTACCTCCTCTCCTTTCTTTTGCTCGAAAGGGATTAGTTTTAGGGTAGGGACAACAGCCTATCCTATTGTGCTGCAAGCGGCTACCTCAGGATCTTGAATATCAGGATTACCTAGGTCCTGAGCCTAAATGTCTACTGGATCGGAAGCTGATTGCTCTATTATTGACCCTGTCAGTTTTAATCGTTCTACTTCCTACTTCCTCAGTTTTTCATCCATTTTCCTTTTCTTTTCCTCTTCTTCACTCTGGGCATCCTCCTCTGCCTTTCTAGCCACTTCTTGTTCAGCTTTTCTCTTTTCTTCCTCCTCGCCTTTGAGCAATCTTTTGGCTTCCTGTGCTAATCTCCTAGAATCTTCATCTCTTTTTCTAGTTTCCTCTTCCTCCACTTTTTTCAGCTTGTCTTATCCTTTCCTACCTTTAGTGGTAATATTATTTTTAAATCTTCTTCTTAAGGTAGTTATGTTTTCTGCACTACAAAAAATGAATTCATCTTTATCCCAGTGGCTTGTGTACTCAAAATGTACATTTTCCTCCTTACAGTGCTCTACCACTTTATTCCGGGAATCGTTCCTGTGGAAATGTATTTCCCCAAAATTTATTTCCCCAATTCTTCTACAAATTCATCGCCTTTCTTGACTCTTGTGAAATTATAGCTCCCCAACTTGAATGGTAAGGGAGGATAGGTGGATTTCTTATGTTCAAATAGAAAAATTTTGATGCCATCTAAGAAGACTTGCCTAACTGCCTCTTTGTGTATTACATAGTCAGTGGCATATTTTGGCAGTAGTGAGGGTGCTCTGGAGCATCCATACATTCTAAAATACAATTCGTTTTCCATCAAGTAGTAATCTGCATATTCCTCTATAACCTGTAATGCTTCCTCCGACATGTAGTTGCACTCTTTTAAGAAAATCAATATATATAATGGCATAATGAAGTGTTCAGACACTTCTCTATAGTGACTATGGTATTTGTGTGCCCACAGTGGCTTGTAAGCTGAGTAGACTGATGTTCTCTCCCGATCCCAGATACACCTCAGGTTTGGGAAGGGTTGGTTGCACAGGATGCAATCAACTAGTATAGAGCTCATGTAGAAATCTTATTTATTCTGGGACACCCCTCCTAATGCTGAAGAAATGCAATATGAGATGCTATTTGATACAATGTTCGCCCAGTTGAACACTGTCCCTTGGGTTGCAACATAGAAGATGATAGGCACCCACCCCAACTTAAATATTTTACCGTCGGCCCTCCCAAAAATCCTGTTCAGCATCAGGGAAATGAACCTATAAGGGGTCCTCCAAGTGGCAGTATCATATTCCCATGATGGCCTAGTCCTAAAAATTTTGCCAGGTACCAACATTCTTTTTGTTGGAATATAATCCATTGGGATTATACGTTATTGTAAATATTAGGAATATGAAGAGACTCTCAGATGTGTGATCCCAAGAGTCATCATAGATGTATAAATAAAGGAATTCTATGGAGAAATAATAAGAATTCAGGAGTTATTCCACCCGACAGTGGTATCAGATCTCTATAACTCTTGCGCCTGCATGCCTTCCATTCTCCTACCAACTTCTCTGCTTGGCTCAAGCGTTTTAGTTTTTTCCATCTTGCATGCTTGCAGTTTGCATACTATCCTCAAGTCTGAATATCTGCATGCCATTGTACTATTTCAACTTGGAGATGCTTCTCCTCCGTTGTATTAGTGTTTGAGTCTGCCACTGACATAAACCCTAATTTTTGCGGGACGCCTTTTCATTCTTCATGATCCGTCTACTTTTTGGGGTTGTGTTAAAGTTGTATCAATAGGAACCCTAGCTCCTTGTGAAGTCTGTGTAAAAATATTGCTCGTAAGCCTGAAGCTGCTTGTCTCATCTTACTTGCAACTGTTCTGGTGAAACCTATGGGTGATATCTATCGCATGAAGACTGTTGGAGAAAAGCGTTAACTTGCCTCGTTCACTATCTTTGATGAGCAAGACTCCCACTTGTCTCATGTTTGAATGGTATTTCTTCATTCACAATGTGAAGAGACCACCACTTGTTGAAAACTGCTCCGTGAGATCCCCTCTTTCAGTTGTGTGAAGTGCCTGTAGTATTGCTGCAAATTCAAGGAGTTACTTGAGTTTGTAAGTTGTCTCAAGGAGCCGTGGCCTCTCATCTCACTGTGAGTTAAATCCATGACTCTATGTGACTTGGAAGATTCCATTCTTGGTGTGTGCCATATAAATGCTTGATACGTGAACTATTGCTAGCTACCTGGACTCTATCTGTAGAGCGTGGGCTCTTCTAATTGAGCGTGGACTGCATTTTTTTGAGAGAATGAACTATCTTCAGATAAACCTTTTCTTTGTGAAGACTAAGAGAATGAGGTGAAGATTCATGCCCTTAGTCAGCTGCATGGAGTTTGTAAACATTTTCATTCATGTTGCTGGTGTATATGATATATTGGAGACTCTATTGAATGATACATGATGCTATGTGAAAGAGCATCTACTTCTTGAAATGTTGCGCTTCTCTTTTCTGAAGCGATTCTCTTCCTTGTGAACTGCTGCAAAGTGAAACTGTGACTACATTGCCATAGAAGATTGTTGGTGTACATCTGTATTTTGAAGAGTGTTGCAGCGTTGACAAGAAGTCTGTGTTCTAATCTATTGAAGAAATACTACTTTTCTTTGACCTGCGACCTGCTCCTTTGCGTTGGTGAGAGATTGTTTTCTACTAGTTTGAAAGCCATTGAAAGCATATCTAAAGTTAGTATTGTAGGCTTGAGAGGATTAAGTTTGTATTTCAAAGTTTGTATGACAACAGCAAAGAAATTGACATTGTTGTAAAGCTTGAGGAAGGTGGCATAGACTTAGACCTACACCATTACTCTTTCTTCTTTTTATCCTATTGTTTTAGTTGGAAGATTCATCACAGAAGATGCAATCTATAGCATCTGTAGTTGGTGCCATTCTTACTGGAAAAGACACGTATACAGAATGGTGGAGGAAGATCAAATCTGCCTTGATCTACAATGACCTTTGGGACTGTATTTGTGAAGGCACCACAATAGAGACAGAAGCTAGAGGGCCCATAACCAGAGACCCAGGACCTCCAGAATCCGAGAAAGAGAAGGCCATTTGGAAAACAAAAGACAAGAAAGCTTTAGCAGTAATCACTACCACAGTCAGTGAAGAGGTGAGCCAGCATATATTGCCTGAAAAGTTATGTTTTGAAGCACTAAAAATGTTAAAAGATCTGTATGATTCACACTCTGAAAGGGAAGTTATTCAACTATTGCTAAAACTATTCAGTTTAGAAGTAAAAGACAATGATCCCATGTTAGTTACCTCTGAAATCAAAGCTATCATGCATAAGATTCAAGCCACTGGTATGAAACCAGATCTTCCCCTTGCAGCATTTGTAAAATCTTTGTATCCTTCTCACTCCAACTATCTTGATTCGTTGCAAGCAAGTGACAAGTTCAAATCACTGACATTTGACACCCTGGTAGAGAAGATCACTGACAGAGAGAAATATTTTGGTAAGAAGACAACCAAGCATTCCGGAGAATCACTTTGCTTTGCTCAAAAATCAAAGAACCACACCAAACACCAATCCAAAGATCATCCCAAAGGAGAAAGCAGTGAGAGAGGCAGAGGAATAAGAAACTTCAGAGGTAGAGGAGGTAGAAACAACTCTAGGAAAAGATCAGATTTGAAGTCCAAGCATTGTGGAAAGATTGGACACATAGTAGATCAGTGTTCGGCTTCGTGGGACTCCATCAAAGACAGACATAACCAGAAGAAAGATGACAATTAGAACCACGATGCTAGTAAATATTCATATTTTACTCATTGTATTGTTGCACATTGTAATCTTGGTATTAATGAAATGACTTCACTTTCATCTTACACAGATTGTTGGCTACTTGATACTGGTGCAACATCACACATGACTTTTAGAAAATACTGTTTTGAAGAACTTAATGAAACAATAAATGGCATAGTTTAATTTGCAGATAAGTCAAGTTTAAACCAAAGGGAATGGGCACCATTTGGTTGAAGATGCCTGGATTCCCTGATTTCTTGTTGAAGAATGTTCTGTATCTTCTAGAGTTGCAGAGAAGCCTACTGTCCTTGGTGCAGATTTGACAACAAGGCCATTCCATCCACATGTTTGATAGAATCGTAGAAATAAGAAATTCCTCTGACAACCAAGTCATCATGACTAGATACGAAGATGGGAAGCTGCTGAAGCTAAAGGGTTCATCTGCAAGGGTTCAAAACTATGCCTACCTCTCTCAGCATGGAGAAGGTAATTTGTCATCAAGTTTGTTGTGGCATGCAATATTTGGTCATCTGAATTATAACAGTATTCGTTTGTTGATAAAGAATGGTGTATTTGGTTTGCAAACCATTCCCAAAGAGAAGAGCAAATGTGATGCATGTATATTAGGGAAACATAGTAAGCTGCCATTCCATGAATCTAATTTCAGAGCAAGTAGGAAATTAGAATTAGTGCATTCTGATTTATGTGGCCCAATGCCAACTCCTTCTGCTAATGGGAATAAGTATTTTATGACCTTTGTTGATGACTACTCAATAATGTGCTAGATTTACTCATTAAAGACAAAATCAGAATAATTTCAAACATTCAAGGAATTTCATGCATGCATTGATAGAAAAACAAGAACAATCTAAAATTGGTACACTTCGTACTGACAATGGGAAAGAATACACTTCAAATGCGTTTGAAGATTATCTTCGCCAACATGGAATTGCACATCAGACTACAGTTCCCTACAATCCTCAACAAAACAGTGTAGCAGAAAGAATGAACAGAACCATAATGAATATGGTACGCTCAATGATGTTTTTTAAGAATGTAAAACTAATGTTTTGGGGTGATGCAGTGAAATTTGCAGCCTATTTGAGAAACAAAAGTCCCTCAAATGCTCTTGATAACAATACTCCACATGAAATGTGGTTTGGCCATCTCCCTTAAGTCAAGCATCTCAGAGTTTTTGGTTACACTTGTTATGCCTTGATTCCAAAGGAGCAAAGAAACAAGCTTGGTGCTCGAAGAAGAAAATGCATTTTCCCGGGGTACGAAGAAAACTCCAAGGCATACCGTTTGTAAGATGAGGTAAACAAGAAGTTTGTTATTTCCATAGATGTCATTTTTCTTGAGACTAATAAAAATGACCAGTCCATTGAGAGACAACTTGATCGTTTGGAAAAATATCCTCATCCAAATAAATATTTTGAAAATGAATATGAAATTCCAAACCTTGAAGGGGGGATTCCTATTCTGGATCAACCTTTGGAATCTCCATATGAAGCACCAACTCCCCCGCATGAAGAAGTTCCTGCTACTTCACCTAAACTAGAGATTCAACTGGATGATGTGATTGAGAGAATTGGAAGACTCAACCTTGAAGGAAATGAAGCACCACCAGTTGATCAACCAAGACCATCACGGAAGATTCTTAAATGGGCCATAAAGACACTTTAAAGTGTCCATCCGGATGAAGTTGGAAAGACGAGAATGAGAAGTTCAAAAAGACATGAAGATGGAGGAGAAGCAGATAATTCAAGTGATGACATGGATGTATCATTTGATTGTGAATTTAATTTATCTACTAACTTTGAACTAACTTTCTTTGAAGAATATTCTACTCGAGTTGAGTGGAAATAAGCTATGCAGAATGAGTATGGTGCACTCATGAAGAATGGAACTTGTAAGTTGGTTGACCCTCCAGTTGGAACCAAACCAATTGGCTGCAAGTGGGTGTACAAGAACAAATACAGATTAGATGGCTCACTTGACAAGCACAAAGCGAGGCTTGTAGTAAAAGGCTATGCATAGAAGGAAGGAATTGGCTATGAAGAAACTTTTCTCCTACAGCAAAATGGGCTAACATCCATACCTTACTCTCTTTAGATGCTCAGAATGGGTGGAAAGTTCATCAGATAGATGTGAAGACTGCTTTCTTGAATGGAGACTTGAAAGAGAATGTCTCCATGTCTCAGCCAGAAGGCTTTGTTGTGAAAGGAAAAGAATAAAAGGTATGCAAGCTTGTCAAATCCTTGTATGTCCTAAAACAAGCGCCTTGCACATGGTATGAAAAATTAACCGAGCATCTTTTGAAGGTAAATTTCAAAAATTTTGATCTTGGTGATGCAACACTGTTTATAAAGAAAGTTGGAAGATCTGTTGTGTATCTTGTGGTGTACGTAGATGATATTTTGATGATAGGGAACAATGAGAGCTATATAGCATCCATAAAGAAATATTTGAAAAAGATCTTTGAAATGACAAATATGGGACATCTCCACTATTACCTAGGAATTGAAGTCACTCAACATCCTAAGTACATATTCCTATCTCAGAAAAAATATGTTGGAGAAATACTAGACAAATTTTACATGACAGAATGCAACCCTATCTCTACTCCAATGGAACAGAAAATGAAGCTCACATCAAGCGAAGGAAAAGAATTTGAGGATGCAACCAAGTATTGAAAACTTGTAGGAAGACTTATCTACCTTACAACAACTAGACCAGACATTTCTTATGTTGTTGGCATACTTTCAAGGTTCATGCATAAACCTTGTGAAGGACACTGGTCAGCTGCAAAAAGAGTTCTAAGATACTTGAAGGGGACTCAAGACGTTGGACTCAAGTACTCTAAGGTGGATGACTTCAAACTTATTGGGTACTCAGATTCAGATTTTGATGGCAATAAGGAGACATGAGTATCAAATTCTGGATACATTATGAGTCTTGGATTAGCAGCTGTCTCATGGAGATCATGCAAACAGTCAGTTTCGACAGATTCAACAATAGAAGCAGAATATGTGGCTGCAGCTGAAGCAACGAAAGAAATAGTATGGCTTAGGAAGATAGTTGAAGATTGGAAAGAAAACCAAGAGAAATACACTCCATTATTGATCGACAATACTTCTGCAATCAAGCTGGCTAAGAATCCTAGATTCCATGATCGAACCAAACACATCAACACAAAGTATCATTTGATTCGACATCATGTAGAGAACAAGACAGTCCATCTTCGACATTGTTCCATAAATGATCAAGTTGTAGACATTTCACCAAAGCGCTTGGACGAGAAAAGTTTTAAAGATTCAGAAACATGCTCAGACTTACTAACACCCCTTCGGATTAAGGGGGGGATTGTTGGAATATAATCCGTCGGGATTATACGTTATTGTAAATATTAGGAATATGAAGAGACTCTTGGATGTGTGACCCCAAGAGTTATCGTATATGTATAAATAAAGGCATTCTATGGAGAAATAATAAGAATTCGGGAGTTATTCCACCTGACACCTCTCAATGTCTTGACTAATTCCAGATTGATTGTCTTCAGCCAGTCCTTAGTCAAGTACACTTGTGCTTCTGGTAAGTCGTAGGCCAGTGATGCGTACCCAAGGCTATAAACAGCATAAACCTGTTTATCAACATTTTCCAAAATCATGGTGGTTACATCTTCCCTGGGAAGAATCCATCCAATCACCTCTGAGAATGGGAAAAGCTCAATTCTAGTAGCAACTCTCATCAACGTAGATCTCTCTATATTTGCATATATGGTATCCTGCTCAAAACCTGTGTCAGGTACCTCACAATGCATTATTAGTTTGTAGACTTCCCCCCATTTGTATTTAGGTTCCATACCCATTATGCACTTGGTATCTTCGTAAGTGTATTCAACTTTGGTGACAATTTCAACCTCGGGTTCCTCTTCTACTACAGGATCCTTTTTCTTCTGTCGTTTAAACATCTCGAATTCTGAAGAATTTCCCTGTCATACACAAAATCCTTTAGGTTCTGTTGGGCCCTTCCTAGGTAACATTAAAAAATGGATACAAATTGTATGAGCATTTTACCTCGTTTAGGCTAAACATGATTACAGCTATGAAAATAAACAAACAATACTCAAAACTAAGTGTTCCTGTGCAAAACCAATCTACCAAAAGAGCTAAAACCAGCACATAACTAAATATTTGCATAATCAACTCATAATATCATGGCCTTTCTAAAGCAAAGAATATCCCCCCCCTCCCATTAAGGAGAAAATAGTTTCAAATCCCCCTCTCGATGTTATGAACTAAAACATTCCATGGAACATATGATGCCTAATCTCAAGTGCAAGATAGTGCACTTAACTTGATTTATGCTTGAGGTAGGTGTTAATGATGGATAGAAAATGGCTGAACCAATAGAAAATAAGGTGATGGGGAGGTGCCTCTAAACATCTTCTACATTTGACTTGGACGTGGAAAATAAGAGGACACTGCTTCTTGCAAAAATCACTTGCATCAAAATCCATATGGATAATGCATTCTGACCCCTAAATTGGTCTGAGGTTCATATTCGAGTTTAACAATCTCATCCTAAGCAGGGCGTCACATCAACATTGCGACCCTGGTTCACAAAAACAAGGGCGACTATACTGTGGAACAAAAACCTCGGCACATTTGAAGTAAACAAGAAAACTCCCTTCCAGATGGCCAAACATAGACTGGGGGAAACTAGTGTGGACAACATAACGACTGTCTGCACCGGTTACCCAAATAGTCAAGTGCAGGTTTCAAACTCATAACAGCCGCGGACTTAATCCTCAAGCAAATAGAACCCCCACCAGGAAACAATACCGTCTATAGATTATATATGTGCTGACATAGAAACTAGGCATCTACTAACCACAGAGGCAACGAACTGACCAAGGGAAAAAAAACTTAGTTTGACCATTCAAACGAAAAAGATAGAATGAGAATCAAGTCCTACCTAGCAATGTGCTGTGCAACCGGTCGAGACAAAACCGCAAACCACCACGGCGGAGCCACCTAGCAACAAGGTACTGACAATGAGTACATGGTTCTGCTCGAGATGATAATGATATCATGGGAAAAATACAACAATAAAATAATAAACCCGAACCCCAAAATATACACGCCTCGGTCAACACATAATCGTCGAGAAAAATAAGATTATCAGGTGGAAAAACAACTACGGGGTCAGCGATCCTGTCAGTAGCATCTCCGCAATGGCGGATGATGAAATGGCTAGGAGAGCTGCAATGGCATCAGAAGAGAAACAAATAAAAACTTGCATCAGAGCTCACAAGACTAAGGCCTTGGATCAATAGATAGTTAAAAAGCCGCAACGGTGGAAACCATAAAGGCACCGATTTCCGCAAACCAATCAAAATTGGGGGGAAAAAATAAACATGAATTCCGTGAAAACCAAACATCGGTCAAGTGGAAAACAAATAAAATACATCGAAGGGATAGTGCTTTCCAAAGCCGCAATGGCGGAAGCTGAAAGCCTAAGGATCTTTGAATTAAAACGGTGGGAATCGAAAGAAGAAAATGCAACCATCCGGAAGCTTGGAAATACCTTCCCCGCAATGGCAGAAAATGTAGTGACACATGTTCCGATGGGATCTTAATATAGCCGCCAAAAAATAAAGCGCATCGAAAACCAATAACCCTTGAATTGGACTTGATGTCCTATTCTTCTCTGCAACGGCAGGTGTGTAGTTAACTGCACTCCCAACTCAATAGTCTAAAACACTTCCAATGGCAAGGAAAAATCAATACAATCCGTGAAACATTGCTGGCATAAAATCCAATCTTGAGTAAAAATCAAACAAAGCCAAGGAGCTGAGCAAAATGAAAGAAAAGGATGGTCCCAAAAATTTTTAAATTTTGGGAAGATGTTGCAGCTACAACAAGTGCCATGCTGTTAAAAGGAAAACTAGATCTAGCTAGATTTTCATCATGATGTATTGTATGTGATAACAATGTGGCTTTTCCGATTACATCTCCGATAACAATGTGGCTGCGCTAGATGGAAAACTACCTTATGAAAGATAACCTACATTAGTTTACTCACTGTGCAATGTTTTAAGAAGGAAAACTAACTCTAGCTAGATTTTCATCTTGGTGCATTTGTGATTGATGATAATGTGGTTGTGCTATATGGAAAACTACATTATGAATGCTCACACACATTAGATTTCTCTCAGTGTGCAATGATTTAAGAATGAAAGTTAACTCCAGCTAGATTTTCAACATGGTGCATTGTGATTGATGACAATGTGGTTGTGCTAGATGGAAAACTACATTATGAATGCTAACATACATTAGATTTCTCTCACTGTGCAATGATTTAAGGACGAAAGTTAACTCCAGCTAGATTTTCAACACGGTGCAATGTGTTTGATGACAATGTGGTTGTGTTACATGGAAAACTACCTTATGAAAGATAACACATATTAGCTTTCACTTATCGTGCCATGTTGTTAAAAGAAAAGATAACTCTGACTAGATTTACATCTTGGTGTAATGTATTTGATGACAATGTAGTTGGGTTAGATGAAAAAATACTTAATGCAAGCTAACATACATTAGCTTTACCCACTATGAAATGTTTTAAAAACGAATGCTAACTCTAGCTACATTTTAATCATGGTGCATTATGATTGATGACAATGTGATTGTGCTAGATGAAAAACTACATTATGAAAGCTAACACAAATTACGTTTCACTCATCATGCAATGATTTAAGGATGAAATGTAACTCTAGCTATAATTCCATCACGGAGCAATGAGATTGATGACGATGTGGTTGTGTTAGATGAAAAACTACCTTATGGAAGCCAACACACATTAGCTTTCACTCATTGTGCCATGTTGTTAGAAGGAAAGCTAACTCCAAGTAGATTTTTATCATTATGTAATGTATTTGATGACAATGTGGCTATGTTAGATGAAAAAATACCTTACGAAAGTTAACGCACATTAGCTATTACTCACCGTGCAATGTTTCAAGAACAAAAGCTAAATCTAGCAAGATTTTGAACATAGTGCATTTTGATTGATGACAATTTGACTGTGTTAAATGGAAAACTAGATTATGAAAGTGAACACACATTATATTTCACTCTCCGTGCAACGATTTAAGTTTGAAATCTAACTCCAGCTAGATTTCCATCACAGTGCAATGTGACAATGTGATTGTGTTAGATAGAAAACTAATACGGCTATGTTGTTAGGAGAAAAACTAACTCCAACTAGATTTTCATCATTGCGTAATGTATTTGATGACAATGTGGTTGTGTTAGATGAAAAACTAACTTATGAAAGCTAACAACAACTAGATTTCCATCATGGTGCACTGTGATTGATGACAACTTGGTTGTGCTAGATGGAAACTATATTATGAAAGCTAACACATTAGATTTCAATCATCATGCAATGATTTAAGGACTAAAGCTGATTTTAGCTAGATCTTCGTCATGGTGTTGTGTATTTGATGACAATGTGACTCTTTTAGATAGAAAACTACCTTATGAATTCTAACACATTAACTTTCACTCACCATGCAATGTTTTAAAAACAAAATCTAACACTAACTAGATTTCCATCTTGGCGCAATGAGCTAACGCACATTAGCTTCCATTCACCGTACAATGATTAACACTGAAAGCTAACACATTGTTAAAAGGAAAGGTAATTATAGCTAGATTTCCATCATCATGTTATGTATTTGATGAAAAAGTGATTGTTTTAGATAGAAAGCTACATTTCGAAAACTAACACACATTAACTTTCACTCATCCGTGCAATGTTTAAAAAAAAAAAGCTAACTCTAGCTAGCTTTCCGTCAAGGTGCAATGAACCAACATACATTAGCTTTCACTCATCATGCCATGTTTTTAGAAGGAAAGCTAACTCCAGCTAGATTTTCATCATGGTGTAACGTATTTGAGGACAATATGACCGTGTTAAATGGAAAACTAATTTATGACAGCTAACACACATTATATTTTACTCATTGTGCAATGTCTTAATAACAAAAGATAACTCCAACTATATTTCCATCATGGTGAATTGTGATTGATGACAATGTGGTTGTGCTAGATGAAAAAATACATTATGAAAGCTAACACACATTAGATTTCACTCACCATGCAATGAGTTAAGGATGAAAGCTAATTCCAACTAGATATCCATTGTGGTACAATGTGATTGATGACAATGTGGTTGTGGTAAATGAAAAACTACCTTATGAAAGCTAACACACATTAGCTTTATCTTATCATGACATGTTAAAATGAATGATAGCTCCAACTATATTTCCATCATGGTGTGATATATTTGATGACAATGTGGTTGTTTTAGATAGAAAGCTACCTTATGAAAACTAACACACATCAACTTTCACTCATCGTGCAATGCTTTAAGAATGAAAGCCAACTCTAGCTACATTTTCATCATGGTGCAATGTGATTGATGTCAACGTGATTGTGTTATATTTAAAACTGTATTATGAAAAACTAACACACATTACCTTTTACTCACGGTGCAATGTTTTAAGAATGAAACTTAATTGTAACTAGATTTCCATCATGGTGCTATGTAATTGATGACAATATGGTTGTGTCAGATGAAAAAATAATTGATGACAGTGTGGTTGTGTCAGATGAAAAACTAATTGATGACAATGTGGTTGTGTTAGATGAAAAACTACCTTATGAAAAGTAACACACTTTAGCTTTCACTAACCGTGCAATGTTTTAAGAACGAAAACTAACTCCAGCTAGATTTCCATCATAGTACAATGTGATTGATGACAATGTAGTTGTGTTAGATGAAAAAATTACTTATGAAAGCAATCGCATGTTAGGTTTCACTTACCATGACATGTTGTTAGAAGGAAGCTAACTTCATTATATTTTCATTATGGTGTAACATATTTGATAACAATGTGGTTGTGTTAGATAGAAAACTACCATATTAAAACTAACACAAATTAGCTTTTAGCCACCATGCAATGTTTTATGAATGAAAGCTAACTACAGCTATATTTCCATCATGGTGTAATGTGATTGATGATAGTCTGATTTTGTTAAATGAAAAACTACATTATGAAAACTAACACAGCTATATTTCCATCATGGTGTAATGTGATTGACGACAATGTGATTTTGTTAGATGAAAAACTACATTATGAAAACTAACACAACTAGATTTCCATCATGGTGTAATGTGATTGATGACAATGTGATTTTCTTAGATGAAAAACTACATTATGAAAACTAACACAACTAGATTTCCATCATGGTGTAATGTGATTGATGACAATGTGATTTTGTTAGATGAAAAACTACATTATTAAAACTAACACACATTAACTTTCATTCAACGTGCAAGATTTTAAGAACAGAAGCTAACTCTAGCTATACTTCCAGCACATTCATACACATACATCAATAATATAAGTCCCATGTCCAAAGTCAAATAGGAATTTGGTGGTTTTATTGGATTTGATATCTATCATTCTCTAATAGTTCTTGGATCTCTTATTGTTATCTCTTCATATATATTTTGTGTAATTTATATGTAAATTCCTTTTTGCTAGCATGCAGAAGATGTAGGGGAACAATGTTTCATGGCATACAAAAGGGCTACCCTATTGTTTTGAATTATTGCAACTATATTACTTTTTTGAACATACACTTCATATGGCTTAACCGTAATTACAAACTACAATTCAAATGTGTTACAGAAATTGGGAGGAGTTACAATGGAAAATATAATTTTGATAAGAGGAGACTATGTTGACCTCCTAATTAATGGTCAAGTTGTTGGACTAGGAAGGGTTGAATCTACAGAGAATACAACTCATTATGGTGGACAAAGGCTTAATGTAGGATATGTTATGGTTTTGATAATTGATGTCATTGAACCACATTTGATTGTGGAATATCTTGATGAAGGGGACTTACATCCATGGAAGATCATATATTTGAGGCATAACAAAGGTAAATTAAAATATTGAAGCACCTGTTAATTGTTTTTGATAGTACATTGCTTGTTTTTTTTTAGCAAATACTAAGTTTGTTTAATTTGTTGTGTAGGTGCAAATGTCTCTTCTACATTTTCTATTGGATACAAGGTAGATCCTTTGTAATGTGGATTGAAGGTGGGTGAAGGCTCCATATTCAATACAGAGATTGGTCATAAGGTGCATGGTAGGATGGTGAAAAAGGGATCCATAGTGGTTAACATTGAGAAAGTGTTAAAACATGATGCTCTTTTGCCACATCCAACAGGATTTGATAATACACTAGGGGGTGCATTGGGATCTTATGAGATTTGGCCAGAATCAGATTTGGAACCTCATTGTCATGATCATCCAGTAAATACTCCCCAAGATAGGCTTACATTCACATGTAAAAATGTTTCTCTTACACATGAATGCACAGGAATAAGCATGCGCATTGCCAAAGGGATCATAGTTAATGTCTGTGAGGATGACATGGTTGAGAGTGAAATGTTAGGTGAAAAGGAATTCAGTGTTTTTGTGGAAGACATAGATAGAAATTGTGAAATATGTATGATTGGGGACAAGTCTATACATTGTTTGGTTAGATGGCCAATAAATAAGTTGGTGGACAATGAAGGGGAGATTTTAAGGGTGAATGAAAATTTCAAGGAGGCACAAAAGGAAATGGTGGTATGGGATCTTATAAAGGACACAAGTCCCTTAAACACATGGGATGATGATCTTTATAATGAAAAATACCTATACTCAATTGCTATGCACGCAACGAGGCCATATAAAAGGATTAAATGAGTTGTGGCTACAAAAAAGGTTGGAAACTTTCAAATACAAAGAGATGAAGAGAAATAAATCCGACTTTTGGTAGTGGATGAATGTTGCAAACAAGATTGTCTTGAACATGTAGATAGGAAAGCCATTGCAATTTCTAGAAGGGGTATGAAACTATTTAAAAAAATGACATTAGGGAATTTGTCTTGAATTCACTCCTTTCCAACACAATCATGTCAAAGAGCCATGGCCATGGACTACCTCCTACTATTAGGAAAGTGAAAGACATGAGGTTTAATAGAGATATTATTTGTAAGAAATCATGGTAAACGATACATAATATTCCTCAAAGCACCTTCTATACTTACCAACATAATTTCCAACAAGGACATGTCAAAGGAATTCATGGTAACACCAACAAATGCAAACCACGTGCACATACTATGGCAGCCATAGAAATATTGGACAAAATTGTAATGGATAATTCAGACTTTTCACTGAACCAAACACAACAAGTTGAAGAAGATGGAACATCTGCTCCTTTAAGATTGCTGCCATCAACGTACACCCAAAGTTATTTGTTAAAAGAGATCAAACAGGCTCTTCAAGAGCTAAATTTTCCATCAATATCACAACCAACAATGAGCAAGATTTGGAATACTCATTTTCCAGAAGTGGCATTCTCAAAGAACACTAATTTTAGTAAATGTAGTGAATGTATCATGTTGAAAGCACAGTTGAAGACAACGACTACAAAAGAGATGGAAGAAAAGGCATGAGCTAGACTGAAGAAACATAGCAATATTGTTATGTGTGGAAGATATTGCTACTATGCCCACAAAATTATGTCAAAGCAGTATCCAAAGGAATACTTGAGCATTATCCATGATAAAATGGTCAAAATAAAGACTTCAATCCCAATATTATGTGTCAAATCAAAATCTGTTGCAGGAACAAACTTGGGTTTGTCGTTGACAGGTATGCTAACACATGGGCATAGCACAGGAGGTTTTGGTCATTTTTCCCTACCATTTGTACACATGGGATCACAATTCACCATTAAATCTCTTGCAAAGTGCTTGAGGGACCTTGAAGACCCACACCTTGATATGTATGGTGATTTGCTTTATGAGAGTGGAAGTTCAAGAAACACACTTTCAAATGAATTACTTCAAAACTCTATTTACTCAAAATGTAGAGTGTACAAGGATGATTTCCTATCTTTAAATGGAAGCTCAACAAATAAAAACCTTGATTTTAAACCTCTTCCTCCACATTTGTTGTTACAGTTGGACAATACAGCTAGTGATAATAAGAATTGTTATGTTTTCATGTTTTTATCACTATTAAGTGCACTTGGTATCTTCATCACTATTGAGGTTGGGTTCTTGATTGTGGGGCACACCCATGAAGACCTAGATGGAATCTATGGAAGAATGTATTCCAAATTGAAAAGTAAAGATATATATTCTTTACCTGAGATGAAGGATACATACCACACAATAGAAGAAAAAAGGGTGTTTCCACCTAAACTTATTGACAAAGTGTATGACTTCAAAAATTTTCTCAATGGGTACATCAAGGAGGGGAAAAATGCACTAGTTGGACATCTTAATGTCCAGTACTTTCGATTCCTTGTACTCAATTATGTTCCAGTTATGGGGTATAAAGAATCCATCATAGACATTGAGTGGTCAGAACCAGTGGAGTTGTGGAATATAGATGATGAAGGCTGACCTATATTGCCCACAAGGAAGCCATATTTCTTGCATCCCAAAGACAATGATGCATATTTAAAAGAACTAAGGGAAGGAATAACATCATACATAAAAATGTGGAAAGAGACTATTGGCAATGAGAATTCACCAATTGTTATAGTGGAATGGAATGAAAAACTAGATTATTGGAAAAGAGTTCTTGATGCATTAGATGGAATCTACAATGACCATACACCCTTGGATGAAAATGATTCTTCTTCTGATGATTTTAGGCCAAAGATGAGGAAAAATGTTAACGTTGATGGTAACGCACTCCATGCAATATCAAGTATTATGGCTGGGGATTTTGATAATGTGATAGATGAACCGGTATATGTTGGACCCAAGTGCAACAAGCCAAATCCAACATTCGATCCTGGAATTGATGTTGAGAAAGGAAATATGTTGCTTTTTAGATCAGGAAATGAGGATGAAGGAGAGATGATTTGGATGGCAAAAGCCACCTCAGATATCTTCCAAGATGATGACAACGAGACCCTTCATGTAAAGATTGATTAGTGGCAACCTAGCTCAGGGAAATACAAGGGAAAAGTTTTAGAACAATATTGGGTACCAAATCCTGATGACACAGAACTTGGATCTATTCAAATTAATACCATAATTTGAGCATGGATGCCAACGATAGAATATTGCAAGAAGACAAAAATAAATAAATGTGGTGTACAAGCTGTACTTGATCCGCTTGAGCGGATATAAGGAGATTAGGTGGAGGTGATACATGAATGTAACTTTGCTTTTTGAATTACTTTTAGTATACATGAAGAAACATTTTTCAATGTTTGTACTATAATAAATACTCTTTGAAAGCTACTTTTTGAGGAATTTTATATTATTTACTGCATATATGAAATTTCACTTCAAGTTCAATGTTAATTTATGTGATGATCCTTTATGCAAATTAGATAATACATTCAAATTTTAACTTTTCAATTTGTCTTTTAGATCAACACAACATATCACTATATCAAATGTGCATAATTATATTTATTAATGCATGTATAAAATCCTTTCCTTATTTATTATTAGCTTTTGCTCACTCTCTTCAATACTACTTTGAGCTTTTCATTTTGTTCCCCTAATGATTGGTGGAGTTTCCACTTGAAACATAGGGACGTTTCAATACACACAATTTAATTCCATAAACTCTCTTTGTCATTATGATTAACTATAGAAATCTTCATCCTGAAGCTGTACTTGATATGCTTGAGAAAATATAAGGATATTAGGTGGAGATGATTCATGAATGTAATTTTTCTTTTTGAATGACTAATTAATATACATGAAGAAAAATTTGTCAATGTTTGTAGTATATCAAATATTCTCTTCAAACTACCTTTGAGGAATTGTATATTATTTGCTACATATATGAAAATTTTGGTTCAACTTCAATTTTAATTCATGTGATGATAGTTTATGTGAATGCACCTTAAAATATCTTATAGAAATGCTTTGTGAATAAATGTAAGGCACTTGCAATAAGGTTTGAAATGAGTTTTTCTATTATTCGTTATTATAGTTGATAAACAATTTATTGTACTAATATGTTGCATTCAAATTCATAATTATATTTTCTCGTGTAGACTTTAAAGTGGTGCCAACTTTGTACTGGTATCCTAACTTATACTCAATAAATAAAATACTAACATTTTGACCGTGCAGGTTTTATCAGTTTGTCATCATTGTGATTGATTTTCTGGATTAAACTGTGTGAACATTTTTCAGACCAACGTTTTGAGTGGAAACTCCACCCATGTTTGTTACGGGAACCATGAAAAATTCATTGTGGACTGAAAATATTTCACATAACTTAATCCAGAAAATCAATTATTAAGTGATAACATCATGAAAGCTTTAATTCATGTTATACATTATCATCAAATACATTGCATTATAAAGACAGTTTAATCCATGTGAGATTTAATACTGATCATAATGCACTGCATGTAATATAAGTATTATGGATCAAGAATTTGATAATGTGACGGATGAACTGGTATATGTTGGACCCAAGTGCAACAAGCTAAAGACAAGATTCAATCCTATGATTGAATTTGAGAAAGTAAAGGTGTTGGTAGTTAGATCATGAACTAAGGATGAAGAAGAAACGATTTGGATGGCAAAAACCACCTCATATATCTTCCAGAATGATGAAAGTGAGACTCTTCATGTAAAGGTTGATTGATGGAAACCTAGTTCAGGGAAATACAAAGGAAAATTTTAGAACAATATTGGGTACCAAACCTTGATGACACATGACTTGGATCTATTCCAGTTAATAACATAGTTTGGGCATGGATGCAAAAGAAAGAACATTGTAGGAAAACAACGATAAATAAATGTGGTGTACAAGTTGTAATTGATTTGCTTGACTGAATATAAGGAGATTATGTGGAGATGATTCATGAATGTAATTTTATCTTTGACCTAGTTATTAATATACAAGAACAAACACTTTTAAATGTTTGTTGTCTATCAAATATTATCTTCAAGCCTTTTTTTGAGGAATTTTATATTATTTACTAATATGAAAATTTTGGTTCAACTTCTATGTTAATTCATGTGATGGTAATTTATGTGAATTAGATAACACCATTCAATTTTTAAGTTTTCAATTTTTTTTTACATAAACTCAACATGTCACTATATCAAATGTGCATAATGATATTCAATAATGAACCTCAAAACATCTTCTAGACTTCCTCTCTGAATAAAACATCATTTTTCTTTGTCACAGAGGATTAGAAATGTGTAATCTAGGTGTTAACACAGTCCCTCTCCCCTCATGTTGTAAAGGGTGCTAGCTCAATGGAAGAGCACCTGCATTCCAAGCAGGACGATGGTGGTTTGATTCCTCTATGCCCTAACATAAATTAATACATGATTTAAATCTTATTGATAATATAAATATTGTAAGATATATATGTTTTCAATAAAAATATGCTCTTTTCAATTAAACACATTGTTCAAATACTTCATAAATAAATAATGAACACTTGCAATAATTGGTTAAGTTGGTTTTGCCCCTTTCCTATTGTATATTAAAAAAATCAAACTCTACTACACTAATGCTATTCTAGTTCATAATTAATTTTGATCGTTAAAATAAATAATATTAACAAATAAGGGAGGCTTTACTAACATCAATATCATTAAATAAATTTATAGGTAAGAAATTTCTCACATTAATCTATAATTCATAAAGTAAACATTCATCAACTTAGTTTTTAATACACTACCACTACCACTACCAACAACAATAATAATAAATTATGTTGCTATTTTTAATTCATAATTTATTTTAATCATTACAAAGGTAAAACTTAGACTTTAAAGTCATAAAATATTTTCATGTTTTGATTATAAGTAGTGCGAACTTCCAAAAATAAAACAACATACTCAACAAAGACACAAATAATTACTACGACAATATTTCTAATTGTTGTAGTAACAAATACAATGTTGGTATTATGTCATAAAATAATTAAATCAACTTAACATTAAATAGAAACTATAAATAATATTACTAGACATTATCTAAGGATTCAAAGTCTATGACTTTCCTCATTTTGAAAGAACTCAATCTAGCAGAAGTTCTAAATTCTAGATCCACTAAATAATTACAAATTTAATGAAATGTGAGTTGAATCCTCTAGTCAAAAGTCTTGACTTACTTCCATTGGAAACATGTTTTATCTTTTACATCCACTTGGAATACACCACACTCTTGCTTTCTGGTTTGGGTATTATATCCTGAAGACTATTATGGTATCCTTCCATCATTGCTTCTACCTTGACTTCATCCTTTCAGTTCATCAACATATCCCAGTCTTTCGCATTCAACCTTGAAGTTTGGAACCCACTTTACTCTTGGTAACTCCTTATTCCATATGTAAGTTGTCCATCCTATCATATGATGTCGAACTTAGAGATCTTCTGTAGTCACTCCCCCTAAAGCAGAGCATCATCCTCCCTCTGAATTATGTACTAGAGTAACACGAAGCATCCTTTTCTACTATGTATCCATCTCAGTTTACTAGATACCAAGATCCCTTTATCTTTAACTTTGTTGAAAAGTTCCTCTTGCACCCAACTGTGATCTTGTTGTCTTTTATAGGTTTCCATATTCAAACTTGTAGAAAAGGTTAAGATATTCATCACTCTAGGTGATCTTTCAAGCTCATGGATGTTCTTATCTATGGGTTTCTTTTGAGCTCGTACAAATTCTATTATGTACAGGTGGTTCTTTTCTCGATACATACTTCTACTAGAGAAGTGTGTCTCATCAATAGAGTATGTCATGCCATAGTCTATTCTTTTTTAGACAAACCCCGATCCTTTCTTTGTATACTTGTTTATGTAGATCCATATAAAATACACTACAACTTCCCTTCGGGTCTTGGAATCATATCCTAGACATCATTCCCCATGATCAACTGTTACTCTTTGATCATAGCTTATTCCATAACTTGAAGGATTTGCATCAATGATGTCACCCAACTATGTCACAAAACTAAAATGTTTCTGAGGATTCTTACTTTGGTTTGGAAGTCCTGCCATAATTTTCTTCATCTTGATTTGTCTCTCATGCCCAATATAGTATTCATATCTCAAGGTGGATATACCTCTCTCCTATATTCTTGTTAAGCTCTTTCTTCCATCATGGTGTCTCTGATCTTGGAAGCTTCAAGTTCATGTTTACTGGACTGACTCTTGAATTGAAATCACTTGTTCTTGGGAACAAGTCTCATCCTCCTTTTCTCATAGGTGGTTGTACATGACCTTTCCCACAAATCAAATGCACTAGTTCCATGGTTATAACCATTTCATAAGACATGAATAATGACAAATTCTTATGCGTCATGCAACTATTTTAGCCAATACAATATTCATCCATATATCATGGAAACTTTCCAGATTCCTTCCATCTCTACCATAACATCATTGATATTTTGTACTAATACAATATGTCAGCAAAGATGTTTCATTCTATATAAGTAGAAATGGAGAGTTGTAAAGAACCATGGGCTACTTACCCATAACATGCACATTAGTAGTATATTGTCATTAATGCAAACATTATATCATGCATAATACACAACATATACATGAAAGACAATTCAAATACTTATATTTGTTTGTCTGGAAGACTCATTATTTTTCTTTATCTTCATATCCTTCTGGATCTGCAACTTCTTCTTTGACCAATGCGATTGATTTAATATCATGCTTACTTGAAAGCTTTTCTAGAATGTTGCTTCTGGTGGACATAGGGTTTGATAGAGAAACACTAATTTTTCAACTTAGGTATATTTCAGATCTGGTTGGATATAAATATGTGACTTCACAAGGTGAGCTAAGAAACATACTCATTTTCCCAAACCTGTGATCAGAACTGCAAAATATATGATCCCTAGTTTTCTTCAATTTCTTTAGCAAAATTTACTAATATTGTTTCTATGGTATCTCCAAAAGTACTAATCCTATCTATCTGAAACTTCGCACTAATATATCTTGTTCTGTCTTCTTTATAACACTACTAGTTAGAGCATAATTGGTTTCACCAATTGGTACTTATGTAAATCTTCCCAAGGTGACTTATTTCAAGACTGTTCATCATATTGAACTCGTATGGACTTCCACGTGTCACTGTTTCATCCTCAGGGTCTAAAACATTTACCAAAGAAAGTACAATCCATTACCTATCAATAAAATATTGCAAAATTGCATTTGGACCTTCGTAGCCCAAGATATACCAATTCTCCCTACATCTCTTTCTTAAGGATGAATCATGGGAGAGTTTGGAACCCTAATTTGGAGGAATCATATTTCCTATAATGTAGCGAATATGAGGCTGAAACCATTACAAAGGGTACATAAGGAATTTATATTCATCTTATAAAATTTTCAACTCCTGATACTTCTCTAATATCCAGATATAGCGAATGTTCCAAAATGACTAGTTTTAGTCTTTTAGGGTTTTTAAGCATGAAACCCTTATCTTCAATAGTTGTAGTTGTAGTGCTGTTTCTGTTGCACAAGGAATTCTTTCAGGGTTTCTTTGATACCATGTTAATTTTTTAATGGTTATATTATATCTTATAAACTTTATCATCATAATAGAATAACCATAAGCAAAATGATCACTGAAAGATAGACATGCACCACCACACAAAAGAACACAAAGATTTATCATGGAAAACCCCCTTGGGGAAGAAAACCAAGCAAAAATTCCTTTTTATAAGATGTATAAAAAGTACAAAACAAGACCCTAGATAGGTGCACCTCCCTCCATCAGATATATCTCTCTCTCTCTCCCATGCGCTATACATAAGTGAGTGTGTGCTCAAATGAGGAACACATCTCCTCTATATATACTCTTTTTGTCACTTGAATTTCAACCTAACAAGTTGGCCCCACCTAAATAAGTGGGAAGAATTCACTTAGGAAGACTCAATACAATATTATATTATATTCATTAGGGTACTATTGACCCGACTTACAATGGAGGATTTACCTCTTGTCTCTATGATGAAAAATTACAATAGTAACACCCCTCCCGAGGAAAATAACATCTTCCTTGGGTTACATCAGTAATATACATTTAGAATATCATTTGAAGTTACAATATTCAACATAAACAACATAAATATACAAGAACATCAGTATATAAATGAGCGAAAATAAACATCATCGCAATTAGAAAACCAGGTAATAACCTACTATAAGAAAACCAAAACATGAACATAGGTATTGTGTCAAGTATTAAGTTTTTACATTGTTGAAGATTAGTATAGATGTCCCTCTGATCTTAGTAGTCTTAATGACGTTACAAAAAAAAATTATTTACCATTTTTAGGGACATTACAAGTGGTATAAGAGACCAGTTTCAAACACTCAAAGACCTTATGGGTGCTACTAAACATCTGTTGCATAAATAAATATTTCAAAACCTTATTTGTGATTTTGTAAACTAACAGAGTATTATTTGTTACTGACTATTTCATTGCAGATATAAATATCTATCCAAATCATGGCCATATAAGAAAACAACAGTCGACAAGGGAACCTAAATTCCCAAACCAGAGAAGAAGAACTCATGGTGAAACTAAATTCCAACCTAATGAATATAATACAGTGTCTACAAGCATATCTACATAGTTTTAAAGATGATAACATGAATGAAAGGAGAGATAAAAAAGCAATAAATGAAGCTTTACTTCAAAACTTAACAGGGTAAATCCCCATATACAACCCACTCAATCAACAAACAAACCCAAAGAAAATTATCATCATAAAAGAAGGACCAATAGTCCAAAGGAGGAGGGAAAAGAAGAACACACCCCTGATTGCATAGAATAATAAGGTCACAGTTCTTCCAGTGATGGCTCACCCTCTCCTTGCAAGAAAAGGGAGAAAAATGATGTTAGCCTTTAGGGAGAAATTTTAAAGATCAAAGCCCCAACTTATGAATGGGAAATGAATACCAGAGAAAAGGATGAAGAATGGCTCTGGGGTATGAATAAATATTTTTGAGTACATAATTACTCCACTGAGATGAAAGCATGAATTCCATTTACAACTTAATTTGAAAAGAAGCTAGACGATGGAGAGACCTAAAACATACTAAGAGAGATGAAGTATTAGAGATCAGATGGAGTACTTTCTGCAAAATATTCCAGAAAAAAAACTACATATCTGAAATATTATTTGACAGAAAAGTAAAAGAATTCCATGAATTAAATATGGGATCCCTAACTATGGATTATTTTATCAACAATTTTTTGGATATGTTGCATTATGTACCTTACATAAAGGACGAAAAGGTAAAGATACAACAATTTTAGGGATGTCTTCCTCCAAAGTTTTGAGAGAGAATTGAGTTTGACATACCCAAAAATCTAGACACCACCTTACACAGGGATAGAATTTGTTATGAACATGGTCAACTCAGACATGAAATAATAAACATAAATTGAGAAAGGTCTAGGACCTTCTTAGAAAATTGAAAAAACTGGTTATAAGCCACAACCATACCAAAAATAGAACAATAATTTCCCACCTAACAGAGCCACATCAAGTGGACCTGGTGCATGCAAAAACCTGAAGAGAAGAGAATTTCTCATAGGAAATAGTGTGCTACTTTTCTAAACTTGTTGAATTGTGCAGTTGGATGCAATTGCCCCCTCCAGGGTCACTGTGGAATTCTTTAGCATACTTATACAACATTGTGTCCTGTAGTGCCATCATGCTCTTGCATCCATAAATACTGGTTGTTGAACGAATTTTATTTAAATATTTGGGAAGATTCTTTCTTCCCATCAATTGTCTACAACTGCAAATTCTGAAGCCGTTCTTGCTTCTGCACCCTTTTCCTTCCTTGCGTTCAAGCTCAACTCGTCCTTCCTGAGGTAGAACCAGTTCCCTATTCCTACAGACTTAGTCAAATGGGGAAAGAAATCTGGTCCCATCTAGATTATTTGTCAGTATCTTAGTCTACACCTCAAGCCGACTAGGAGAATATAGTCAAGTACCACCTTTCCATACACTTTCGCTTTGGACGAGCTGGCTCGCATACTTGCAAAATCTTCTTCAATTTATGCTAAGAAAGAATTCTCACTCACATTCTATCCTGTATCAAGTGTAGCCTTCATTTCCCCTTATATGGTCATTTCCTTATGCAATAGAGCTTCCTTTAACTACCCAGCCTAGCCCTTCTTCAACTTTGCACAGTGCAACTATGCCTAATGGTGTTCGCTCGGTTGTCGACCCTCTATTTATAACACCATCTGCATTTCAGATGCCATCAAGAATCTCTCGATTCCATCATTATGACTAAATCATTCATTTATGTTCCAAATACGCTGTAGATTCTTCCACCCCACCTCTTGGATCTGCTATCATTAGAAATCACATCACAAAGTGCCATTAGGAAACTGCTTTAACAGTTGTTATTGAGTATTGATGTGATGTCCGATCACCGTCATAGTTTCTATTGTACAATGCGAGCCACTTACTCTTGTGCGGAGACCTCCTGTTGTTCAGCCCTTTATACTTTTTGGGCACAGTCCCTTTTTTCTTGGTGTAGCCCCATCCCCTTAGCACAGCCCCATCTCAAGCATTGCACGGTCCTTCCCCTTTCCGATAGGGATTCAAGCAGATGTCATTCACAAGCTTTGGCAGTAGCACACCATCTAACTATTGTAACTGAACTCCACCCCTAGAGGTAATATAGCTAATAAAATAAGGACCTAATCAATGCATTTGTAGCTTACTCAAATTCTTCAAGAACTTGCTGTCGTATAGCAACACCAAATCCCCTTGCTGAAATTATTTTTTCTTTATGTGGTGATCATGCCACGCCTTCTGTCGATCTTTCTCAATGGACTGGTGGAAACCTGTAATGAAACGGTCTTCATCAAGTTGTAATAGTTGCACTATGCACTCCTCTAGTGCAGCATCATCATCTATTCCAGTCACAGCAGTAATGCGTAGATTGGGAACAATATATTTCATAGCCATAACTACCTCTTTCCCATATACAATTTTGAACAATGTTTTCCTCGTCAATCTATTACATGTGGTGTAATAGGCCCACATCACTGCAAAAATATTCATATCCCAGTCATCTCAGTTAGTGTTACATACCTTGGTAAGTGCATGCTCCAATATTTTGTTGAATGCCTCCACCATTCGATTTACCTGCGGATGGCATGATGTACTTTTCTTCTGTTGAACCTGCAATTATTCTATCAGCGCTCGTACTATGTGGTTGATAAAATGAATACCCTGATCACTCATCAATATTCTCAGGAACCCAAACCATGTCACAATATTATTAAATAGAAATATGTCTGTCATCGTAGTAGTATAGTCCACAAATGGTGTAGCCTATGCCCATCTTGTTAGATAGTCTGTCGCAGTGATTATGTAGTGCTCACTGGTTCTTTTCCCAGGTGGATGCATCGAACCCACAAATTCTACCTCCCATTTCTCAAAAGGTTGCAAAGTTACATGGGGTATGAGTGGAATCTCATCCCACCCTGATGGTTTTCAATTGCGTTGATAGACATCACAGTTCCACGCAAAATCTATTGCATTGTTATGAAGAGTGGGCCACCAAATCCCTATGCGAAGCACATTCCTTGCGCTAGCGCATCCACCATAGTGTCCCCCGGCTATGCTAGCATGGGCTTCTTCCAAAATATGCTCATGTTCATGCGGGAGGACACATCGCCACAAAATTTCATCATGTCCCATCTTATCCAATTGTCCAACAATTAACTAAAAATTGGAAGCTTTAACCACCGACTACTTCTTTTGACTCGTAGAAATTTATTCTGGTGCGACTCTTGTTGCTAAGAAATAGATTATTGGAGCATACTGATCATCTACCATGTCAACTTGAAACAATTATGCATCAGTAAATCCATATTCAATGTTAGTAGGTTCCTCACCTCACCCATCTCAATTATGGACAAATGAATAGGGCCACCATTCAAGTGACCTGGCTTCACGATGATCTCAAAATAAAATTCCTGAAAGAGGAGTATCCATCTTCATACATTCCCCGCCAACATAGGCTTGTTGACTAGATACTTCAAAGCTAAATGGTCAGTAAACATCTTGAAGTGACCTCCTAGAAGATAGTGCCTGAATTTCTACAGTGCATAAACCATCTCTAGCCCTTCACACTCCCTGGTTGTATAAATCTTCTCTACAAATGATAACTTATGAATCACAAAAGCAATGGGGTGATCCAAGTTGTTGTCACCTGGCTGCGCGAGTACTACTCCTAGTGCAACAGAAGATGCATCAACATTAACGTGGAACTCCTTGTTCCGATATGGGATTACAAGTATTGGTTCTGAAGCCATCTTGGCCTCCAACATGTCGAAACTACTCTGACACTCTAGACTCCATTCAAATACCGCATCTTTCTTCAATAATTTCTCCATAGGGGTAGTGATCACAACATAGCCTCTAATAAATTTGCAATAATATCCCATGTGCACCAATGTTGCCCGAAGCATCTTTAAATTGGTCGATGGGAGAAAAATCAAGATGAGAGCTATCTTTGTAGGGTCGAACAATAACCCTTTCTTGCACACAATATGACATAACAATATTCTGAATGGGGTACAAAAAATGCACTTTTTGGAGTTTAGTGCGATCTGGTGTTGGTGACACCTTTCCATCATTGACGAAGGTTGGCCAAATGATCCTTGACTAGACTGTACATTGTCCAATCATCCATGTACACCTATAATAACTTCTCAATAAAATCCTTAAAAACAACAACGATGACCTGAGAGAATACTGCAGGGGAATTCTTCAACCCAAAAGGCATCACTGTATATTGAAAACATCCCCATTCAGTGACAAATGTTGTTTTAATTTGATCCTCCTTAGTGATTATGATCTGGTGATAACCCAAAAACCCATATGTAAAGGAGTACATTTGTTGACTGCCTACTCCTTCAGGTACCTCATCAGTAAATGGTGTTGGAAATGGGTCATGCATACAGGCATCGTTTAGTTTCCTGAGGTTGATGAAAACCTGAAATTCATCAATTTTCTTTTCTTGGACCACCATAGCATCGATCCATTCTGACTCTTCGACAGGTTCAATTATTCCAATGTCCAGCATACGATCAAGGTTAGTTTTGAATCTGTCTTTGTAGTTCAAATTCAGACAATATGGTCAATGTCACACTAGTTTGGCATCTGGCTTCAGCGGGATTTTCATTTCCCCTAAGTCGCCTAAATTCCCTTTCATCTTGGATAATTTTGTTGAAAAAATATCTTTAAACTCATGTAGGAGATCTGTGATCTTGGCCATAGTCTCCTCATCCCAGTAGTCCCCAACATTTGGGAACTTCGGATTCTCGTTCATCCAAATGGTAACTTTCTTAATCTTCAACAGCTGGGTCATGGGATCAGTCGGCACATCTGGTGCTACAACATATCGACTCCCTTCAATCTCCGAAATATTAATATTGTGCAACTCATAATCATCCTCTAGCTCGCCAGACATGTTATAGCATTCCATCATCGATTTCATGTGGCAATGCGCATGTGGATCCATAGGGTATGTGACTGGAACAACTTTTAAGAATACATCTCGAATGATATGAACTGCATTTTGGACATCAGGATTGGCATCTGCAAACTAAAATTTTGGATGAAACAAACCGCTAACTCCTCCTAGGTAGTTATTTCTCTGCGTAGCTCTACAGATACATACCAGGAACTCAACATTTCATCCAATGTATGAATAAAGGCATGGACCCATTCATCCTTTGGTCATGCTTCCAATAGTGTTTGACATTCCTCCAAATGGTTGTTAGTGTCGTTCTACCCATTGTACTTCTCAGTGTGGTACACTTCTGCGGTACCAAAACAGACTGTCATCAGCCTATGACATTGCATCCATCCAGCAAATGTTTTCTTATGAGCTTCCCACGAGTGTGCTGGAGTAGCTGTTAGTGTTTCCTCCAATGCCAACCGTTACTATGGAACTGAGAAATCTCTCTTAAAATACTGTTAACAATGGAGACAGCTTCTATATCCCTTCATATACTGGAAATTCAACAATTTCAGTCACAACATGACGCAGATATTGTGTAATTAGGAAACACTTTCTAAAGGATACCTCATGCATGTGGTTTTTCCAATTTTCTAGTCCATCAATAGAATCAAAGGACGTAGAGATAGAAATTCACCAACCAATTTCTCCCTCAATAGTCAAGTGGATATAGTCTTCATAGATGTTGTAAGAATGATCCCACCCCTTGACAACTTCATCCTTCATAGGTTCAATGTATCTTCGGCCCTCATTTGGATGCATGGGTGCAATGACTCGAATGTCCTGGTTTTCAAATGTCATCATGCACTTCTTAAAATTAACCATGGCCATGCTTTCATTGGCCCATCCAATCCCCAGAAGTGTGGGATAGGATCCTTCCCCATTAACGACTTCAATAACATCAAAGTTAGCATGTGTTCTCATACATTTAACATCGACAACCAAGTTCATTACCCATCCAATGGGTTGCACCTTATCTTGGTTTTCCAATTGCAGCTGCATAGGGGACCAAGCCAACGTTGGAATCCCCATTTTCTGCCAGGTCTGCTTAGTCAAAATGTTCACATCTGATCCCTAGTCAAAGATGAATAAGTCCACCTCATACTCACCAATCTGGATATTCATATGCATCTCTTTACCAATCTTTTTCTTCTGCAAGGAGTTTAGTGCAGATTATTTCAGCTCCTTTCCTGGACAGTACAACAACCTCTCCAGCTCAACAAGAGCCTCAGGATATTGTGCCACTACTAAGGATTTATCAAAGAACCATTGCAAGGTACCATGATTCCATGATGGTCCTTCTTCTAAGGATAAATCAAAGGTGGATAGAATTTCATAGACATGAAACTTACCAAGATTTTTTTTTATCACGTCCCCAGTTTCAAACAACATCTCTTTTTTAGTCACAATTTCTAACATCACTTTTTTCTTTCCATCTAATTGAACTTGCGGCTGGGGTCCCTCATCTCTTGTCAGTGCACCTCCTCGAGTGACAATGGCGTTGTCGACATCCTACATTCTAAGATATGTTGAAATCATCGCTACTGTTGGACCTTGAGTCTGGTTCATCGACGAAGTTTGGTTTACTGGTGGGTTCATTGGATGATTCATAGTCTGGATATAGAGAAAAACTTGATTCTAGGCCTCGCTCTGTAACTGGTTTTGGGCTGGTAACTAATTTAGAGTCTGCAATTGGGCTTGATTTTTCAACTATGGAACATTTCTGGTTTTCCATATTACGATTAACTATGGGAAGTTCTCCACGGTATGATCAATCACTGGATAGTATGTGCATTAGCACTACAAGAGTGGGCAGTCTCTCTGATAATTCCTGAATACTCCAAAATTATAAAATTGGACAGATGCGTGACCTCATCCCCCTCGTCGTCTAAATCCCCTCCTCTACCTTGGAATCCTCCATAGAATCCTCCTTTTTGCGAGTAATGTAGCTGGAGATTCGGTTGTTGCTGAATAAAGTGCATTGCTTAAACATATTGTGGTTGCACTTGGGCCATCAGCATTTGATTATATGGCTGCTGTGGTTGCGGTACAAAATGCGGTTGCTACTGTGGTTGCGGTACAAAATGCAGCTGCTGCTGTGGTGGCAAGAACTGCACCAATGGTGACAGTGTGTATTGCAGTTGTGGTTGAGAACTGACCATATGAGGCTATGGATGCAGTTCCTAGACTATGTGATGGCCTTCAACCTTCATGAAATATGAATCATAAGTTATGTGCTGAAGTAGATCGTATGCCCAACAGTCTCTATCCTCATGCCCAATTAAGCGATAGAATGAATAATATAAATTAGCAGGATTCAACACCATATTTTTCATATAGCTACATTCTTCATGTCAATGTCCATGAACTTGGCATATGTGACACTAAGGCACACCACCACTACTCAATGGGTTTGGAGCTGCAGATATCCGATAGGTCCTAAATTTGGGGCAAGTATATTTGGTTTGGCCATCTACGTGACATAGATTACACCAAATATCTGTGCATTCCTCCTTTCCTTTCTTAATATCCTACAGCTGGAGTGTGAGGTTCACTAGTTTTGTTTGAATTTGATTCATCCTGACTGCACTCTCCTTGATAGGTGAAGCTTCAAGCTTCATCACAATATCCAGGGCTTCACTCTGCCTTGCTCTCTTTTTTGCATCAATGGTTGTCGAATATGGGAGACTAGTGCCACAATAAACTATTCTTTATGTTGGATTTCACTTATGGAAAAACTGACTCTGGCTATCACTGTTTTGAACCTCTGATCAAAGTCCCAAATGGTCTCATTTGGAAATTTCTTGATTTCCTTCAGCTCCGAAATGTATTATGCTTTCGACTTTGGTTTTCTAAATTCCTTGATTAGTCTTGTCTATATCTCATCCAATGTCTTCATTGAAGTCCCCTAAGGAACTTGGATAAACTTCATAAACTAGATAAGTGTACAACCCCTCAGGGTAGTCACTAACTGTCCTTTCTTTACATCATCATTAGTGGCATGTCTAACAGTCCATACTACTTCACATAAAAACCAATACTGCTTGGGATCATCGGTCCCGTTTCCATGGAACAAGGGTGGCTTCATAACATCGCCCACCATCCTGGGTCACCTTCCTATAGATTTTTATCTACTACTAGATTTCTTCTGGCATGTCAAACAAGTCAACGTGGGACTTGGAGTTTTTCCTTAGTTTTGAGTAGTGCGTGGAGATGTGGGTGCGTTGATGCATGGGTTTGATCTTACCGTCGTTCCAAGCGTAGCCTGGGCCTAGTTGTCCTCTTTTTCATTGTAAGGTTGCTTCATCTCGTGTGGTTTTCCATCGTGGTCTTGCATTCTGATCATAGCAAGAACTTCCCTTGTCTTCTGCCTCTTCTCTAGTCGGAACCTTTCTCCTCCCTAGTACAACCACTTCCTTCCTTGGTTTCCCTCATAATATCATCAAAACTTGCAGCCATCTACCTCTTATCTTCTCATTTTTCTCCCCCTTTGGTCATGGTATACACAGCCTTTGCACACCGAAGCATTACTACTCTAGGTGCATCTTGAGTATACCCTTTTCACAAACTAGCATTTTAATAGACAATTGAAGCGATAATAAGAACCTACCTCTAGGTCCATTGAATAACTCCATCTCTACTTCGATGTAATATTTATTGGTGTCAACAACAAACTTTGTGATATATCCATCTAGGATACCATCCAACTAGACCTCGACAGTGCACGAAGCTCTGTTGTCGGTTTCTTGCAACTCTTGGATCAATTAGTGGTTCAAGATACCAGTTCTCTTTCTTGAAAGTTCATCTTCTTGTATTTGAATCGCGCCAACTACTCATACAATATGCTACAAAATTCATTGAAGAAGTATTCATGTGGACCGTCATGTATATATCTTGCTGACCACTTGTTTGTATTCATCCCAAGTTTCTGATTTTATGCTTCAGCAAATTCTCTCAGCTTCTTGTCAAACCAATCTTGAAGTTTTGGATGCGTTGGATGCCACATGCATTCTTGGGTAACCTTTTGTCATATTCTACATGCCCTCCTCTTGGTCCCAACGAGGTCCCAACAATGGAACCATTTGTTGGCACAATATCGACTAACAAAACCTAGTTGATAAGGGTTCCACTCTATCGACACTCAACATGTAGATATCTCCCTGAGCATCAGCCCAAATAGGTTTTACCCTGTCCAACAACACCCGAAAAGTGGATGAGGTCTCACCTGAGATGTTCGAGGGAGAGCTGTCAGAACCAAGTTTCTGCAATATAGAAGAGGGTAGAAGCATCAGAGGTTCATCAGCTTAATTTCCAATTCTAATCTACTTACTGAACCATTCATTATGTCACATTTATTCATTCATCAGTGCAACAGATATATCAATACGGAAACCAAATCTAAAAGATGAAAATATCCATAAGTAGAAAGCATCACATTATCCATTCATATGTAGATCTATTCATCATTCAGCATCAGAATTGCAAAAATGTAAAACGGGAAAAGGTAAAAGGCAACAGGAGTTCAGATCAATCCACATCACATCATATTAAATCCACAATACAAATCGCAGTTCAAAACAGACAACGAGCCAGTATCACTCTATCCAGTATTCACTCTCCATGAAAATCTCATAGAATAATAATTCTGTATATCTCCTACATGCATAATTTTTCTATTTATAAGCTTGCAGCTTTACATTCAAGGTCCACTTCTAACTAACTTCTAATGAAATTCTAACAAACTTAAGCACTAAGGACCAATATTCTGAAGAAATGGTCAATAAGTGCAAAAGGTGACATGGAAATATCAAAAAGTACACTATTTTCCTCCTAGCGTGCTATCTTTGTCTTTCGCGGTGCTATGTGAGTATGCACAACATCCCAGATGTTGCGCAACTCACTTACCCCCACCCCCTTGGTAACAAGTTATTTGATTGAGTACATACGGGTGTGATAGAGATAATGCATAGTTGGCACAACCAATAATCCATGAGCGCTTGAGGCAAGGAGCTTGGGTACGCTGCATACAAGCAATGGGAGGAAGCAAAGCTAGAAGTTTGTTAAAGAGTGGGATCCATGAAAGGAGACGAAATGATGGACGCTCTTTGCTTCATTGACATTATTGTAAATGAGTGACAAGCAATGGGAGGAAGTGAAGTGATGTCCTTGTAGAATACCCCTTGTGCCTTAATGCGTTAAGTGATGTGCTTGCGAATTAGATTTCTACAATAATATGTTTAGTAATCCTTTTCCAACAATAATCCCTTATAATGTATTCGTAACATCATCATCATGTAAACAAAAGAAATTAACCAGCACAACATAATAATACAACAAATGAGACAACCATATTCACATGGTTCACCCGAACCTTGGGGTTACATCCACCAAAGAGAGTCTAGACCAAACCATTCAGATCTTTCTTAAATATTCAACAAAGGTTTAAAAAAATACAATTCCAGTACTGAAATCTTTCAACAATTATCTCATATAGAGGGATAAACCCAACTTTGCGAAATTAGCCTTATCGTACGGCCATTTCGTTTGGAAGAAAAAAAAGAAAAGTATTAACATAACACCCAATACTTTAACTTATCTGTTCCAAGTGAAAATCTATGGCCACCTCTAAATCTTAACTGAAAAACAATGGGGCTAAAGTTCTCCCACATTTTTGAAGCTGGAGACCTATCTATTAATCATACTATACTCAGGTTTTATTAATTCAAAAATTTAAAATGAGGACAGGTGTAAGCCACAGGAAGGAACACAGAGTGCGTGGTGTAAACTCATCACCTAGTTCATCATTCTGAAATCGTTGCGCATACTAGGTCAATTGCCAAGGTTCAAAGGTATAAAACTCTATCCGATTTCAATTTACAAAGGTCGTTGCATTTAGAGCTCCCAGTTTTTGTGAAGCATGGATCTTAGACCCACTATTATCCTATATCGATACTAATCCAGTTCAAATAGAAACCATGATTGAAAGGGTGTGGCACAAATCCTTCTAGGATCCCGAGTTTGTTTTCTCTTCAACGTGTTGGAGAAAGGAGGCATGCGCACCATGCTTGATTCCTAGAACCTGGTATTGGTCTTTCACATTCCAGATCAAGAGGGATTATAGGGATATGTAATGATAGAGAGGGATCAACCCAACTAACTCCGGTGACCATTGGCATGGTTTGATGGAAACAATTCAACCACCATTCCTCATCGTGGTTCTGGAGAATATTGACAGCGCTACCACTCACGCATTTTCTATTGGATGATGGGGTTCAAAGCTTAGGTAGGGAACCCTATGATACCAAGGAAATGCACACTGATTTTTGGATGCACTCACTAGGACTAAGGAGACCAGATTTGGCCTCTACTTTACTTATAGAATACTGATCAGTCCATCGAAAATGCAGGCAACAGGATGGTCATGTCCTAACCCTTCCAATAAAAATACTATATCGATCATTTCAGCAAGAGGATAATTAATACCCTAAAGTCAAAACAGTGATTCCAGTAGTATGGGTGTGTGCCGAGGTATAAATATATTATAGATCCTGTCGTGTTTAGCTGTGAAATCCAACCCTTAAGGTTTTTTAATGCAAATATGTCTAGACCCCCAACAGGCTGCCATCTACTGTAATATATATATA
>LPNX010446874.1:314432-328704 GCA_001517045.1 Pseudotsuga menziesii
TTTACTTTTGACATAATTTTTATGCAAGAAAAGGATTAAATCCTCTCTTTCCTTTTGACATAGTCTATACAATAAACCTATGTCAATTTATATATATACGGTAAAGACTCAATCTACCCTTTTTCCTTTTTACTAATTTATATAATAAACCTATGTCAAAAGGACTTACTCTTATCCTTTCCGTTTGAAATAATTCTATGTCATTTTATATAAGAAGATGACTTTAATCCATCTCTTCCCTTCTGACTTAATTTAGGTAGTAAACCTATGTCATTTTTTTTATAATAGAATGCTTTATCCATCTTTTTTCCTTTTGACATAGTTTATAAGGTGACCAAATCATATAGTTTCTTAACCGTTAATTCTTCAGGATGGTTTTCCCCTTTGGTTTTTCCTACTTTACGGTTAACCCCTCGACTCTTTTGTCAAGGTCACTATCCTTCAAATTTCTTAGACCATGTCTTACTTACGTTTGATATTATGTAGTTGGCCATTTAATTGGGATAAACATGGCGATACAAGAATCCATGTAAGATGCTATAGCCATGACGAAACCAAAGCTACGTTATCGTATTTAAGGATCTCTCTCTTTGACCATTTTCTATTCTTTTCGTTGTGGGTTTAGTTTTCCGTCGTTGAGCTGCGTCCAACTCTTACCTCTACTAAGGAACTTTGGGTTAGTATCAAATATAAGGTCTTCCTGGCAGGGCCTTGGCCTTGAGCTCGTCACCAGAAGACGAATACAATAATATTCAATAGTTTACAATGCATTCAGGGGTCTATACGAAGGATGTTACATCCTTTCCCCCTAAAAATAACACCGTCCTCGGTGTTCCTATTTTCAACCAATTTCGTTCTTCTGTTCAGTTGTCCTTTCTTGATTTCGTCTTTCTGTTCTAATTGTTTGCTTTGTATTTTCTGTCATGATCCTACTTTTAAATATCATTCATATGCATGTATACTAGCATCGATATTTAAACAATGTGAAACTTCATAAATCAACACTACACAATGGTTCCAATATGCATGTCAATTCTATTTGCCAAGAAAAAAATAGACAAATTACATCATAGGTACCAGTTTACCTGTAATGCACGTACATTTTCCCATCATTTTCTTTTCTTTGGAGGTCCTTCATCCCAGCACTCCAAGTGCTAATAGTACTTCAGGTACCAATTCAAGCCACCAAACACAAGGACGATACCCTTCCTAAGGCGTATCTCCTTTTTGTGCTATTCAGGGTTCTTTTCCATTAATCTTTTCTCTGGATGTCCTCCATCCCAGCACTACAAGTGCTAACAGTACATTAAGTACCAATTCAAGCCACCCAACAAAAGGGCAATACCCTTCCCAAGGCTTATCTCCTTTTTGTGCTATTCATGGTGCTTCACCAAGCTGAGGCACTTCAAGTTCTCACACACCACCACAACTCCTAGAGGTTATTCTCTTGACAAATTCCCCCACTCTTGTGACAGTCCTCTCATTGTGTGTGGAATGAGTCTTAACCAAAATGTCTTACATCTATGCATCCCCAAAATGCATAGTGGTCCCTCGCTGGCCCAGGGGAAAAACAAGGTAGCTTTCAACCACTACCTAGATCACCACTTCCTCGTGGTGATAACCTTTTTCACATGAGATCTTTCTCATATCTTCTTTACTCATTACAATCCTATAGCTTTAGCACTCCTCAGGGCCACAATTTCCCATGCCTACAATCACTCCATAGGTGGTCAGTTTACCATTTTATTTATTCAAAGAACACCAAACCTTTAGCATAAGTCATGCCTTACTTCCTTTCTCATTCATTAGAAAAGAGCCTTTTAACACCAGAATTGACAAGAAGGCATTTACAAGAAGCCACAAAACCTTTTCAATTTCTTATACAACCACCATTCACAAGAACACACATAAAACCTGAGAATTTTGACAATGCAACAACTCATTAACTTCAATTTATTACAACGGAATCAAAAATTCACTCATTGTTGCAATTTTATATATACTACATATGAACTTTTATCTACTAGATATTATAAGTCTCCAAACAAATTATAGAATTCTTGTGGGCCTCGATAAATCTGTAAAAGACTAAATAAATGTCATCTTGATTAGAGCTGCCTTTGTGCAAACTAGCTTCTTACTTTTAACTCTACTTTAACTAATGATGAAACATTAATAAACCAACCCAAGGGAAGAGACAGGTCACTGACAACAAGGTGCTATCATAGCTCCACCATTTGTTTTATGTCAAGTAGGTTAGTTGTAGAGTGTTAGCAATATCCCAAAACCTAATAATGAATGTAAATTTAGTAAAAAGTAAATTGGCTACAATGCCCAATGTCTAGAAATCTAAATCAAGAAAGAGTCCTGCAACGACCAACATCCAAAACCTATTAGCAATTCTAAACAAAAGTAAATTGCCTGCAATAAGCCCACCACAAATAAGATCAAAAAATCCCAATCAAAGACCAACAGTTCTAGCTTCTAGAAAAATGTTTGCCTCCGATAGCCTACAATAGTTAAATAGATAAGGGAAAAAACTAAGGCCAATTTATACCTCCCATGTTTTAGGGAGACCATAGGTGTGTCCTCTACAACAAATCTGTCCCATCGAGGGAACAGATCCAGAACTAGGCAAATTCTAAAAACTTGGGAGAATAAGAAACCAAGCAGTGAAATGATACTGATTAGTACAAAATAATGCACACTTTAAACTCTGCTACTATTATGGAACAAAAATAATAAATAAAATAAAAATCTAGAAACAACAGGGCATAGCAAACAAATATAAAATTACATCGGTCAACCAACTGATACTCCAATAGTTTGGTGCTCAAAACCCATTCTTCGTTTACTACTGGATCCTAAATTGTCATATTAATCCCTAGAACTTTAGGGGAACAACAGTATATTGTCCTTGCAGATGTGGTCCTCAAAGCATATCTTATCTAGTGTCTAAATTCTATGAGGCTTTGCCAGATAAAAAATACAAGGATAACAAGATCAAGTTTTGCTGGAGATGTAAACATCTAAGGTACTACTAAATACCATAACCCACAAGGAATATCAAAATAAGTAACCAAAGGCAGTTGTTCACATATATAGAAACAATAAACATGAACTACCAGTACCTTTAGTGTAGTGAAACCTAAATGGAAAGAAGCCTGCCCCTATGTTACATATATAGATAAGCAACACCAATAGCAATTAGAAAAATATGTGTAAGGTTTGGATGATGAAAAAAGAATGGTACAAACTACAAACAATACAATGCCAATCTAAAATCAAATGGCAATCAAGCAGATACATTTTATTTCACATAGTACGCTACATTTCAAGGAGATCAATAATTCCTTGTTTCAAGTTGTAACTTCAAGTAGAAGTTTCTCTATCCTTGGCAACAATGTTTCCTTTCATTAAATCTATGCCATAAATGAGCAACAATATACTTCATTATTCAAGAGGATTTCAAATATCAAAAGGTATTACATCAGCAAAGGGTGAAGCTCCAAGAAACACAAAAATCAATATGTGAGAAGAATAGTCAATGTTATACCAATTCTGTATTCCAAGAGGTTATTGCACAATTCCATTCAAAGTCAAAATTTTATCTTTGATATCCTATCAATTTTGAGATATTTGAGAATAGGATTTAGATCTAGCTGATTAAAGTATCTTGTTGCTTCCTAAGTAGTACCAAGTTGTGAATGATTAAAGGAACAGTGTGCATATCTCAAGGCTATATAGTATATACCCATGTAAGGAATGACAGATATTATGACATATAAGGTGATATTTGGTATGTTAGTTCATGCAAATGTTGGTTTGGAAACATAACATTAATGAATTCTAGTTTACAAGAGCAAACAATTCTTAAAAACTAGAAAACAAAAGTGCATGTGCAAAAGAGTCTATCACGTGACAAATTTGTTACACTATATCTCAACCTCCCATGATCGCTTTGGTTCAATTTTCAATAGCAGCATCCAATTTTCCAACAAGAAACATAGTCTTAGAGTTTTGAAGAATGCACAAAGTGAAAGAGGAAAAAAAAACTTATTTCTACTAGAAAGTGGATTTTTCTTGAAAACTAAGAGAAAGTGGTCCCTAAGAAATGTAAAGTCGGATGCAATACTAGCAGAAGCTTTTGTTGGTGACCAACCTTCTCTCAACTACAAAAAATCACTGTAGCATCCCACGAAACAAAACATTGGTGGTTGCACTAACTGTCTAATGGAATGCACTTTCTTCGAACTTACAATTGATAAAAAGTGGTAGCATGGCAGCAATTGGGCCTAGAAGATCACTATGTGCGTCGCCATGATCCCATGAGACAAAGTAACACTATATGCAAGCATTGATGGCTATAACTATTTAAAGTATTGTAAGCATAATCAAACCCCAAAAGCCATTGAGAAATCAGATCTGTTCATACGCCCAAATCACTGGCAAGGGATTTAGTTTTATATCCAAACCAAGATGCTAGAAATAATCAAAATCTCAGAATATATAAACAATGCTAGCAAATAAGCAATTTGATATCTTAACAAATTCTTGCAAATAAAAAAAATCCATATCTTAAACAAATGCTGGAAAATAAATAAGAAACGCCAAAACAATGATCAACCCACAATGCCATTAAGAAACCGGATCTGTTCATACACCCAAACAAGATTTCACGAGATTGAATCCATATATTCAGCTATTTTTCCTTTGCATAACTATTGAAATGAATCAAATATAGACACAAATAGCATTTTACCATATTAGTTAACCTAATTCAACGACACACTACCTGCTCACACATTCGTTCAGGTCGTCCCCTGAGAGAATCCCTTATCCAACATAGAATTTCTTCAAAGGGTAAGCTCTGACAAAATCTTCTTCCAAATGTAATCCTGCAACTATCATGTTAGCCCATTCTTAAGGGTCCATCGTTGTAGTTGGCTCTGATACCATATGTAGAATACCGCTTGTGCCTTAATGCGTTAAGTGATGTGCTTGCGAATTAGATGTCTGCAATAATATGTTTAGTAATCCTTTTCCAACAATAAGCCCTTATACTATATTCATAACATCATCATCATGTAAACAAAAGAAATTAACCAGCACAACATAATAATACAATTAATGAGACAACCAAATTCAGGTGGTTCACCCCAGCCTTGGGGTTACATCCACCAAAGATAGTCCAGGCCAAACCATCCGGATCTTTATTAAATATTCAACCAAGGTTTACAAAACCACAATTCCAATACTGAAATCTTTCAACAATTATCTCATATAAAGGGATAAACCCAACTTTGAGAAATTAGCCTTATCGCACGACCATTTCTTTTGGAACCAAAAAAAAAAATGTTAACATAACACCCAAGGCTTTAACTTATCTGTTCCAAGTGAAAATCTATGGCCACCCCTAAATCTTGACTAAAAAACACTAGGGCTAGAGTTTTCCCACATTTCCAAAGCTAACCCATAGAGGGGAGACCTATCTGTCAATCATAGTATACTTAGGTTTTATTAATTCAAAAATTTAAAATGAGGACAGGTGTAAGCCATAGGAAGGAGCACAGAGTGCGTGGTGTAAACTCATCACACAGTTCATCGTTCTGAAATCGCTACGCATACTAGGTCAATTGCCAAGGTTCAAAGGTATAAAAATCTATCCGATTTCAATTTACAAAGGTCGTTTCCTTTAGAGTTCTCATTTTTTGTGAAGCATGGATCTTAGACCCACTATTAACCTGTATCGATACTAAGCCAGTTCAAATAGAAACTGTGATGGAAAGGGTGCAGCACAAATTGTTCTAGGATCCCGAGTTTGTTTTCTCTTCAACGTGCTGGAGAAAGGAGGTGTGTGCACCATGCTGGATTCCTGGATCCTCGGATTGGTACTTCGCATTCTAGATCAAGAGGGATTATAGGGAGATGCAATGATAGAGAGGGATTAACCCAACTAACTCTAGCTACCATTGGCATGGTTTGATGGAAACAAGTCAACCACCATTCCTCATCACTGTTCTAGAGAATATTGACAACGCTACCACTCGCACATTTTCTGTTGGATGACGGTGTTAAAAGCTTAGGCAGGGAACCCTATGTTACCAAGGACACGCACACTGATTTTTGGATGCACTCGCTAGGACTAAGGTGACTAGATTTGACCTCTACTTTGCTTATAGAATATTTATCAGTCCATCAAAAACGCAGGCAATAGGATGGTCATGTCCTAAACCTTACAATAAAAATACTATACCAATCATTTCAACAAGGGGATAATTAATACCCTAAAGCCAAAACAGTGATTCCAGCAATATGGGTGCATGCTCAGGTATAAATATGTTACAGAGCCTGTCGTGTTTAGCTGTGAAATCCATCCCTTAAGGTTTTTTAATGCAAATATGTCCAGAACCCCAACAAGCTTCCATCTACTGTAATATATATATATATATATATAATTTGGATTCTTGAGTAAGAATGCACTTAAATGGAACTAGAATTACCTTGAAAACGTCATAGAGCATATTCCTAGGCTTACAAGATCGCCAATGCATACGGAATTGATGCCAAGCAAGATAGTTCAATACCTTACTCCTTGAAGAATAGGTGTGCAGCCGATGCCAAGGCTTAGAAATTATAAACAAACGGCCAGATCTCAATCCTATGAAGCTAATTTGCAACCATGGAACTAAGAACCATATTCCTACATTGTTCTAGAGAAACATGATCCTTGGTGGAAAGAGAATGCTATTCAGCACTCCCACCCTTCCCCCCTCCCTTCTGGTCATTATCCCCTATAAATAAACCACTCATTTATTTCCCTAAGGCTGTGCTCCTCGGCCAGAATTGATAAGCATAGCAATTTTGTCGTTACAATTGTCAGGAGGATTTTGGGCTAAGAAATCCCAAAATCAAGTAGACCGTTTCTTCCCTAAAATTAAGGCATTCAGAAATCATTTAATTCTTACCCTGGCATAACCACTAGTTTCAGAAAATCATTTAATTCCTTTCCTCTTGTCAAGCTGGAATTATCGCACGAATGGAGGAATCAATTATTCAATTTTTTAATAACCATATATATATATATATATAATATTATCAATGTTATTTTATATAACTAAAAATAATTGAGGCCCTTTTTATTATTTCTCCTTTTACTTTTGACATAATTTTTATACAAGAAAATGATTAAATCCTATCTTTCCTTTTGACATAGTTTATACAATAAACCTAGGTCAATTTATATATATACGGTAAAGACTCAATCTACCCTTTTTCCTTTTGACTAATTTATATAGTAAACCTATGTCAAAAGGAATTACTCTTCTCCTTTCCATTTGACATAATTCTATGTCATTTTATATAAGAAGATGACTTTAATCCATCTCTTCCCTTCTCACTTAATTTAGGTAGTAAGCCTATGTCATTTTTTTTATAATCGAATGATTTATCCATCTATTTTCCTTTTGACATATTTTATAAGGAGACCAACTCATATAGTTTCTTAACCGTTAATTCTTTGGGATGGTTTTCTCCTTTGGTTCTTCCTACTTTACGGTTAACACCTCGACTCTTTTGTCAAGGTCACTATCCTTCAAATTTCTTAGACAATGTCTTACTTACGTTTGATATTATGTAGTTAGCCATTTAATTGGGATAAACATGGTGATATAGGAATCCCTTTAGGATGCTATAGCTATGACAAAAACAAAGCTACTTTATCATAGTTAAGGCTCTCTCTCTATGACCATTTTCTGTTCTTTTCCTCGTGGGTTTAGTTTCCCGTCGTTGAGCTGCGTCCAACTCTTACCTATACTAAGGAACTTTGGGTTAGTATCAAATTCAAGGTCTTACTAGTGGGGCCTTGGCCTTGAGCTCCTCACTAGAAGATGAATACAATATTATTCAATAGTTCACAATGCATTCAAGGGTCTATACGAAGGATGTTACATCCTTTCCCCCTAAAAATAACACCGTCCTCAGTGTTCCTATTTTCAACCAATTTCGTTCTTCTATTCTGTCATCCTTTCTTGATTTCGTCTTTCTGTTCTGATCATTTGCTTTGTATTTACTATCATGATCCTACATTTAAAGATGATTCATATGCATGTATGCTAGAATCTATATTGAAATAATGTGAAACTTCATAAATCAACACTACACAATGGTTCCAATATGCATGTCAGTTCTATTTGCCAAGAAAAAAATAGCCATATTACCTCATTGGTACTAGTTTACCTATAATGCACATACCTTTTCCCAGCATTTTCTTTTCTTTGGAGGTCCTTCATCCCAGCACTCCAAGTGCTAATAGTACTTCGGGTACCAATTCAAGCCACCCAACACAAGGAAGATACCCTTCCTAAGGCGTATCTCCTTTTTGTGCTATTCAGGGTGCTTCGCCATTAATATTTTCTCTAGATGTCCTCCATCCCAGCACTCCAAGTGCTAACATTACTTTAAGTACCAATTCAAGCCACCCAACACAAGGATGATACCCTTCCCAAGGTGTATTTCCTTTTTGTTCTATTCAAGGTGCTTCACCAAGCTGAGGTACTTCCAATTCTTGCACACCACCATAGCGCCTAGAGGTTATTCTCTTCACAAAGTCTCCCACTCTTGTGACAGTCCTCTCAATGTGCATAGAACGAGTCTTAACCAAAATGTCTTACATCTAGGTGTCCCCAGAATGCATAGTGGTCCCTCGCTGGCTCGGGGGAAAAACAAGGTAGATTTCAACCACTACCTCCATCACCACTTCCTCATGGTGATAACCTTTTTCACATGAGATCTTTCTCATATCTTCTTTACTCATTACAATCCTGTATATTTAGCACTCCTCAGGGCCACAATTTCCCATGCCTGCAATCACTCCATAGGTGGTCAGTTTATAATTTTATTAATTCAAAGAACATCAAACCTTTATCATAAGTCATGCCTTACTTCATTTCTCATTCATTGGAAAAGAGCGTTTTAACACCAGAATTAACAAGAAGGCATTTACAAGAAGCCACAAAACCTTTTCAATTTCTTATACCAACACCATTCACAAGAAAACACATAAAACCCGAGAATTTTGACAACACAACCACTCATTAACTTCAATTTATTACAACATAGTAAAAAATTCACTCATTGTTGAAATTTTATATATACTACATCTGAACTTTTATCTACTAGATATTATAAGTCTCCAAACAAATTATAGAATTCTTGTAGGCCTCGATAAATCTATAAAAGACTAAATAAATGTCATCTTGATTAGAGCTACCTCTGTGCAAACTAACTTCTTACTTTTAAGTCTACTTTAACTGATGATGAAACAATAATAAACCAACCCAAGGGAAGAGCCAGGTCACTGACAACAAGGCGCTATCATAGCTCCACCATTTGTTTTATGTCAAGCAGGTCAGTCGTAGAGTGTTACCAATATCCCAAAAACTAATAATGAATGTAAATTAGTAAGAAGTAAATTGGATGCAATGACCAATGTTTAGAAATCTAAATCATTAAAGAGTCCCGCAAGGACCAACATCCAAAACCTATTAGAAATTCTAAACAAAAGTGAATTTCCTGCAATAATCCCACCATAAATAAGATCAGAAAATCCCAATCAAAGACCAACAGTTCCAGCTTCTGGAAAAAAGATTGCCTCCCATAGCCTACAATAGTTAAATATATAAGGGAAAAAACTAAGGCCAATGTAGACCTCCCATCTTATAGGGAGACCATAGGTGTGTCCTCTACAACAAATGTGTCCCATCGAGGGAATAGATTTAGAACTAGGCAAATGCTTAAAACTTGGGAGAACAAGAAACCAAGCAGTGAAATGATACCGATTGGTGCAAAATAATGCACACTTTAAACTCTGCTACTATTATGGAACACAAATAATAAATAAAAGAAAAATCTAGACACAACAGGGCATACCAAACAAATATAAAATAACATCAGTCAAGCAACTAATACTCCAGTAGTTTGGTGCTCAAAACCCATTCTTCGTGTACTACTGGATCATAAATTGTCCTATTAATCCCTAGAACTCTAGGGGAACAATAGTATATTGTCCTTGCATATGTGGTCCTCAAAGCATATCTTATCTAGTGTCTAAATTGTGTGAGGCTTTGCCAGATAAAAGATACAAGGATAACAAGATCAAGTTTTGCTAGAGATGTAAACATCTAAGGTACTACTAAATACCATAACCCACAAGGAATATCAAAATAAGTAACCAAAGGTAGTTGTTCAAATATATAGAAACAATAAACATGAACTACCAATACCTTTAGTGTAGTGAAACCTAAATGGAAAGAAGCTTGCCCCTCTATTACATATATAGACAAGCAACACCAATACCAATTAGAAAAATATGTGTAAGGTTTGGATGATGACAAAAGAATGGTACAAACTACAAACAATACAATGCCAATCTAAAATCAAATGGCAATCAAGTAGATACATTTAATTGCACATAGTACGCTACGTTTCAAGGAGATCAGTAATTCCTTGTTTCAAGTTGTAACTTCAAGGAGAAGTTACTCTATCCTTGGCAACACTGTTGTCTTTCATTAAATCTTTGCCATAAATGAGCAACAATATACTTCATTATTCAAGAGGATTTCAAATATCAAAAGGTATTACATCAGCAAAGGGTGAAGCTCCAAGAAACACAAAAAGCAATATGTGAGAAGAACAATCAATGTTATACCAATTCTCTATCCCAAGAGGTTATTGCACAATGTCATTCAAAGTCAAAATTTTATCTTTGATATCCTATCACTTTCAATATATTTGAGAATAGGATTCAGATCTAGTCGATTAAAGTATCCTATTGCTTCCTAAGTAGTACCAAGTTGTGAATGATTAAAGGAACAATGTGCATATCTCAAGGCTATATAGTATATACCCATGTAAGGAATGACCGTTGTTATGACATATAAGGCGATATTTGGGATGTTAGTTCATCCAAAGGTTGGTTTGGAAACATAACATTAATGAATTCTGGTTTACAAGAGCAAACAATTCTTACAAACTAGAAAGCAAAAATGCATGTGTAAAAGAGTCTATCACGTGACAAATCTGTTACACTATATCTCAACCACCCATGATCGCTTTGGTTCGATTTTCAATAGCAGCATCCAATTTTCCAACATGAAACATAGTCTTAGTGTTTTGAAGAATGCACAAAGTGAAAGAGGAAAAAAAACTTATTTCTACTAGAAAGTGGATTTTTCTTGAAAAGTAAGAGGAAGTGGTCCCTAAGAAATGTAAAGTCGGATGCAAGACTAGCAGAAGCTTTTGTTGGCGACCAACCTTCTCTCAAATACATAACATGACTGTAGCATCCCACGAAACAAAACATTGCTGGTTGCACTAACTGTCTAATGGAATGCACTTTCTTCGAACTTACAATTGATAAAAAGTGGTAGCATGGCAGCAATATGGCCTAGAAGATCACTATGTGCGTCCCCATGAGCCCATGAGACCAAGCAAAACTATATGCAAGCATTGATGGATATAACTATTTAAAGTATTGTAAACATGATCAAACCCCAAAAGCCATTAAGAAATCAGATATGTCCATACACCCAAATCGTTGGCAAGGGATTTAGTTTTATATCCAAACCAAGATGCTCAAAAAATTTGAAATCTCAGAATATATAAACAATGCTGGCAAATAAGCAATTTGAGATCATAACAAATGTTGGAAAATAAAAAAGAAACTTCAAAATAATGATCAGCCCACAATGCCGTTAAGAAACCGGATCTGTTCATACACCCAAAGAAGATTTCACTGGATTGAATCCATATAATCATCAATTGTTCCTTTGCATAACTATTGAAATGAATCAAATACAGACACAAACAACATTTTACCGTATTAGTTAACCTAATTCAACGACACACTACCTGCTCACACATTCGCTCAGGTCGTTCCCTAAGAGAATCCCTTCTCCAACATAGAATTGCTTCAAAGGGTAAGCTCCGAGCAAATCTTCTTCCAAATGTAATCCTGCAACTACCATGTTAGCCCATTCTTAAGGGTCCAGCATTGTAGCTGGCTTTGATAACATATGTAGAATACCCCTTGTGCCTTAATGCGTTAAGTGGTGTGTTTGCAAATTAGATGTCTGCAATAATGTGTTTAGTAATACTTTTCCAACAATAAGCCCTTATATTGTATTCGTAACATCAACATAATGTAAACAAAAGAAATTAACCATCACAACATAATAATACAATCAATGAGACAACCATATTCACGTGGTTCACCCGAACCTTGGGGTTACGTCCACCAAAGATAATCCAGACCAAACCGTCCAGATATTTATTAAATTTTCAACCAAGGTTTACAAAAGCACAATTCGAGTACTGAAATCTTTCAACAATTATCTCATATAGAGGGATAAACCCAACTTTGCAAAATTAGCCTTATCGCACAACCATTTCTTTTGGAAGCAAAAAAAAAAAAAATTATTAACATAACACCCAAGACTTTAACTTATCTGTTCCAAGTGAAAATCTATGGCCACCACTAAATCTTGACTGAAAAACACTAGGGATAGAGTTTTCCCACATTTCCGAAGCTAACCCACAGAGGGGAGAACTATCTGTCAATCATAGTATACTCAAGTTTTACTAATTCAAAAATTTAAAATGAGGACAGGTGTAAGCCACAAGAAGGAGCACAGAGTGTGTGGTGTAAACTCATCACCCAGTTCATCATTTTGAAATCGCTGCGCATACTAGGTCAATTGCCAAGGTTCAAAGGTATAAAATTCTGTCCAATTTAAATTTACAAAGGTCATTGCCTTTTAGAGCTCTCATTTTTTGTGAAGGATGGATCTTAGACCCACTATTAACCTGTATCGATACTAAGCCAGTTCAAATAGAAACCATGATGGAAAGGGTGTGGCATAGATCGTTCTAGGATCCCGAGTTTGTTTTCTCTTCAACGTGCTGGAGAAAGGAGGCATGTGCACCATGCTGGATTCCCGGATCCTGGGATTGGTCCTTCGCATTCCAGATCAAGAGGGATTATAGGGAGACGCAATGACAGAGAGAGATCAACCCAACTAACTCCGGAAACCATTGGCATGGTTTGATGGAAACAAGTCAACCACCATTCCTCATTGCAGTTCAGGAGAATATTGATAGTGCTACCACTCGCGCGTTTTCTATTGGATGATGGGGTTAAAATATTAGGCAGGGAACCCTATGATACCAGGGACATGCACACCGATTTTTGGATGCACTCTCTAGGACTAAGGCAACCAGATTTGACCTCTACTATACTTATAGAATACTGATCAGTCCATCGAAAATGCAGGCAACAGGATGGTCATGTCCTAACCCTTACAATAAACATACTATATCGATCATTTTAGCAGGAGGATAATTAATACCCTAAAGTCAAAACAGTGATTCCAGCAGTATGGGTGCGTGCTGAGGTATAAATATATTATAGAGCCTATCGTTTTTAGCTGTGAAATCGAGCCCTTAAGGTTTTTTAACCCAAATATGTTCAAACCCCCAACAGGCTTCCATCTACTGTAATATATATATATATATATATATATATATATATATATATATAATTTGGATTCTTGAATAAGAATGCACTTAAATGGAACTCAAATTACCTTGAAAACATCATAGAGCAGATTCCAAGGCTTGCAAGACCTCCAATGCATATGGAATTGATTCCAACCAAGATAGTTCAAGACCTTACTCCTTGAAGTACAAATGTGCAGCTAAGGCCAAGGTTTAGAAATTATAAACAGATGCCCAGATCTCAATCCTACGAAGCTAATTCGCAACCATGGAACTAAGAACCATCTTCCTACGTTGTTCTAGAGAGACATGATCCTCGGTGGAAAGAGAATGCTATTCAAGACTCCCATCCTTCCCCCCTCCCTTCTGGTCGTTATCCCCTATAAATAAACCACTCATTTATTTCCCTAAGGCTGTGCTCCTCGACCAGAATTGCTAAGCATAGCAATTTTTCCGTTACAATTGTGAGGAGGATTTCTGGCTAAGAAATCCCAAGATTAAGGTGACTGTTTCTTCCCTAAAATTAAGGAATTTAGAAATCATTTAATTCTTACCCTGGCGTAACCACTAGTTTCATAAAATCATTTAATTCCTCTCCTCTTGTCAAGCTGGAATTATCGCACGAATGGAGGAATCAATTCTTGAGTTTTTAAATAACCATATATATATATATATATATATATATATATATATATCCACTAGTTTCATAAAATCATTT